>LR738712.1:200209098-200245304 GCA_902687465.1 Secale cereale
GGCGGCGGTTGAGTAGGGGAGGGTGCGGGGGGTCGGCGGCGGCGTCCGGTGGACCGGGGGGTGCTCGGCGGCGAGGGAGATCGAGATCGAGTGTCCATGAAATTTAAAAATATTCATGATAGTTCAAAAAGTGCCCATGAAATACAATCGAGAAATGAAGGCTACGATTTAAATACAATCGATCTTAGCTAGCTAGCTATCTGTTCACAATCTTCTTGCCCTTCTTTTTCGCAAATGGAGTTCTTCTGTGGAACGGACGTCCTTTAGGTAGGGTGGTCCTGCTTCTTCTTGTGGTGTATGCTGCTACTTCATCATTGTCGTCATGTTCGATCCTCGGGTCGCCGTACTTGTCGAAGTCTTGCTCATTGGCTACTCCATCCATTCCGATGATCTTCCTTTTGCCTCTCCTCACGACAACACGACTGGGCTTTGACGGGTCAGTAATGAAGAAGCATTGGTCAACTTGGGAAGCCAGTACCCATGGCTCATTTTTCGCGGTGACGTTTGCGCCCGCGGTCCTGGATTTGGCTTCGGGTATAACCATGGTGGTGAAATAACGGTCTTCTTTTAGGACGCTCTTGGCCCATCTAACACGGAACATCGGGACCTTCTCTCCAGCGTAGCTCAGCTCCCAGATCTCCTCGATCCTTCCGTAGTATCTGTCCTTGTCATTACCGGTGTAGGATTCCATCGTTACCCCGGAGTTCTGATAACCATCGCTCTTCATGTCCTTGGCCTCGGTGTAGAATGTGTAGCCGTTGATATCGTACGCCTCATAGGTCATCAGGTTGTGCTCACCGCCCTGTGACAAGGCGAATATGAGTTGTTCTTCCGCGAAAGAATCCTCATGTAAAGGGTACGACAGAAGCTTCTGCTTGAACCAACACGTGAAACATGAGTTGTGCTCTTTGATTATATCTCCGCCTGTCCTCTGTTGGCCTCAGTCATTGTACGTCTTCTCAATAAAGATTTTGTGCTCTACCACCCAAGGATCGACCACGTTTATGTGTTGTAGCGCGACTAGGTTTGCTCTTTCAAAGTCGGCGAGTCGACCCTCGAAGTCGACATACATTTCGCGGCGACCCTCATGGTGACCCCATCCAGCGAGCCTGCCGAGGTGCCTGTTGACGGGTAGACCAACGGGGTTCTCGATGCCTAGATAATTCGTGCAGTAGGAGATGCACTCTTCGGTCAGAAAGCTCCTGGCTATGCTTCCCTCTAGACGTGACATGTTGCGAACGTAACCTTTGATGACACCATTCATCCTTTCGAACGACATCATGCTGTGCAGGAACGTCGGCCCGAGTTGGATGATATCGTCCACGATATGGACCAGCAGATGCACCATAACGTTGAAGAATGCGGGCGGGAAGTACATCTCAAGCTCGCATAGTATCACCACGATCTCTTCCTGTAGCCTTCTGAGTTGCCTCACGCCAACAGACTTCCGAGAGATGACGTCGAAAAAGTTGCATAGGCCAAATAGGGTTTCACGGACGTGCGCGTCCATGATCCCACGGATTGCAACTAGAAGTATCTGCGTCATCAGCACGTGATAGTCGTGAGACTTCATCCCGCTGAACTTCAGCTTCGCTGGGTCTAGGTATCTGCTTATCTTCCCCGCGTAACCGTAAGGAAGTTTTACTCCTACGAGGCAGGTGAAAAACTACTCGATCTCCTCCTGACTTAGAGTGAAGCACGCGGGAGGGTAGTCATTTCCGGTCTTCTTAGCCTTTTTGCCTTTGCGACGACTTTCCGTGTCCTGCTTCACCTCATCATCGTCATCATGATCATCATATATAGCGTGAAGCTCCTGCCTGATGCCCATTGATTTCAAGTCTGCCCTTGCTTTCGGCCCATCTTTGGTCCTCTCTGGCATGTTGAGCAGGGTACCAAGCAGACTCTCGCACACGTTCTTCGTGATATGCATTACATCAAGGCTGTGAGGCACACGGTGGATCTTCCAGTACGGCAAGTCCCAGAAAACAGACCTCGTTTTCCATACCTTCAGCAGCGGCTCTGGCGCCTTTCGCTTCTTTCCTGGCTCTGGCGCCTTTTGCTTCTTTCCTGGCAGTGGGCAATCTTTCCAATTTTTCAACAGCTCGTCTATTTCCTCGCCGCTCCTCGTACGCGGGCGTCCTCGGGGTTCGGTTTCACCATCGAACAGATCCTTGCGTTTTCTCCACAGGTCATCGTCGCGAAGCCACCTTCGATGTCCCATGAACACGGTTTTCGAAGACCCGGGATCTCTATCTAGCTGGCTATACGTTGTGTCATCCATGCACCTGACGCATCCAGAAAATCCATGGACCACCTGCCCCGTGACATATCTGTAACCGAGATAGTCGTGCACCGTCGTGAGCAGAGCGACTCTCATAGGTAAATATTCTTTCTCTGCGGCGTCCCACGTATTGGCTGGCGTTTTCCACAGCATGTCAAGCTCCTCTTTCAGCAGCCCTAGATACAGATTGATGTCGTTCCCTGGTTGTTTCGGTCCTTCAATTAGCATACTCATGTTAATGTACTTCCTCTTCATGCACAACCAGGGGGAAGGTTGTACATCCACACAAACACAAGCCAGGTGCTATGTGTGCTTCTCTGGCTGCCAAACGGATTAACTCCATCGGTGCTCGCGCCCAGCACAATGTTCCTTGGATCGTTCCCAAATTCTAGGTCATCGAAGTTCAACGCTTGCCACTGGCTCGCATCCTTAGGGTGACTCAGCATCTTGTCTTTTTTATCTATCTCCGGATCATTTGCGTCATCTTCTCGCTTCTTCTCCTCCCTATCTGCGTGCCAACGCAGGAGCTTTGCTACCTTAGGGTCCGCGAAATACCGCTACAGACGAGGAGTGATCGGAAAGTACCACACCACTTTTCGAGGAGCTTTCTTCCTCTTCTTGTATCGAGTGACGCTGCACACCGGATATATGGTAGACTCCGCGTGCTCGTCCCGATAAATGATGCAATTGTTCATGCACACATGGTATTTCACGTGCGGTAAATCCAGAGGACACACGATTTTCTTCGCCTCCTCCAAACTGGTCGGGCACTTGTTCCCCTTGGGAAGACGTTCGTGCCAGAATGACATGTTCTCGTCGAAGCATGCGTCGGTCATTTTGTGTTTTACCTTCATCTCTAGAGCCATGAGCGTTACTTTCAGGCGGGTATCCTCGGGCCTGCATCCTTCATACAATGGAGTAACCGCGTCTAACTCAAGTTGATCCATCTTGGCTTTCTCTCGGGCGGCAGCTCTTGCGTTATCGGTCTGCTTGAGAAGCAACTCTTGAATATGAGGGTCCTGCACCCAGCCCATCGATGGTCCAGCGTCGTCTGCTCCGCCGGCATCATCATCTTCATGATCATGCCCGTCGTCTGCTCCGGCATCTTCCTCATCATCATGTCCTGCATCTTGTACATGATGACTGTGTACAACATCACCGTCGTGATCATCTCCTGGGGATTCTTCGTCTTCTCGCCCGCCCGAGCCGCGGTGGTTGTCTTGCTGCCCTTCCTCATTTCTTGCCCGGCCCCCGTGGACGACTTCGTAGTCATCTTCATCACCTTGCCACCGATAGCCATCCATGAAACCACGCAAGAGCAGGTGGTCCCGCACCTGCCCGGAATCTGGGTCCGCAATAAGGCTCTTCAGCTTGCATCTTCGACACGGACATCTTATCTCCGTCTCGTTCTTTTGAAGCATCTCGGCCTTCGCGGACCTCAAAAACCTATTCACGATGCCTTCGGTCATCGTGCGCACCATGGTCGCGTGCGGGGTAGAGCAAAACGATATTTTAGAACCAAGAAAAAATTTGCCATGACTTTCCCTAAAAATAGGACCAAAAAGAATGCTTAATGCCAAAATTCTCACCAAAACGGAAATGAATCAACATTCCGGGAAAATATTGGCAACTATCGCATTTCAAATACCGGTACACCTCCAAACACAAACACATATGCAACACCACAAACATATGCAACACCACGAACATACATAGATCTAGCTAGGCCATAAAAAGTGCATGTGCACATTGTTGTAGGGAGAACAACATAAATATAGCTTCCCCCCTTACTTACCTATCAAAACAAAGTAATTTAACCACTTAATTTGAATGAATCTATGGTGGAAATGAGGTGAAAAAGAGGAGGGACCCGAGACAAGGAGGAGGTGGAGAGAATGAAGTGGGGAGAAAGTGAGTGTGGGTAGGAGAGGTTGTCCAAAATATCTTGTTGCTGCCCACTTACTAATGGCGCACCAATTCTAAATGCGCCATTAGTAATCCAGGTTACTAATGGCGCATCTTCTGCTAGTGCGCCATTAGTAGTTTTGAAAAAAAAAATACTAATGGCGCACTGTTCCACAGTGCGCCATTACTAGTTTAGCAAAAAAAAGAATAAAAAATATAATAAAAAAAACAACATTAGTGGCGCACTTTCCGACAGGTGCGCCATTACTAGTTACAACTAGTAATGGCGCACTGTGTCTGGATGCGCCATTAGTATGTTTGGACAGGCGCACTAGTTCAATTTTTTTTGATACTAATGGCGCACCCTGGGCCTGGTGCGCCATTAGTAGTTTGAACTCTAATGGCGTATCAGAAGGTGGTGCGCCATTAGTATATACTAATGGCGCACTGCTTGTCTGGTGCACCATTAGTGTCAATTCCATCTATAGCCCTTTTTCTAGTAGTGGACCATGGGTTGGACTTGGGGGTGACAGGCTCGACGACGTATACGTCCTGGAGTGCGCGCTTGCGCTCCCTCTTGGGGATGTGGGTGACGTAGATCATGTTCACCGTTTTTACCTCTGGTGGAAATTTTTTCTACCCTTGTCTTCAGCTGGCGAGGTTCATCCTTGTCTTCACTTTGGGGTCCTTTTCCCTTGTGTTTGGCTTTTAGCTTGTCGGCCTGCTTGAAGACCCAACAACTATGGTTGGTGTGATGTGCAGGTTTGTCAGGGGTGCCGTGGATTTGGCAGGACCTGTCTAGTATCTTGTCCAAGCTAGATGGGCTACTCCTGTTGCCTTTAAATGTCTTCTTCCATTGACCAGGCTTGGAGCCACTGAATCCTGCGTTTACCACTGTACCCTCTATGTTTCCATTGTTGTGTTGGCGCTTATTCTTATTGCACCGTGGCTTGCCATTGCCATCGCTGACTTCAGATGTGTCAGGGTCGCTGGTACTGTTGCTGCTACGAGCCAGCCAGCTGTCCTTGCTCGCGCAAAAGCAGGTCATGAGTGTGGTTAGCGCTGCCATTGTTCTCGACTTCTCCTGACCGAGGTGTCTGGCCAGCCTTTCATCCCGGACACTGTATTTGAATACCGCTAAGGCTTCGGTGTCTGGACAGTCTACAATCTGGTTAGTTTTTGTGAAGAACCGATTCCAAAGCTTGCGGTCTGACTCCTCGGGTTGCTGGATTATATGACTTAAATCATCAGCATCCGGGGGCCGAACATAAGTCCCCTGAAAGCTGGCCCAAAAAGCGTCCTCAAGTTCTTCCCAGCTTCCGATAGAGTTCTCTAGGAGGCTATTTAGCCAGTGCCGAGCTGGTCCTTTTAGCTTGAGGGGTAAGTATTTAATGGCATGGAGATCGTCTCCCCGAGCCATATGTATGTGAAGAATAAAGTCTTCTATTATACAGCTGGTTCTGTTGTTCCATCGTACGCATTAATGTTTACGGGTTTAAACCCTTCTGGAAATTCATGATCCATCACCTCATCGGTGAAGCACAGAGGGTGTGAGGCACACATGTATTTTGCGATTTTGTGGCGCGGTTCAGACAATATTGTTGTTCGGTGTTGACTCCGAACTGGGATGTGACCGGTCTGTCTGGATTGATAGCCATCGCTCCGTGTGTGTACGTTCCCTTGGTCCGTAGATTGATCTAGTCCGGACAGCCTTTTTATTCAGGTCCTGGCGTAGGTCGTACTTATGGGCCTGAGCTGCTATATCCTTACCTTTACGGTGAGGAGGTGCGGGCTTGTGTACGGCGTTACTGGCTGCTTTGTCCCGTCCACGGGGTGGTCGGTCTGGTTGATCGGTCTGATCATACTTTGGCGGAACTGGCGCTGGGGCCTCATCATCGAATTAGGGCAGCATTTTATGTATAGGATAGCTCTTTGCTTGGCCTTTAGAGGTGTATAGTTCTTAGGATTCTAGCACGTCGTTCCATCTGTTGTTGAGCATATCCTATTCGGCTCTAAGCCGCCGCTGCTGCTGCATCTTCAAGCTTCGTGTGGTAGCAATAATCTGCTGTTGGAAATGCTTCTGTTCAAGCAGTTCTTCTGGGACAATGAATTTTTTGTCTCTCAGACTGATGTCCTCTTCGGAGACAGGTCGATAGCTGTTGTCTTGCGCGTCGCTGTGATCGGTCAGCGGTTCATTTGGACTATGTTCGCCATCCTCCAGTTAGTCCTTCTCTATCGCTGGCTCCACGGTGTTATCAGCTTGTTCCGGATCGCCATTGCCGTAGTGACAGTGTTGCTCTTTTTCCCTCTACGGGATCGAGATCGTTGCTTCTGACGCCAACATTTGGGAGGTTCATCGATGGGCTTGTCCTGCTCTGGATTGATATCGCCGTCGCCCTCCTTTTCATGAGGTGTATCCATCATGTATACATGATATGTAGACGTTGCCGTCCACCGCCCGGTTGCGAGCGGGTTTGTAATTAGATCGGCTTCGGCATCGTGGTCCATCCCGTCGATGTCTTCGGAAGCATATTCTAATAGGTCGGTTAAGTCTTCGACCATGGCTACCAAGTGGGTGGTGGGTGGGAAGCGAAATTCCCTATCCATAGTTCCGAGTTCGAACTGGACATAATTCGGCTGGGAATCCTCCGCTAGGGAGAGAGATTTCAATAAGTCTATCGCTTTGTCTAAAGGCATGCGCGTGGCGTGTGTTCGGATATCTGCAGGGCTGAGTTCGGCAACAGCCGTTCGATGAGGCCTAAAAGATGCAGATCCCGAGAGTTCAGAACTTGTAGATGGAAACAAGTCCGGAGATCCGATGAGGGAAGTTCTGCTCAAGGTCGAACCTATGTGCGGTTCAAGCGCCGGTGAGCTCGCAATCTCCGTGGCGGGGTTAATATTCCCGTCCTCGGATGAAGTGACGTGCTGTGGATCTAAGGCCAGAGCTGTTGTAGGTGTTACCCCTATACGGGGTATGATGACAGATCTAGGTCATGTTCAACATGGTGACAGGGGGCAGCTGCCATGGGTGCGAATCCGTCGAAGATCAAATCTCCACGGACATCAGCAATGTAGTTTAAGCTTCCAAACCTGATCTAATGACCAGGGGCATAGCTGTCAACCTGCTCGAGGTGGCCTTTAGTGTTGGCGCAAAGTACGAAGCCGCCGAATACGAAGAGCTGGTCGGGGAGAAAAACTCCCTCGGTGGTGGCGTCGTTGGTGACGAAGCAAGCCATTGATCCTTCTGCCGACGACACAGTGGAACTCTCAATGAAAGCACCAATGTCGGTGTCAAAACTGGCAGATCTCGGGTAGGGGGTCCCAAACTATGCGTCTGAGGATCGATGGTAACAGGAGACATGGGACACGATGTTTACCCAGGTTTAGGCCCTCTCAATCAAGGTAATACCCTACATCCTGCTTGATTGATCTTGATGAATATGATTACAAGAGTTGATATACCTCATGATCGTAATGGCTAAACCCTAAAAGTCTAGCCTATGTGATTGCTATGATATATCTCGTCTCTACTGTCGACATCCTGGGAACCAGGGTACCCAGACTTGCATGTCTGTGGGCCGCGACGCGCTCCTACTATGGCCTGGTACGGCCCAGCTGATCGACCAGCTGCTCAAGACCCTCGCGAGGGAGCTAGACCTTGCGAGGAGGACGACGTCAAGACCCCCTCAGGAGCGGCCTCGGCTAGGTTGCTCTGGAGGGGCGGAGCATCCAAGGCCAAGCCTGCCTCAGGAGGAGGCAGTGACACAAGCAGTGATGCACAGCGCCAGCAGGTGCCAGCGAGTGCCAGCGGCGCAGTTGCCGTTTTGGTGCAAAGGAGACAGCGCAGGCGCAGGTTCCCGAGGAGCGGGACAAAGGTTTCCTCTTTGGTGCAACAAAACTGAAGACCGCAAGGACGACAGGGAGGATGTCACCATCGAGCCCACCACCGTGTCACCGCCTGATCCCTTTGCAGGCGAAGACTGCTTTTGTCAGGATAGGAACGTCCTTGTGTTCCCACTCAAAATGTCCATTGTGGGATCCCTTCCCGCCTAAACATTTCGGGGGGAGAGGACCCTGGCCGCCTATATAAGTAGCTAGGGTCTCCACTATGGGGGCATTCTGATCGGATCCAGAGACTCCGCCCTCACACAAAGGAGCAAGAACCCTTGCCTCCTGACCCTCCTGAGCTCCCCTCCTGAGCTCAGGAACCACTATATTCATTCATACTCAAGCCCTGCCGAGGCTAATCCACCAAAGCACGAAGTAGGGTTTTACACCGCTAGGTGGCCTGAAACTGGGTAAATTCGTCTGTGCTTTACTTGTTGGTCGCTTGAATCCCTTCATCGGACGAGGGCGAGACGCTAGGTAGACGTGACTGGGAGAGATCTTCGTTCACGCACCTGTGTTCGAACTTCTTGGGTTTGCGGAGCCCGTAATCCGACATTTGGCGCGCCAGGTAGGGGGCGTGTCGATATCTCGCCTCTCTGACGACCTCGTCCCACTCTCGTCGTCGACCTCGCTTCGCCAACGTCGAGCGCGCGCCGCGCGCCGCGCCGCCAACGTCGCTCACACAGCGCCCGCGGGCAACGGTGCACCGCTCTGCCCCAACTTGCCGGTCGCCAACGCTGCCACCGACCCGACCGTCCAAGAGCAGCAGGACTCCTCGCTGCTGCTGTCCATGCGGCGTGATGGCCGCACGGCGATGCCATCACCCTCGTCGTCCGCGGCGTCATCCTCACTGATCCGCCACGGGCCGGTCTACCACCAGCCCGCGCTACTGATGGCACGGGAGCTCCTGCGCTACCGCCCGGCGGACGACCTCTACGACGAGTGGCTCCACCGCATCACCAAGCTCGTCAACGCCGCCGGGGAGGTACCTGCGCCAACTCACTCCTCCCATCCTCCGTCGTGCATGGCGGGCAATGAGGGCCACGGTGTCCCGGCTCCACCTCCGCTCTACGGCACCGGCCAGGGGGTCAGGCGCGAGGCTCCGCAGCGTGAGCCGCCCCGCAAGGCCCCTACACGCGACAAGGAGAGCTGCCAGGTGATTCCGCACCCCAAGGCAGAAGCTCGCGGGCCCCCCGTCCCGTAGCACTAGAACCGCGCACCACAGGAGCTGGTGGCGCCTGCGCCCCAGGAACCAGCACCGCAGGCGCAGGGGGCGCCTGCAATGATGAGCATGGCTGGATGTCGCGCCTTAGCTCCCAAGCTGCGGCGCCTCATCTGGCCCTGCAAGTTCAAGCCGGATCTGCCTCCGCGCTACGATGGCACCACCGACCCCACAGAGTTACTCCAGCTCTACGAGCTGAGCATTTAGGCATCCAACGACACCGAGCAGGTCATGGCGAACTGGTTCCCCATGGCCCTCAGGGATGGCGCCCGCTCCTGGCTCCTGAACCTCCCCGTGGGATCCATCTCCTCCTGGGGGGAGCTTCATGAGCGTTTCGTCGCCAACTTCCAAGGTACCCGCGACCGAGACCCGGCGGCCGCGGATCTGCGCCGCGTGAAGTAGCAGCCTGGGGAGACTCTGCAGAAGTACATCCAGCGTTTCAACACCATGCGCCCCAGGATCCCTAGGGTCTCGGACGAGGCCATCATCTCGGCGTTCTCCGACGGTGTCCGTGACGTCAGGATGAGGGAGGTGCTCGCCATCCACGAGGATCTATGCACAACCCTCGAGATGTTCAAGCTCGCGGCAAGGTGCGCCAGGGCGGAGGAGGGACGCCTCTCCCTCCTGGAGCAGCCTGAAGCGGAGGTTGACGACAAAAAGGCCAAGGCCAAGGAAGCAAAGCGCAAGGGACCCACCGTGCTGGCTGTGGAGCCAGAAGTGAAGCGTGGCTGCGGCTAAAACGACCCCCCTAGTGACAACCGTCCGTACTGCGTCTTCCACGATGTTCACAGCCACAACACCAATGACCGTCAAGAGCTCAGGGCGATGCGTGACGGGCGCGTCGGGCAGCGCCCTGAGCGTGACAACCGCATCTACGGCTACGGAGGAGGCTGTGGTGGAGGACACTGGGACGGCAGGAACTCATGCCAAGGATGGCGTGACCAACCTCGTGAAGATGACTGGCAGGAGCAGCCTCATGACGCCCCCTGGCACGACGAGCCTCGTGAGGGTCGCCCTTAGGGCAACGCAGGTCTGCCTCCGCTGCCACCACCGCCAAGAAGGAACGACGACGACCGCCAGGGAGATGGAGCAGGGGGCTTTCAGGAGCCACGTGCGGTTGCATGCATCTTGGGAGGAGCCCATGCTCTGGCTTCCCACCGCATCTTCAAGCAGCTCGCTCACGAGGTGAATGCGATGCTTCCTAGGCCTGACGCCGTGCGCAACCTCAGGTGGACCAAGCAGGTCATCGCCTTCGACCCCAAAGACCAGCTCAAATGCACCACAGCCCCAGGCGCTCTCCCGATGCTCTGCACTCCGACCATGAGCAACGTCCTCGTAACCAAGACCTGCATTAGTGGCGGAGCAGGGCTCAACGTCCTTTCTGTCCAGACCTTCGAGATGCTCCAGGTCCCCTATGATGAGCTCCACCCGACGAAGCCATTCTATAGAGTCATGGATGGCTGCACACTCCCGATGGGGTAGGTCCGCCTCCCCGTCACCTTCGGTGATCACGACAACTATCACACTGAGCTCATCGACTTCGACGTCGCCAACATCCACCTCCCGTACAACGCCATCCTTGGGTATCCTGCCCTCGCCAAGTTCACGGCGGCGACCCATCACAGCTACAACATCCTCAAGATGCCCAGGAGTGGCGGAGTGATCACAATCGCCTCCGACAAGAAGGAAGCAGTGCATTCCCTGGAGCGTGCCTGCCAGACCGCGGCGGCCGAGAGCCCCAATGAAGGTGGAGCCATCTTCACCCTGCAGACCGCCCCCAAGAAGAAGAAGAACCTGCCCGCCGATGGACCTCGGGACACGGGGGCTCCTGACAGCCTCATCTCAGGACTCGCACCTACCGACGTGGCGCCCTCCACCCTCGCATAGGGAGGCGCGCCCGATGCCCCTCTTAGGATGGGCTCGGGGGCTCTCCTCTAGAGCGTCTCTGGTCTGACTAGCGTCTCGAGAGAGATGTTCGGGCACCACCTGCATGCGTGTCTCGGCGAGCGTTTTTGTGAGCCCAGCGTGGGCCGTGCAGCGCTGGGGGCTCAGGACTTCATCGACCAGGTTACCGAGGAACTTCAGCACGCAAGGCTCATACGCGGTGGGCGCAACCGCACGATACCACACTCGCCTATCCGCAACCCAAGCAACCACTTCCGCGTCTGCATCGACGTCGCGGGCCTCAAACGAGCCGCTTCTCTGGAGCCCTTCTGGCCGACGGCAGTCGCCTGGAGGAGGGCTCTCCCCTGCAGCTACATTCCCACGCTCTTTGGCTTCCGCAACGCAGCCACCATGTGCCAGCGCCTCACACGGCAGGCTTTGGGGGCTTGGGAGGCTCAATGGCGGGCGGTCCAGACGGAGCGGGAGCCGGACCCCCGTGACCACTGAGGGCCTCCGGAGCCCCTAGGCCTCAGGAGCCCGACGATCCTCAGGGGTGACCCGCACGGCTCGCGTCTTCAGCTACCGGGCTTCTTTAATCTCCTCCTGAGCACGGCGCGATGTCGCTCGCGCCTCCTTGGCAGCATTAACTACAGTAGCGAGTTTGGCCGCTTGCTCTGAATTCGCCTTCTCCAAGGCGTTGCATTTGTGAATCGCATCTTGGAGGTCGGCCTCGACTTCGGTCACCCGCGTCTCGTGCTATTGACGCAGGGCCTTCTCGGCCCCCAGGTCGGTAGCTGCCTTATCGGTGGCTGCCTTACTCGCTCTAGCCTCCTCCTTGGCCGTGGTAAGCTCGCCCTTCAGAGCCTCGACCGCAGTTGTGTCAGCTGTTTCACAAGAAGTATATTACATGTATTAGCTCATGTTCAAACATATACTGCGTCAAAATTCGGATCTCCTAAACCCGCATACCTTGTGTTTCATCAAAACGCTTGTTAACGCGGTCGAGATCCTCATTGGTTAGTCCAAGTTTCGATTTAACTCGGAAACCTCTGCGGCATGGGAAGATGTCGTAACTAGTGTAGCATGTTCAAGCATCAAATTCACAGGTCAGCCCTATCATATGCTATAACATGGATGCTTTGCCTGATTCTGTTCAGAATCAAACAAAGCATCAGGGGCTACTGTCTATATGTATGTATATATATGTAAAACAAAATAAAAGTTCTCTTTATGGAACATTACATTGCATACCTCAAAGCCTATTAGTAGGCTGTTGAAGGCTTTGTTCAGTCCGCCTTTGACGAACTGAATCTTCCCCACGACCGCACTCATCAGAGTGCGGTGTTCCTCCACGATGGAAGCACTTTGTAGTGCTCCCTCCGGAGTGTTCGATGCCTCCGGATTGACGGTAGGTGCCGCAGGAGCAGTCGCTCCCTCCCCCATTATAAGGGGATGGACCCTTGATTCCGGAGCCGTATTGGACTCCGGAGCAGTGTTCGGTGGGGCCCCGGATTGTTTGGGCCCCCCGACTTAGGTTTCCACGGGAATCGCTCCCCCCTGGTCGACCGCGGCTGAGGGGTTGACCTCGGCCGCTCTCTCATCTGCCCGACTCCCACTTGCTGGAGCAGGGGGGGGGGTTGGTAGGGAGGATACTTCGGTATCCCCTATGGTGGGCGATGAGCCCCGCGGAGGCGTACTACTCTCCATCTCTCTGGGTGCCAGGGAGTTCCCCAAGGATAGTAAAGCCACGAGGATGTCATGCGGAGGGCTATATAAAGGTAAAATACATATCAGCTGCCAAAGGTAAGAAGATCTTCCAAACATAGGCAGTTCTCAAAACTTATGATTCGGCCGGGGGCTTGATCCTGGGATGAACCCGATAACTGTGTTCGGACGATGAGTCCGAACTACCAAGAAGAGTTAGCTTCTTCCTGGGCGCGGCCGTACCTGCATCAGCAGGGGCCGCTCTTTTCCTCCCCTTGGCTAGGACTGGGGAGTCTTATTCTTCCTCCTCCTCCTCTTCTTCGGGAGAGAGTTGGGAGCCTGTTTCGTCGGACCTTGTGTCTGTAGGGCCAGCAGGGTAGGGGTCTCTCTTGACCTCCTTACCATTCTTCTTGCCATCTTCTTCGGCGCCTTGTACGGCACCGGAATCAACATCGTTGTCACCTAAGGCGTCTTTGGGTCTTCTGGTAGCGGAGCCGGACACTTGATCTGCTCCGCCTTTTTCGTCCAGACCTGGATTGAACGCAAAAACTCTAGCTCCTGTTATAATTAAAACAGGGAAGGGATATATGTTCGGCAGAAATCTCAAATACCTCTGATGTATTGAGCTCAGTGTTGAAGCCCTTGTCTTCAATCTCCACCAGCCACCCCTTCTGGGCCTTGAAGAGGTGCTTCTAGATGTCTTCGTGCGTAGAGCCGAAGAGGCGCTTTAAGGGCTGGGGCCCCTCCGGATTGAACTCCCATAGATAGGAGCCCGGGTGTTGGCAGGGGAGGACGAGACAGGCAAGCATCACTTGGACCACATTAGTGAACTAGGTGCCCTTGGAGATCATATCGGAGGTGCATTTTTGGAGGGCTAGCACCTTCGTTTGGGATCCCCAATTCAGACCCTTATTGGTCCAGGAGGTTAGCCTCTTTGGGGGTCCAGATCTGAATGCAGGAGCAGCCGCCCACTTGGTGCCGCGGGGCTCTATGATGTAAAACAACTCCTGTTGCCAAATCTTGTTAGTCTCCACGAACGCCCCCTTTGGCCAGGTAGCATTGGGGAGTTTTCTTATCATAGCACCTCCACACTCAGCATGTTGCCCGTCGACCACCTTCGGCTTCAGATTGAAGGTTTTGAGCCAGAGGTCGGAGTGTGAGGGGATTTGGAGGAATGCTTCACACACCACTATAAAAGCGGATATGTGAAGGATTGAATTCGGGGCTAGATCATGGAAATCTAGCCCATAGAAGAATAGAAGGCCCCGTACCAAGGGGTGAAGGGGAAATCCCAGCCCCCAAATGGAGTGCGAGAGGAATACAACCCTCTCACCCGTCTTAGGGACGGGGATCACTTGGTCCTTTTGAGGGAACCGATCTGCCACATCGACGACTAGATAGCCCGCGCTCAGAGATTCTTCATGGTCTTCTCCGTGATCGAAGATGCCTCCCACTTGCCCTTGGAGCCGGAACCAGCCATTGCTGGATACAGCGGCGGTGGTGGAGGAGTTGAGGGTTGAGGGTGCAAGAGATGTGGATGCTAGAGGCTGAGGAGATTGGAATGCTAGGGCTTGAGGAGAGCGTGGGGATAAATGGTAAAACTTTGGATCCTTTTATAAGCGATGAATGCTGAAACACCCCCCACACCAGCCGTAAACCTCACCGGTTCCCAATGAGGTCGCGTGTAAGGCACGATAAATATGCTCACGTCACGTTGATAAGGATCACGTAATAAGCGGGCATGTTGTGATAAGACGTGCCAATGAGGCTATACCTCGAAACGCGAAACCAGGACCTAGAAAACGGTTCGATATGTGTTAAAGGCATAGACGTGATGCTTTGCTGAAAGGATGTCAGTAAAGACACAATATCTGTTTTTTGATAACTTGCCTTCGAGGCTAAGGGTTGTACTAACCATGAAGAGCCGGACACAGTACCTTTTGTAGGGAATATTTCTTTAATATGTTCGGGAGGAGGAACCCGCCTTGCAATGCGGAAGACAGTGCATCAGCCAAACTCGTCGTCATCGAAGACTGGTTCAGGGGTGAGGGAGTCCTGGATCGAGGGGTCCTCGGGTGGCCAGATAACTCTTTGTAGGCCGGACTGGTGGGCCGTGAAGATCATAGTCGAAGATCATCTCTCGTATCCGGATAGGACTCCTGTATTTCGTATAATGGCAAGTTTTAGGTTCGGGTGTAATCTTTCCTTCCTCTACAATATGGTTATGTACAAACCCTAGGCCCCTCCGGTGCATATATAAACTGGAGGGTTTAGTCCGTAGAGGCTAATAGAGAATCAAAAATCCTCATAGGCTAGACTTTAGGGTTTCGCCAATATGATCTCGAGGTAGATCAACTCTTGTATTCATATTCATCCATATTAATATAGTAGGAAATAGGGTATTTCCTCGATCGAGAGGGCCTGAACCTGGGTAAACATCGTCTCCCCAGCCTCCTATTACCATCAATCCTCAGACACATAGTTCGGGACCTCCGACCCGAGATCCGCCGGTTTTGACACCGACATTGGTGCTTTCATTGAGAGTTCCACTATGTCGTCGACCGAAGGACTGATGGATCGCATCATCAACCACGACGACAACATCGAGGGAATCTTCCCTCTCGGTTAGCTCTTCGTGTTCGGCGGCTTCGCGCTACGTGCCAACACTGAAGGCCACCTCGAGCAGATCGAGAGCTACGCCACTAGCCATCAAGTCAGATTCGGAAGCTTAAACTATGTTGCTGATATCCGCAGAGACTTGATCTTCGACGGATTCGAGCACACAGCGACCTCTCTCTCCCATCATGACGAACTCGACCTAACTCTATCATCGGATAAGGAAATAGCACCTGCAACAATTCTGGCCCTAGATCCAGAACAAATCGCGTCGCCCGAGGATGGGAAGCTCAACCCCGCCACGGAAGCCGCAGACTCATCGGTGTTGGAGCCACACATGGACCGAACTATGAGCGGGGTCTGTGTTATCTGAACCCTGGACTCGACTCCGGCCTCAGATTCCGAATCATCCACGCCCTTCAAGCTCAATCAGGCGTCTATCGACGAATTCTGTGTTGCAGATATCTTCCAGCACTCACCCTTTGGCGACATGGTAAAGTCTTTAAAATCCATCTCCTTAGATGGGGACACACAGCCGCATTATATCCGGTTTGAACTGGAGGCTGATGGAGAATTTTGCGCCCCACCCACCACCCACTTGGTAGCCACGGTCGAAGATCTAACCGATCTACTTGACTACGCTTACGAAGACTTCGAAGGGATGGACCTCGAAGCCGAAGCAGATCCAGATCAAAGACGGCCCGTAACCAGGTGGTGGACAGCTACGTCTTCATACGACGTGTACATGGTGGATACACCTAAGGAGAAGGAGGGCTACGACGAAAACGATCACTTAGAGGACAAGGCCGTCGAAGAACCCCAAACGTCGGCGTCCAAAGCACCGAACCAAATCACGTATAGGAAAGGATAGCAACACTGTCACTAACGACGATGATATTCCGGAACAAGCCAAAACCCCGCAGACCCAGCGATGGAGTAGGAGGAGCGAGAGGACGGCGAACATAGTCCGAAGCCGCTGTCCGATGACAGCGATGCCGGAGACAGTAATTTCGAACTTATCTCCGAAGAAGAAGTTAGCCTGGCCGACGACGAATACATCGTCCCAGAAGAACCCTCGGAACAAAAGCGCTTCCATCGGAGGCTTAATGCCACCGCAAGGAGCCTGAAAAAGCAGCAGAGACGGCTTCGAGCCGCACAGGACACGCACAACGATAGATGGAACGAGGTGCTAGACACTGAGAAAAAACATGGCTATAATGGCCAAACCAAAGGCTATCCTAAGCGTAAACTGCTGCCCAAATTCGACGAAGACGCCATTGCATGCATGCCGCCGAAGAATAACACCGCCGATAAGCCGAACCGACCACCTCGCAGACGAGATAGAGTAGCTAGCAACGGCATACACAAGCCCGCACCCCCACCCCATAAAGGAAAGGAGGATGCTACTCAAGTCCAGAAACATGATCTGCGTGAGGACCTGAACAAAAAACCTAGCAAGACGAGGTCTATTTATGGACCTAGGGACCGGGCTCCCGCATGGGATGGCGGCTATCAAGCCAATCGCGCCGGTCATATACCAGTTCGGGGTCAGTACCGAACATCACAACCATCGGACATACGCCATCATATAGCAAAATACAGAGGTGCTGCACACCCTCTATGCTTCACCGCTGAGGTACTGGATCATGATTTTCCAGAAGGGTTCAAACCCGTGAACATCGAGGCATACGATGGAACGACGGATCCTGCCGTCTGGATAGAAGACTTTGTTCTTCACATCCACATGGCTCAAGGAGATGATCTCAACGCCATTAAATACCTACCCCTTAAGCTGAAAGGACCAGCCCGACACTGGCTAAACAGCCTCCCAGAGAACTCCATTTGGGAGTTGGGAAGAACTTGAGGATGCTTTTCGGGCAAATTTTTAAGGGACCTATGTCCGGCCCCCGGACGCCGACGATCTAAGTCACATCATCCAACAACCTAGGGAGTCAGCCCGTAAGCTTTGGAACCGGTTTCTCACTAAGAAGAACCAAATTGTCGACTGTCCGGACGTCGAAGCCTTAGCGGCCTTCAAACACAGTGTCCGGGATGAATGGCTAGCCAGACACCTCGGACAGGAAAAGCCGAGGACAATGGCAGCCCTAACTACACTCATGATCCACTTTTGCGCTGGCGAGGATAGCTGGTTAGCTCGTAGCAGCACCAGCGACCCTGGAACATCTAAAGTTAGGGACGGGAATTGAAAGCCACGGCGTAATAAAAACAAACATTGAAATAATGCTGGAAGCCCAGATGATACAGCGGTAAACGCCGGATTCAGCGGCTCCAGACCCGGTCAACGAAAGAAGCCATTTAAAGGCAACAACAATGGTCCATCTAGCATGGACAAAATATTAGATAGGCCCTACCAAATACATGGCACCCCAGAAAAGCCTGCAAACTATACCAACCGTAATTGTTGGATTTTCAAGCAGGCCGGCAAGCTCAACGCCGAACACAAGGGGAAGGGACCTCAGAGCGAAGATGAGGATGAACCTCGCCAGCCGAATACAGGTGGACAGAAAAAATTTCCACCGGAGATCAAAACCGTGAACATGATATATGCCACTCATATCCCAAAGAGGGAGCGCAAGCACGCACTCCGAGATGTCTATGCCGTCGAGCCTGTCGCCCCCAAATTCAACCCATGGTCGGCCTGTCCGATCACTTTCGATCGCAGGGATCACCCGACTAGTATCCGTCATGGGGGTTCGGCTGCCCTTGTGCTCGAGCCAATAATCGATGGATACCATCTCACCCGAGTCCTTATGGACGGCCGCATCAGTCTTAATCTGATATATCAGGACACTGTCCGCAAGATGGGGATTGACACATCAAGAATTAGGCCAAGCAACACGACCTTTAAAGGAGTGATACCGGGTGTAGAAGCTCGCTGCACGGGCTCTTTAACATTGGAGGTCCTATTCGGCTCCCCTGATAATTTTCGAAGCGAAGAGTTAATCTTCGACATAGGTCCATTTCGAAGTGGCTATCATGCACTACTCGGAAGAACGGCCTTCGCCCGCTTTAACGCAGTCCCGCGTTATGCTTATCTAAAGCTTAAAATGCCTGGACCACGCGGTGTCATCACGGTCAATGGAAATATGGAGCGCTCTCTCTGTACGGAGGAGAACACTGCGGCCTTAGCAGCCGAAGTCCAAAACGACCTATTCAAGCCAGATAACCTATCGGCCGTGGACATAACTAAACGTGTCAGGCACACGCCTCAGTGCAGTAGCTCAGATGAACCTGAGCTAGATTAACAGCTACACCCCCATCGGCTGCCCCATAAGGTGATAGCATATGTTCCCCGGGTACATAACTATGCCCTAAAAATCCCTTGGGCGACGCTGGGGGCGCACCGCATATAGTCCATAGTTCGGCTCGACCCTATTCGGACTCTAAACTTATCTTTTTAGGTTCATTAAACAAACCAGTCTTGTTATGGCCACACTTGATTTCTTTTTCTTTTTCGGGTTTCTTTTTCTTTTTACAGATGGCTATCATACTCCCCCCTTCATGGACACATTACACAGGAGGAAACAGCGCAGACGTGCAGCAGGGACCCGCGCTAAGGTTTCTTTTTAGATTAAGACCCTGTGTAAACCTTTTTTTCTCTGTCTTGTTATATACCTTTCTGGCATGTAAATTCTCCAAGAAGGTTATTGGCATTATCTGTAAGCTTACGGCTCGCCGTACTATAAAGGGATATTAATACAGCAGCTTGATTTGCATTATGTTCGGAGTTTTATTCACTCACCATAAAATGTTCTCTCCCCACATCAGATTGCCACATGTGCGTTGTCAATAAGGGCCCATTACCGGGGAATGTATTTGTAACACCCCGGTGTAATGGTGCTACAGTAACCTTGGGGTTAAGTTAATCCCTTTGCTAAACAAGTGTTGGTTCATCGTTGTCTAGTATCTTTTGCAAATTCTAGTTGAATTCAAAATTTCAAATTGTGAGTGAATTTCAAAATTGCTCATACATCAAAACTAAAATGTTCATCATGTGACAAATATTCTTTTGATAATATTGGTGGTGAACCAACATTTTTGCAAAAGTCTTAAATGCCATAAACTATTTGAAACTGAAGTTATATAAAAAATGGCAAAAAGAAAAGAAAAGTAGAAACCCCCCTGGCTAGCCGTGGCCCAGCTGGCCAGCCCAACTGGGCACTTTGGCCCATCTAGCCAAATGAGTGGCCCAGCCCACCTCTCCTCTCCATCATCCTCGCTACAGGAGACAGGGGAGGCGTGGCAGCCATCCATGGCCGCTGTGGAGGCGTGGAGGCCATACAAGGCCCCCCAAACACCTACAAATGTTCCCCCTTGACCCCGTGAACGAACCCTAGCGCTCCTACTCCCCTCGTTTGCCCCTCTTCCTCTCTGTCTCGTTCGCCCGAGCGCGGTTGTCGACGCGCCGCCATCGATCCCGCGGCAACCGACAACCCCGAGCTGCGCCACGGCGTCCACGCGGCCCGCCATCGTCGTCTTCGTCGAATAGGACCATTGGCCCGTGCGGGGAGCCTCCGTACGCCGCAGCCATCGCCGTCTTCCTCGTCTCCTCCCCGAACGGCTTCCTCGAGCCTCGCCGCCCACTTCCGATGAACGCCGGTGAGGCCGTCGGCCTCCGCCTCCCCTCTCTCCTTCCTCTCCTTCGGCCACCGCGTGGTTGCTCCGCCGCCGCTTCCGCACGCCACGCCGCGCGCCCCACCGAGCCAGTCACCACTCGCGCCACCTGCGGGTGCTGCTGCCCCGCCGCTCTCCAGCCGCTCGTTGCTCCGGTCGTCGTCTGCCACGGCTACCGGCTCCCTCGCCCACGACCGTGCGGCTGACGCATTATCCCTCGCCGCGCCCCGCTTCCCCTCAGCGCTGAGTGCCACCCGCCCCACACGCTCGCCGTAGCCGGCCCGCCGCTGGCCAGCAGGCCGCGCCCCGCTGCTGGCCAACAGGCCGCGCCCTAGCTCCGTCCCGCGCCCGGCGTTGGCGCCCGTCGCCGGGCCGCGCCCCTCCCCGCCTCCTCTGGCCCATCGGATTTCCAAACTAAAATCCTCATGCACCGCTCAAACATCAAAACTAAAATCCTATGACTAAGTGAAAGCAATAATGTCACATAGTTTGATTGCCTAGTTAGCTCTGCATACACCTCCTATACGGACCAAGACGTTGGATAAAGAGTGTATATGCATATGACCGAACACCCCAGTACTATGTACATGGGGGCTGAAGCCGACGACTGGAAACTTTTAGATTTACATAAACAGTCACACAGGAGGTAAAAGATGCTCATATTATAATAGCGCAAAAGTTATATACATCGGATTCATAAGCTTAAAGTCTTTACAGCCAAATACAATTAGTGAAAGATAATATCCTTCGAGCACTGGCCTTCTACAAGGCGGGCGCCTTCGATGACGTCCTCAAAGTACTTCTCCGACTTGCGGTGCTCCTTGCCCTCGGGTGGACCAGAAGTGGTTGTGTGCTCCACCTTCATCTTCGCCCAGTGCACTTTCACACAAGCGAAGGCCATCCGAGCACCTTCTATGCAGGCCGAACGCGTCAATGCGTCGACCTGCTGACTCGCCTCGATGAGCCGCTTCACCAATCCGAAGTATAGCTACTTGAGATCGGATCAGCGGGCCATAGCTGGACTATCAAGTCCTTCATGGTCGAACCGGCCATGTTGTGCAGCTCGACCAGCTGCTTCATCTGGTCGTTGAGGGGCACCGGATGTTTTGGCGCGTAGAACTGCGACCAAAACAACTTCTCCGTGGCGTCCCCCTCCTGCGCTCGGAAGTACTGGGCTGCGTCATCACTGCTCCTCGGAAGATCAGCAAACACGCCTAGAGAACTCCATAACCGTGTCAACCCAAGATACTTCTGCCCTCCGAAGATGCTCTGTAAGAGAAAGGTCGTACCAGATGCTATCTGTCGCGCCTACTTGATTTCCTCACAGGCACTGCGTGCCTCGCCTCGCGCATCCTCGACAGTCTTCACTGTCGCAGCAAGCTCAGATGCTTGTTCTGAAGTCTTCTTTTCCAATGCCTCACATTTGACAATGGCATCTTTGAGCTCATCCTCGACTTCGGACACCCGAGCTTGGTTCTTCTTGCACACTGCCTTTTCGGCCTCTAGTTTGGCAACCGCTTTGTCAGCGGTCGCCTTGCTCGCATCGGCCTCCTTCTTGGCCTGCGGGAGCTCGCCCTTGAGGGCCTCGAGCTTAGTGGCGCCAACTATTTAATACAGAATATAATAAAAGAGTTTATATCCACACTCAATTCACATTATTAGTCTTCTTGACATGTAAATCCGCATACCTTGCGTTTCATCTAAATGCTGGCTCACGCGGTCGAGGTCCGCGTTGGCCAGCAACATCTTTCGATTTAGTTCGGCAACTTCTGCATCTCGTGCAGTTGCCGAAACTAGTGAAGCCTGTTCAAATACAACAAAAACATATAGTTCAGCTCTAGAATATGCTATACTATGGATACTTCGCCCGATTATGTTTAGAATCACACAAAGCATCAGGGGCTACTGGCTATATATGTGTATTTAACACAAATAAAGTTCCATAAAGAACATTACATTGCTTACCTCAAAGCCCATTAACAGGCTATTGAAGGCTTCATTCAGTCCGCCCTTGATGGACTGAATCTTCTTCATCACCGCACCCATCACCGTGCGGTGCTCCTCCACGATGGAAGCACTTTGCAGTGCTCCCTCCATAGGGTCCGGCACCTCCGGATTGACTCCGGGCGCCGTCTTATCCACCCCCGCCCGGGGACTCTAGTCTTCGGACCCCGGAGCCACACTAGGCTCTAGGTCAATGTTTGGGAGGGCCCCAGATTGTTTGGGCCCCCTGTCTTCAGTCTCCATGGGGGTTGTTTCCCCATGGTCAGCGGTGGTCGAGTTATTACCCCCGGTCACCCCGTCACCTGCCCCACCCTCATCTCCTTGGGCGGAGGACACCCACTGGGAGGACACTTCGGTGTCCCTGCCGATCATGGGTGAAGGAGCTCGGACTGGCGGGTCACTCTTCGTCTCTCTGGGCGCTAGAGAGTTCCCCTCCGATAAGGAGGCGTCAGGGTGTCCTCTAGTAGGGTTGTAGGTCAGCAGGTGAGAAATACTAAGTAAGCATAAAAAATGCTAAACAATCAAAGGTGCAGCAATTAATTCAGACAAACTTACGTTTTGGGCAGGGGTTTGTCCCTGGGCTTCACCATGAAGCTATGTTCGGATGAATCCGAACTAGCAACGAGGTTCAGCTTCCTCTGGGGTGCGGCCGTGCCGGCGTCAGCAGCGCCCCCCTCTTCATCCCCCTGCCTTGCACAGGGAGCTCTTCCTCCTCCTCTTCCTCGTCATCCTCCTCCTCTTCAGAGGAGAGGATGTTGATCTTCTCGGACTTCTCGTCCGTAGGGCGGGGGCAGTCTCCGGCCCTCTTGCCCTTATTCTTGGGCTTCTTGACCATCACCTTGTACGGCGCCGGGACTAGCATCGCCATCGGTCGAGGCGATTCTAGGTCTTCGGGAAAAGGCACCAGACACTTCATCCGGGTCACCTTGTTCGTCCAACCCTGTATATCACGCAAGAACTCCAATTCCTATTATCATTAAATAAGAAAGGGGCTGTATGTTTGGCGAAATTTTCTATTACCTCTCCGGCGGAGAGCGCGGTACTATAGCCCGCGTCCTCGATTTCTTTTGGCCACTCCTTCTAGCTCTTGAAGAGATGCTTCCAGATCTCTTTGTGCGTGAAGCCAAAGAGATGCTTCAGAGGCTTATCTCTTGCCGGATCAAACTCCCATAGGGAGGAGTCCTGGCTTTGGCAAGGAAGGACAAGCCGAGCCATCATTACTTGGACCACGGACGAGAGCTAGTGGCCCTTGGAAATCATGCTAGACACACGACTCTGGAGTGTCATCACATCAACTTGAGACCCCCAGTCCAGACCCTTTTTGGTCTAGGAGGTCAACCTCTCTGGGGGTCCATATCTGAAAGCAGGCTCCGCCGCCCATTTGGCGTCACGAGGTTCGGTGATATAAAACCACTCCTGCTGCTAGCCCTTGTTCGTCTCTACGAACGACCCTTTAGTCCAAATCGCATTCAGGAGCTGGCTAATCATGGTGCCCTGCACTCCGCGTGCTGCCCATCCACCACCTTTGGCTTCACGCTGAAGGTTTTAAGCCATAGGTCGAAGTGTGGAGGGATGCGGAGGAAAGCTTTACACACCACTACGAAAGCGGAGATGTGAAGGATTGAGTTCGGGGCTAGATCATGGAAATCTAGTCTGTAGAAGAATAGCAAACCCCGAACAAAGGGGTGGAGCAGAAACCCTAGCCCCCTAACAAAATGCGAAGTGAACACTACTCTCTCGCCCACCTCTGGGACGGGGATCACCTAGCCCTTGGCGGGGACTCGGTGTGCGATATCGGCGGCGAGATAACCTGCGCTCTGAAGATCCTCCATGTTTTTCTCAGTAAACATGGAGGCGTCCCACTTGCCTCTGGCACCGGATCCAGCCATTGCTGGGTAAGGGAGTAATGGTGGAGGAACGGAAAGCGGTGGGCACAAGGGATGAGGATGCTGGGGTAGGGGAGTAGGAGAGCTCGAGCTTGAGGAAAGCGTGGGGCTGATGAAAGGGATCGGTATCCTTTTGTAACGTTGTGAATACAGAACGTCCCCCCACTTTAGCCATAAACCTCGCCAGTTCCCAAAATGGACGTGAGTAATGCGCGGTGTGGATGCTCACGTCACATTGATAAGGATCCCACAATAAGCGGGCACGGTCTCTATTCTGATAAGACGTGTCAATGAGGATATACCTCGAAATGCGAAAGTAGGACCAAATAAAACAGTTCGATATGTTAGTGGCATAGACACGACGCTTCACCAAAACATGTCAGTAAAGACACACTATTCATTTTCTTTTAAGAGCCTTGCCTACGAGGCTAAGGGTTGTACTAACCTTGCAGAGCCGAACACAATACACCTTTTTGTAGAAGATATATTCGGAAGAAGGAACCCTCCTTACAATGCCGAAGAAAATACGGACGCCGAACTCATCGTCATCGAAGACAGATTCAGGGGCTACCAAGGGAGTCCTGAATCGAGGGGTACTCGGCTGGCTAGATAACTCTTGGTGGGCCGGACTGGTGGGCCGTGAAGATCATAATCGAAGATCGTCTCTCGTATCCGGATAGGACTCCTGTATTTCGTATAATGGAAAGTTTTAGGTTCGGGTGTAATCTTTCCTTCCTCTGCAAGATGGTTATGTACAAACCCTAGGCCCCTCCGGTGCATATATAAACTGGAGGGTTTAGTCCGAAGAGGCTAATAGAGAATCACAAATCGTCATAGGCTAGACTTTACGGTTTAGCCAATATGATCTCAAGGTAGATCAACTCTTGTATTCATATTCATCCATATTAATATAGCAGGAAATAGGGTATTACCTCGATCGAGAGGGCCTGAACCTGGGTAAACATCGTGTCCCCAGCCTCCTTTTACCATCAATCCTCAGACACATAGTTTTGGACCCCCTACCCGAGATCCGCCGGTGTTGGCACCGACAAGGGTCTACTGAGGGAGTCCTCGATTAAGGGGTCCACAGGTGGCCGGATCATTTATTATGGGACGGACTGGTGGGCCATGAAGATTATCGATGAAGACTATCTCCCATATCCGGATGGGACTCCCCATGTGTAAAATAGCAAGTTTAGAGTCTGGGTGTAATACTTTTCTTCCTATGCAAGGTGATCATGTACAACCCTAATTTCCTCCGTTGCATATATAAATCTAAGGGTTTAGTCCATAGAGACGAGATATATCATAGCAATCACATATGCTAGACTTTTAGGGTTTAGCCATTACGATCTCGAGGTAGATCAACTCTTGTAATCATATTCATCAAGATCAATCAAGAAGGAAGCAAGGTATTACCTCGATCGAGAGGGCATGAACCTGGGTAAACATCGTGTCCCTTGTCTCCTGTTACCATGGATCCCCTGATGCATAGTTCGGGACCCCCTACCCGAGATCTTCCGGTTTTGACACCGACACATATCTCTTCCAGCTCCACTCAATGATTCTTATCCTCTACGAGCATCTTAATCTACATGTTGCTTTGTAATGTTACCAAGGACCAAACCTATTTGACTCATGATCCATAAGACCCCTTCTTGGAAATTGATGTCAAAGGGGCAGAGAGAGCACATCAAAGCTTATCACACAAAGGGGAGAGAGATAAAGCACATTCAAGCTTATCCCCAGATGCTTATTATCCTAAGAGGAGAGAAGGCACATGTCTTTAAGAGGGAAAATACGTGTTTATGTGGTTATCTGAGTATTATCTTATGCTCTGATTCTTTGCTTTTGCTCTGATAACCTATGCATATGCTTTGATTCAACAATATGCTCTGATTCATTCATTGTTCTGATGTTTTATCTTTGCTCTGACATTTTTCATCTTGCTCTGATTTTCTGTTACTCTATCTTCTCCCATTATCCAATATCAGATTCAGGGGGAGAAGGAGTTCATTGTCTAGGGAAGACAATCTTTGGAATGCATTGCATATTTTCACATTCTATGGGGACATGTCTATATCCAAATGAAGTACTAAGTACTCACTCACTACATGTCATCCCAGTCTTGGTACTCTTGTGGCTTTCTGAAATTGCTTTATCTTGGAGTGCTCTTGTGTTATCTAACCTTGTTTTCTCAAGTGCACCTCTTCTGATGTCAATTCAAGACCACAAGGTAAGTATATGCATCACAATCATGTACATGATGATCCCTTGCTGATCTACATATTATTTGCAAGGAGGATTCATGAACATGAAGGTACACACTCCTTCATCCAACTCATTTGCTCTGATGCATATAGCCAAGATACATGTAATTCATTACTTGCTCTATCATGCTCATGCACTCACATGGTCTCATGTTCAATCTTTACATGAATGCATACATGTAGGGGGACCCTATGCAAGTTACATGTCCTTCCAAAGCTTTACTTACTACTCTTCATATCTTTTACATAGAGATTTGATGTATGTTGTCATCAATTACCAAAAAGGGGGAGATTGAAAGCACAAGTGCTCCCTGGGTGATTTTGGTAATTAATGTCAACATATCCCCTGTTGGACTAATGTTTCTACCTAGTGTACTTCAGATAAGTTCAACATTGGAGTGGCAAGGACAAGAGGATGTGGAACCTTTTCAAGATGTCATGGACAAGAGGCTGTGGAACCCCTTCAATATGCTAAGGACAAAGATTGGCAAATCTCAAGACTCTGCATTCCTATTTTAGTGATCCAAGATCACATTGATTCTATAGGAAAGACAATACTATTAAAAGGGGATGATGTGTTGCTTGATGATCTGGTTGCTCGAGTGCTTAGTGATATTGCTCCAAAACCCTCAGCTACTTTCTCATTTCCACGTATGTTCCAAACCTAAAAGTCAAACTCGGCCACACCAATCTGATCTATCCGGCGCCATCGAGTTCATTTGATCCAAGCCACTACCAAAACCCTAATCAATTCGGTCTCACCGATTGGGATTTCGGTCTCAGCGAAATGGCCCTGCCAACTCTCTGGATAACCCTTTGCTAAATTCAGTCTCACCGAATTGAGCATTCGATCCCACCGAGTTTGCTTGACCAACTCTCCTTTTATCTTATTAATAAAAGCGGTCCCCCGAGTTCATGTAATCGGTCAAGCCGAGTTGAGGTTCTGCCCTATCCCTAGCTCATCGGTCTCACCGAGTTGATCATGTCGGTCCCACCGAGATGTATAATGTTCTTCACATTTTGAACTGCTCCGGTCTAACTGAGTTCTTCTATTCGGTCTGACCGAGTCTAGTCAAATGTGTGTAACGGCTAGATTTTATGTGGAGGCTATATATACCCCTCCACCCCTCCTCCATCAGTGGAGAGCCATCAAAACGTGCATACACTTCCACTATTCATTTTCTGAGAGAGAACCACCTGCTCATGTGTTGAGACCAAGTTATTCCAATCCAACCATAAGAATCTTGATCTCCAGCCTTCCCCAAGTCGCTTTCCACTCAAATCTTCTTTCCACCATATCCAAATCTTTGAGAGAGAGTTGAGTGTTGGAGAGACTATCACTTTAAGCACAAGAGCAAGGAATTCATCATCAACACACCATATATTACCTTTTGGAGAGTGGTATCTCCTAGATTGGTTAGGTGTCACTTGAGAGCCTCCGACAAGATTGTGGAGTTGAACCAAGGAGTTTGTAGGGCCAAGGAGATCGCCTACTTCGTGAAGATCTACCCTAGTGAGTGCTACTTCTCGAGCTTGCGTTGTATTCCCTCGAAGAGGAAAGGGAGATGCAGCACAGTAGCGTATGTATTTCCCTCAGTTTTTGAGAACCAAGGTATCAATCTAGTAGGAGACCACGCGCGAGTCCCTCGCACCTGCACAAACAAATAAGAACTTCACAGCCAACACGATAAGGGGTTGTCAATCCTTTTACAGTCACTTACAAAAGTGAGATCTGATAGAGATGATAGTTTGATATTTTTGGTATTTTTATTATTAAAAGAACAGAAAGTAAAAGCGGAAAAACTAAAGTAGATGTAAATTGATATGTTGAGAATAGACCCGGGGGCCATAGTGTTCTCTAGTGGCTTCTCTCATGATAGCGATATTCTACGGCGGGTAAACAAATTACTATCGAGCAATTGATAGAAAAGCGAATAATTATGAGACTATCTAGGCATGATCATTATATATAGGCATCACCTCCGAGACAAGTAGTCCGAAACGATTCTGCATCTGCTACTATTACTCCACACATCGACCGCTATCCAGCATGCATCTAGTGTATTGAGTTCATAAGAATAGAGTAACGCCTTAAGCAAGATGACATGATGTAGAGGTATAAACTCAAGCAATATGATATAAACCCCATCTTTTTATCCTCGATGACAACAATGCAATACGTGCCTTGCTGCCCCTACTGTCACTGGGAAAGGACACCGCAAGATTGAACCCAAAGCCAAGCACTTCTCCCATTGCAAGAACTATAGATCTAGTAGGCCAAACCAAACCAATAATTCGAAGAGACTTGCAAGGATATTATAATCATACATAAAGAGTTCAGAGAAGAACCAAATATTTCTCATTGATAATCTTGATCATAAACCCACAATTCATCGGATCTTGACAAACACACCACAAAAAGAGATTACATCGAATAGATCTCCTCGAAGACCGAGGAGAACTTTGTATTGAGATCCAAAGAGTGAGAAGAAGCCATCTAGATACTAGCTATGGACCCGAAGGTCTGGGCTAAACTACTCACAACTCATGGTGAGGCGATGATGATGATGTAGAAGCACTCCGTGGTAGATCCCCCTCCGACGGAGCTCCAGAACAGGCCCCAAGATGGGATCTCACGAGAACAGAAGGTTACGGCGGTGGAACTAGGGTTTTCTCTTCTCCTCTGATGGTTTCGCGGTACGTAGGCTTATATAGGAGGAAGGAGGGCACCTGGGGCCTTACGTGGGACCCACGAGGCAGGGGGCGCGCCCCCACCCTTGTGGGCACCACGTGGCCCCTACTCCGTGGTTCTCAAGTCTCTCGTGCGTGATTTTCTCCAAAAATATCTCTCTCGAAGGTTTCATTCCGTTTGGACTCCGTTTGATATTTCTTTTTTGTAAAACACTGAATTAGGCAAAAAACAGCAATCTGGACTGGGCCTTTGGGTTAGTAGGTTAGTCACAAAAATAATATAAAAGTGTATGACAAAGCCCATTAAACATCCAAAACATCATAAATAATAGCATGGAACAATAAAAAATTATAGATACGTTGGAGACGTATCAAGCATCCCCAAGCTTAATTCCTGCTCGTCCTCGAGTAGGTAAATGCTAAAAACATAATTTTTGATGTGGAATGCTAACCATAATAGTTTTTCAATGTAATTCTCTTAATTGTGGCATGAATGTTCAGATCTGAAAGATTCAAGACAAAAGTCTATATTGACATAAGAAATAATAATATTTCAAGCATACTAACAAAGCAATCATGTCTTCTTAAAATACTATGGCTAAAGAAAATTATCCCTACAAAATCATATAGTCTGGCTATGCTCCCTCTTCATCACACAAAATATTCATATCATGCACAACCCCGATTTCAGCCAAGCACTTGTTTTCATACTCTATTCTTTCAAACCTTTCAACTTTCACGCAATACATGAGCGTGAGCCATGGACATAGCACTATGGGTGGAATAAAGAGGCGGTTGTGGAGAAGACAAAAAGGAGGGAGGCAGTCTCACATCGACTAGGCGTATCAACGGGCTATAGAGATGACCATCAATAGATATCAATGTGAGTGAGTAGGGATTGCCATGCAACGGATGCACTAGAGCTAAAAATGTTTGAAAGCTCAACAAAAGAAACTAGTGGGTGTGCATCCAACTTGCTTGCTCACGAAGACCTAGGGCATTTGAGGAAGCCCACCGTTGGAATATACAAGCCAAGTTCTATAACGCAAATTCCCACTAGTATAAGAAAGTGACTAAACATGAGACTCTCTATCATGAAGAACATGGTGCTACTTTGAAGCACAAGTGTGGAAAAAGATAGTAGCAATTGTCCCTTTTTTTGGGCCTTTTTTTCTTTGGCCTTTTCTTCTTCTTTTTTTCTTTTCTTTTTTTCTTTTTTTGTGTGGAGGGGCTTTATTGATTTAGCCTTTCCTCACATGGGACAATGCTCTAATAATGATGATCATCACACTTTCATTGAATTACAACTCGATACTAGAACAAGTATGACTCTATATGAATGCCTCCTGCGGTGTACCGGGATGTGCAATGAATCAAGAGTGACATGTACGAAAAATTATGGATGGTGGCCTTGCCTCAAATACGATGTCAACTACATGATCATGCATGGCAATATGACAATATGATGCGTGTCATAAGAACAGAACGGTGGAAAGTTGCATGGCAATATATCTCAGAATGGCTATGGAAATGCCATGATAGGTAGGTATGGTGGCAGTTTTGAGGAATAATATGGTGGCTATTTTGAGGAAGGATATATAGTGGGTGTATGGTACCGGCGAAAGTTGTGCAGTACAAGAGAGGCTAGTAATGGTGGAAGGGTGAGAGTGCGTATAATCCATGGACTCAACATTAGTCATAAGAACTCATATACTTATTGCAAAAATCTACGAGTCATCAAAACAAAGCAATCAATGCATGCTTCTAGGGGGGAGGTTGGTAGGAGTTAACCATCGCGCGCCCCCGACCTCCACACAAAGGTTGACACTTTACAAATACCTCATGCTCTAACTTCGTCACTTAGCGGTTCACCATATGTGCATGCTACGGGAATCACTAACCTTAACACAAGTATTTCTCAATTTCATAATAACTCCACTAGCATGACTCTAATATCACTATCCTCATATCTCAAAACATTTATCAAGCATCCAACTTCTCATCATATTCAATGCACTTAGTATGAAAGTTTTTACTACATTGATATTGGATGTCTATCATGTGAAGACTAGTTTTATAGCCTAAACACATTACCATGCTGTTTTAATAGACTTTCAAATGGATATAAGTGAAGCATGAGAGTTCAACAATTTCTTCAAAATATTATCACCACCGTGCTCTAAAAGATATAAGTGAAGCACTAGAGCAAAAACTATTCAACTCAAAACATATAAGTGAAGCACATAGACTGTTCTAACAATTCTTAGGCCATATTTAACTCTCTCAAATAGGTGTGTCCAGCAAGGATAATTGTGGCAAACTAACAAGCAAAGACTCAAATTATACAAGACGCTCCAAGCAAAACACATATCATGTGGTGAATAAAAATATAGCTCCGAGTATAGTTACCGATGGATGAAGACGAAAGAGGGGATGCCTTCCTGGGGCATCCCCAAGCTTAGGCTTTTGGTTGTCCTTCAATTTTACCTTGGGGTGCCATGGGCATCCCCAAGCTTAGGCCCTTGCTACTCTAGGTTCCATAGTCCATCAAAGCAATACTCAAAACATGAAAACTTCACAACACAAAACTAAGACAAAAATCTCGTAAGCTCCGTTAGTATAAGAAAGCAAACCACTACTCAAAGGCACTACAATGAATTCATTATTTGTTTATATTGGTGTTAAACCAACTGTATTCCAACTTCTCTATGGTTCATACCTCCCAATATTACTCATAGATGAATTGAAATAAGCAAACAACACATGAAAAACAGAATCTGTCAAAAACAGAACAGTCTGTAGTAATCTACAGGTTTCGCATACTTCTGTAACTCTTAAAATTCAAACTAAACTGGTAAACGTGAGGAATTTGTCTATTAATCATCTGCAAAAAGAATCAACTAAATAGCACGCTCCAGTAAAATATGATGACCATTCTAGCGAGCGCTAACGATTCTGTTTTTCGCAGCAAGATCATATAAACTTCACACAAGTCTTCCCAAAGGTTCTACTTGGCACGTACACTAAACAAAACACAAAACCACATCTAAACAGAAGCTAGATGCAATATTTATTCCCTAAAAGCAGAAAATACAAAAAATATATAATTGGGTTGCCTCCCAACAAGCGCTGTCGTTTTACGCCCCTAGCTAGGCACGATACATGATAGATCTAAGTATTGCCATCTTTGGAAGGCAATCCATAAGTGGCTCTCATAATAGATTCATATGGTAATTTGATTTTCTTTCTAGGAAAGTGTTCCATGCCTTTCCAATTGGAATCTAATATTTCCTTCCTTCATATCAATAATTGCACCAATCGTTCTAAGGAAAGGTCTACCAAGAATAATAGGACATGAAGGATTGCAATCTATATCAAGAACAATGAAATCTACGGGCACATAATTCCTATTGGCAACAATAAAAACATCATTAATCCTTCCCATAGGTTTCTTAATAGTGGAATCCGCAAGATGCAAATTTAAAGAACAATCATCAAGTTCACGGAACCCTAGCAAATCACACAAAGTTTTTCGGATAGTGGAGACACTTGCACCCAAATCACACAACGCAAAGCATTCATGATCTTTAATTTTTATTTTTATAGTAGGTTCCCACTCATCATAAAGCTTTCTAGGGATAGAAACTTCTAACTCAAGTTTTTCTTCATAAGATTGCATCAAAGCATCAACTATGTGTTTGGTGAAAGCTTTATTTTGACTATAAGCATGCGGAGAGTTTATACGGATTGTAACAAGGAAATACAATCAATCAAAGAGCAATTATCATAATTGAATCCCTTGAAATCCAAATTAGTGGGTTCATCACTATGCAAAGTTTTAATCTCTTCACTCCCACTTTTAACAATTTTAGCATCAAGATCTAAAAACTCTGAATCATTAGGACACCTTAAAGTAGAATAATCTCCAATCCTATCTTCATCAAGATTTATGCTAGAAAACAAGGATCTAATAGGAGACACATCAATAAATTTCAGATCTTCATTTTTATTTTCATGATAACTAGAAGAACTCGCTTTAATATAATCCTCTCTTTTAGTATGCATCCTAGCGGTTCTTTCTTTGCATTCATAAATGGAAATTCTCATGGCTTTGAGAGACTCATTATATCATGCTTTGGTGGAATAGATCTAAGTTTTAAAGAATCAACATCAAGAGTAATTCTATCCACACTTCTAGCCAATTCATCAATCTTAAGCAATTTTTCTTCAAGCAAAGCATTAAAATTCTTTTGCGAAATCATAAACTCCTTAACACTAGTTTCAAATTCAGAAGGCATCTTTCCATAAGAGTTGTTGTAGGAATTACCATAATTATTAGAGTGATTACTAGGAAAAGGCCTAGGATTGAAGTTCCCTCTATAAGCATTGTTACCAAAATTATTCCTACCAACAAAATTCACATCCAAAGATTCATTGTTATTTTCAATCAAAGTGGACAAAGGCATATCATTAGGATCAGAAGAAGCACTCTTAAGAGCAAATAATTTCATAAGTTCATCCATGTTTCCACTGAAAACACTAATTTCTTCAATAGCATGCATTTTTTTAGTAGTAGATCTTTTGGTGTGCCAGTGAGAATAATTAACCATCATATTATCTAGGAGTTTGGTAGCTTCTCCTAAGTTAGTTTCCATGAAAGTGCCTCCCGCGGCCGAATCTACAAGATTTCTAGAAGCAAAATTCAAGCCCTCATAAAAGTTATAAATAATCATCCATATATTCAAACCATGTGTAGGGCAATTACGTATCATTAATTTCATTCTCTCCCAAGCTTGTGCAAGATGCTCATGATCTAGTTGCTTAAAATTCATAATATTGTTTCTAAGAGAGATGATCTTAGCAGGAGGGAAATACTTAGAGATAAAAGCATCTTTGCACTTATTCCACGAATCAATACTATTTCTAGGCAAAGAATAAAACCAAGTTTTAGCACGATCTCTAAGTGAAAACGGAAATAACTTCAATTTAACAATATCGTTATCCATATCCCTTTTCTTTTGCATATCACACAAATCAACAAAGTTGTTTAGATGGGTAGCGGCATCTTCACTAGGAAGGCCGGAGAATTGATCTCTCATGACAAGATTCAACAAAGCAACATTGATCTCACAAGATTCAGCATCGGTAATAGGAGCAATCGGAGTGTTAATAAAATCATTATTGTTGGTATCGGAGAAGTCACACAATTTGGTATTGTTCCGAGCCATAGTGACAAGCAAGCAATCCAACACACACAACCAAACAAGAGGCAAGCGAACGATAAACACACGGCAGAAGAAGGGCAAATAAAACGGCAAGGGTGAAGTGGGGAGAGGAAAACGAGAGGTAAAAAATGTAATGCAAAGGATAAGGGTTTGTGATAGGTACTTGGTATATGACTTTTGCGTACGCCTCCCCGGCAACGGCGCTAGAAATTCTTCTTGCTACTTCTCGAGCTTGCGTTGTATTCCCTCGAAGAGGAAAGGGAGATGCGGCACAGTAGCGTAAGTATTTCCCTCAGTTTTTGAGAACCAAGGTATCAATCCAGTAGGAGACCACGCGTGAGTCCCTCGCACCTGCACAAATAAATAAGAACTTCGCAGCCAACGCGATAAGGGGTTGTCAATCCCTTCACGGTCACTTACGAAAGTGAGATCTGATAGAGATGATAGTTTGATATTTTTGGTACTTTTTGATTATAAGAACAGAAAGTAAAAGCGGAAAAAGTAAAGTTGATGTAAATTGATATGTTGAGAATAGACCCGGGGGTAGGGGTGGATTAACGGGCTGCTCGGCTCGTTAAGCTCGTACTCTTTAAGCTCGTGCTCGTGAAGGCTCGCTCGTTAAGCTCTTTAAGATTAACGAGCAGAAAATGCTGCCCGGCTCGGTTCGTTTGAAGCTCATTAAGCTCGTGAGCGCTCGTTAACAGATTATAATGTGTTGCGGTCAACATTATGAGTGCATAGGTTTGGTTTTTAAGATGAATATGCTGGCTACGAAAAGAAATACACTAGTTTGTCACCTCCTATATTGATAAGATTAAATAGGAGAGATGAGGTGCTACGAAAAGTTTGCCACGTAAGATGAAAATATGTGTTGTGTTGTTACTAATGAGCTTAACGAGCTACTCGTGAAACTTGTTAGCTCGCTCATTAAGCTCGTTAAGCTTAACGAGCTAAAATCAATGATTGGCTCTGTTCATTAAGAAGGGAGCTACGCGCTTATCGAGCCAAACTATCGAGCGCTCATTAAGCTCGCGAGCTACGAGCTTTTGGTCCAGCCCTACCCGGGGGCCATAGTGTTCTCTAGTGGCTTCTCTCATGATAGCGATATTCTACGGCGGGTAAACAAATTACTGTCGGGCAATTGATAGAAAAGCGAATAATTATGAGACTATCTAGGCATGATCATTATATATAGGCATCACGTCCGAGACAAGTAGACCGAAACGATTCTACATCTACTACTATTACTCCACACATCGACCGCTATCCAGCATGCATCTAGTGTATTAAGTTCATAAGAACAGAGTAACACCTTAAGCAAGATGACATGATGTAGAGGGATAAACTCAAGCAATATGATATAAACCCGATCTTTTTATCCTTGATAGCAACAATACAATACGTGCCTAGCTGCCCCTACTATCACTGGGAAAGGACACTGCAAGATTAAACCCAAAGCCAAGCACTTCTCCCATTGCAAGAACTATAGATCTAGTAGGCCAAACCAAACCAATAATTTGAAGAGACTTGCAAGTATATTATAATCATACATAAAGAGTTCAAAGAAGAACCAAATATTTCTCATAGATAATCTTGATCATAAACCCACAATTCATCGGATCTCGACAAACACACTGCAAAAAGAGATTACATCGAATAGATCTCCTCGAAGACCGAGGAGAACTTTGTATTGAGATCCAAAGAGAAAGAAGAAGCCATCTAGATACTAGCTATGGACCCAAAGGTCTGTGGTAAACTACTCACAACTCATGGTGAGGCGATGATGATGATGTAGAAGCACTCCGTGGTAGATCCCCCCTCTGACGAAGCTCCGGAACAGGCCCCAAGATGGGATCTCACGGGAACAGAAGGTTACGGCGGTGGAACTAGGGTTTTCTCTTCTCCTCTGATGGTTTCGGGGTACGTAGGCTTATATAGGAGGAAGGAGGGCACCGGGGGCCTTACGTGGGACCCAAGAGGCAGGGGGCGCACCCT
>LR738712.1:200245417-200310755 GCA_902687465.1 Secale cereale
GGGGGGGGGGCGCCCCGCACCCTCGTGGGCACCACGTGGCCCCTACTCCATGGTTCTCAAGTCTCCCGTGCGTGATTTTCTCCAAAAATATCTCTCCCGAAGGTTTCATTCCGTTTGGACTCCGTTTGATATTCGTTTTCTGTAAAACCCTGAAACAGGCAAAAACCAGCAATCTGGACTGGGCCTTTGGGTCAGTAGGTTAGTCCCAAAATAATGTAAAAGTGTATGACAAAGCCCATTAAACATACAAAACATCATAAATAATAGCATGGAACAATCAAAAATTATAGATACGTTGGAGACGTATCAGTGAGGCAAGTCCTTCGTGGGTGATGGCCATGGTGGGATAGACAAGGTTGCTTCTTCGTGGACCCTTCGTGGGTGGAGCCCTCCGTGGACTCGCGCATCCGTTACCCTTCGTGGGTTGAAGTCTCCATCAACGTGGATGTACGATAGCACCACCTATCGGAACCACGCGAAAAACATCTGTGTGTCCAATTGTGTTTGCACACTCCAATCCCATCCCTTTACTTTCTAGGAACTTGCATGCTTTACTTCTCGATGCTCATATACTCTTGCCATGCTTTCTAGAAATGTATTGTGAATGTTTGAAATTGTGCTAAAAACTCTACCTCAACTTGAAGAACTTAAAAACTGCCACTTTTCTTGTTGTTTGTCAAATCACCCCCCTCCTCTAGACACCTCTTCTTTGATCCTCTCAGCTACGACTCTCAGTTGGACAAGATGATCGTTGCCACAATCAAAAAGTTCACCGTCGTGAAGAAAGCTCGTCGATGACATCGCCGTACTCCTCTAGCCTGCGTGCCCAGGCTCCTCATTGCCTGCCACCCTAATCGGCATCCATGGTGAGAAACTCTTTCAAGCCCAGGTGGCCCTACGACTACCCGCCGACGCAACGAAGAATGTCCAGCTCGAGGTCATGCTCGCCGCTAAGCACCTCGCCCTGCAAGAATTCATCAATCTACACATCTACGTGTACGAGGAAGTCATATACATAGGCATCTACAAGGCCGCTGAGGACACTACGACGTTGGCTTTATTCAACCGGCTGGAAGCCTTGGACGCCTTGGTTGAGAAGCACCTTAACCTCGCCACAAAATCTGCCGCTCATCAGCCGCCGGTTGGTGGCCCGGCGCACTGAGTCGAGGAGGAGGAGGTCGTTGATGGATGCATCTTTCTTCTTGCCTCCTGTAATCACCAATGCGATCGCATCATCGTGGCCTTAATTCTTATTGTACTATTGCATTTCCGTTCCTAGCTACTACTACCCTGCTTATCTGGCGGGAAAATCCCCGCCCTAGCATTTCCAATCATTATTTGTATCTATCAATCGTGCCAAGGAGCAAAACCAAATGTTACAATTTATACATGTTTCTCTACTCCTATAAAAGACTCAGTTGGTGATGATGGTGTGTCTGCCATCTGTCATTTCTGACCATTAGATCTGCATCTACCGACTGTGATGTAAGTTGTGGCATTTATGCAATGCATGGGCCGGCACATTGGTAGTAGAAAGAAACAAATTCCAGGGTTTGTCACGAGTTCTTACTGCGGGAGCACCACAAGGCCTGGCGCAGGAGTTACATTTCCCTGTCGGGGCCCACGGGACCGAGCTTCAGCGGCGAGGTCACCTGCCTTTAAGTCAATCACATGCGGACCATGAATGCGGTCGGCCTGCATGTCATTGTCATAAAAGCAGAGGGGCGCTAGGACTGAGAGGGTGAGGTGCAGGTCGGCGGACGTGTGGGTGTCATGGGTTTGAGTAGCGTTGTGGGAATCGCGTGGGACGAGGCTTGCCTAATCCCCTCCCATGCTCCGATCCGTACTCCCGCACCACTAATTTTCATCCAGCATTTATAATATATTTCCTCGTGTGGGTCATCTATAGCCTCAAAAAAGGTAAACAAAGGTCGTATTTCCAGGAAATAATTTCCTGCATGAATTTGTACACGCATGCAAGACCCTTTCCTTTCCTGCTCGTCCTCTGAGCGTGGCAACAGGTGCCTGCCTAACCCATGTAGCATGCTGCGCCGCCAGTGAGTAGCGCCTCCTCCACGCCAACGCCAAGCCTGGAGGTGTTCCTTCCGTTTTACATTGACACGAGGTTCAACAGCATGCGATCACGGGCCAGCGTAGGTCGGCTACGGGGAAGCGGCATTGGTGTGGTTCGAGATGTCCAGCTGGCCGTTGTCACGACAGTGTTGCGACTCACTCGTTCGAGATGAAGAGGCCGGTGGTGGCCTGGCCATGGCGATGGTGCCACAGCTGGACGTCGGGGGTGTTACGAGGCATAGATGGACACACCGGCGGTTACTACCTTTATTACAGAAGTAGTAGAAGGCAAAGATGGGCCTTTATTTTATTTATTATATTTGTGGCCGAGGAGTGATGCCCGGGACAAAATGTGTCACAATCGCTGGATGAAAATTGGATGGTGCGGGAGTATGGATCGGAGCGAGGAGCGGAGCATGCAAGCCGCGTCCAATCGCGTGTGGCTGTGGTAAAAACTTGATGGTCGCCGCAGTTTAGTTGGCCCGCGTAACATGCACACAAAGGTAGAGGAGCGGTGGGGCTAGGAGGGGTGAGGCGCACGTTGGGGGACGTGGTGCCCTGGGTTGGAGCAGCGTCGTGGGAATCGCGTGTGATAGTGCTGAAACGTGATTGTCGCTGTGGTTCAGCTTCCATGGACAAGCTGTCATGTCTACTGACACATGCATTGCATACCGCTCACTGCAAGGAGTAGTAGTAGAGAAAACTAGGCGGATAAATAGTTCATTATAGTCAAGCGGACCATATCAATGTACATAGAGTACACTTGTTCGAAAGACATGCACATCAGCAAAATAGTTCATCTATATCAATGTACACAGAGAGGAAATATAATTTTTACAAGAGAGGGAATAGTTCATCTATATCAATGTACATAGAGAGGAAATATAATTTTTACAAGAGAGGACATAGTTCATCCATCTATAATGCCCTGCTACTGGTGCAACTTCTTCTTCTTTCTTCTTCTTCTTCTTCTTCTTCTTCTTCTTCTTCTTCTTCTTCTTCTTCTTCTTCTTCTTCTTCTTCTTCTTCTTCTTCTTCTTCTTCTTCTTCTTCTTCTTCTTCTTCTTCTTCTTCTTCTTCTTCTTCTTCTTCTTCTTCTTCTTCTTCTTCTTCTTCTTCTTCTTCTTCTTCTTCTTCTTCTTCTTCTTCTTCTTCTTCTTCTTCTCATTTTCTGTGGGATACGGCTTCGCAACAAGCTCTTTCGACCTTGCAGCTATCTTGAAACTCACACGGGCATCGAGGGCAGCATATTTTATCCGCTCATAGGTCAAAGGATAATTCTCCCATCCAGACGACCTTAATCCCCGCATCTCGTCACCCTTCTCAAGATATGTTCCGAGCATAGAATTTGCTATGTCGAACAGGGATGGTGTTTCTTTATCACAACCATCTATAGGAATTCTGGTTTGTAGGTCAACGATGTTTTTCAAGTCAAGGTTGTACGGTGCCAGCTTCTCTTTGTCCCCTTCGATGGCTGTCCCACAGAAGTATATGTCCTCCCGAGACAAGAAATAGTGGAGCTCACCTGGTTTGGAGGGCGCATGTATGATGTGGAACACAAAAACATCATCTTCGAGGCACAGCTGAAGGACGACGGCACGTTGGATGTTCCCAGTGGCACGCTCCGTGTACTCTGTGTCGAGACCGACGACCTTCATCTCCACCTTTTGGACGGAGTTGGATACATTGTTGATCCACTCCCGAACAGCCCTTGGGTGGTCGGTGATGGTGGAAACTATGCTCAATGAGCCTTCAACGAAGACATGTTTGACGCTAAAAACCTACATAGGGATCTCTTTCTCCATTTGGAACCGCTGGATCGGAGGGCTATGGTTTGGAGAATTAGGATTAAGATGGCTAGTCTAAATGAAGAAGATGATTATTTAAAGGGGCTTCGGAATTACTCATGGAGGATGTGAATCCAGTGCGGTTTGAATGCAAATGAAGGAGAGGTGAAGAAGTCGAGGAAAATCGGTTCCTGATGGAGAAGTTAATGGGAGAAATGGCATGCATGCAGTTGATTAGAGGCTAGCTAGACCAACCTACAAAACGAAAAGGCTATGCGGGTAGCGTACTGAGGAGTGGTCCATGTCCGTGTACGTGTATGTGCCCATCCTTCAATCGCTGCATGTGCCACTGGTTAGTTGAGGTCACTCTTTCGAATCACCGTGGCGAAACATTTTATGATTCCTTTTTATTTCTGCACCCCTCTTGACAGGTGGGACCTACGCAAAACCAACTTGGGTGGACGAACAGATATACAAACATATCCATCTCTTTGCACAAACAAAATGTGTCGTAGCTGGTTCGGATTGATATTGGCGTGTGCCTGGGAGACACAACCTTTTCTGGTTAAGGGATGTGCGGTTATCCTAAAAAAAGAAAAAGCCCTTCTTCGCGCTTCCGCATGCACGAGAATTTGCTTCTGCTCGCAATATGGATGTTACCTGGAGGATGAAGTGAACCCAGAGGCATACAGTACTACTCCGCAGGAGTATGTTACTACTCGTAGTAGTACAACCGTGGTACACATGATGGTCAAAATATTATTCATCCGATCCTCACAGCGAAGTGACAAGACCCTGCGCCCGAGGTTACACTATTCCAGGTGGCGTGTTTGGGTTACCAAAGTCAGCCTCACCTTGTGCACTGTGCAGTCACTGTCACCGCCGATGTATAGCATGCCTCGCCTCGTCTCCCTCTCGCCTAACACCACTCCATCTCCATCTCCGTCTTTCCAGAGATCCTAAGGTCACTCTTCATCATCTCACTGTGCCCCCGCGTACCCTCACCTCGCTCGCCTCCCCAAGTACCACTACTCCCTTGCTAGCCGCTCCAGCACCGAGAGCCTTCTCCCCCGTAAATCAAGCCCACAAAAACCCCCACCTTCGAAACTCCACCATGGTTGAACGCGAACCGTACAGCATCCATATGAGCTGCAATTGGAGCAATCTCCCCAGTGACATCCTCGACCTCTGTTATTCGTGCATGGATATGTTGAGCGTCGTGCGACTGGCTGCATGCTCAAGGAACGTGCACGCGGCCATCGTTGAAGCGAGGCCTCGGCTTTTCAAGACACCCTGCTTACTACTATCTGGTCTAGCAAGATTTTCTCACCATGATACGAGGCGTAAATGATGCTCCTCGACTTCAATCCGACCTCCATTAACTAAAACTTCTTTGTAGGTACGTAGTGGGTCGTCGTACATCATTTCCCTCGAGTTCGATTCAATCACCATCGCCCAAAACTTCTTAGTAGGTATGTACTGGGTCGGCATGAACTCCCACTAGATGGCTGACGTCAGAGAAGATGGGAAAAAGTTGGTGCTCGTGAACTTCGAGACCTCCCATGAGATTATCCTTCCTCCGTTGGAGTATGTAGGGTTTTACCATAGCGGTCCAAGTCATCTAGATTACCACGTCAGTTCGACGGACCTTGTTTTGTAGAAGATTATAATTTGCCAAGTGCCCACACGATATGCGGATTACGCACACTTCAAGCTAATTACCTTGTTCGACCGCGGACTCGCCAAGCTTTCTGCTGGTGCCTTCTTTAGCTGGAGACGACTCACCTCACAATGGATCGATCGTCAAAGCCGATACACACTTCTGTGATGCTATTGTACACAATGGCATCATCTACGTGATCGACAAAGCAGCTGGCACCACGTATTGCTGGGACGGCACGTGTAAGTTGTTATCATCTGATTTTAATGATAACGCCATGACACAGTTTGAACTTTTTGTTATGATTGACATATCCCTGTTTGAGCAGAATTTGAGTAGAACTATGGCAATGTATTATACGCCGTAAATTAGCTATATTTGGAATGAGTTAATTCATGTGATTGTGACCATGTCATTATAGCTAGTTTGTACCCTTGAATAATCAAATAGTTAGGAAGATATGGATATTCTCCTTACTTTATAGTAATCTACATACTAGTAAATATGAGTGTGTATCAATAGCCAGGTTAGTATCCTCATTTTCATGATGTATAAACATGCATCAAACTGTTGGTTTCATCTAACCATACATTTGGGAAGTAAATGTGCATATGGATAACTCTATATTTGGAAGTAGCAAAATCCTGTAAGGCTTACCATGTGTACATACCTATATTCGCCCTTCATCAATCAATGGCTAGAATAATATCCTCACAAGAATTTTACCCATAGAACATGAGTATATAACAATGCATAGTCTGTTAGTTTCCTTGAAGAAATTGTTTGTGAGGACAGAACATGATTACATAACATGCATGACATGGTACTTTCTTGTGAAGAGTCGGTTGTGAGATAACATGAGTATAACCATGCATGGCACTTCTATATTTCGAACCCATTATACATTTCCCTGTATTTTCCTCTCAGTTCCAACAAGGACAGATTAATGATGTTTCTTGCACTATCCTACTCATACTCTGTACAACGTTGATCTTACATTAACAATGCCTGTCGTTTTTGATATGATGCAGCATACCACAGTTACTGCCCTTTGTAATCACACCACCTTTGCCATAAACAGGGAAGCACAACTGGTTCCTCACTCGATCAGACGACAGCAAAAGACTGATGATCATTCACACACATGAGCCGGAAGAGTTATATTGCAAAAAAACACTGTTTACAAGCATAGTGAAATACGTGAGTATCTAGACAGTGGCTATTATGTCTATGAGTAGGATACCAGTTTGTTGGGGCCTTCTGGATTTTTGAGTTGGAGGCGGGTAAACAACCTTGGTTCACACTCTCTATTTCTCGGACTCAATTATCCGATTAACCATGAGATCACCGTTGGCAAGGACCTTGATGGCAAAGAGGCTCTGTTTGCTAGGGAAAACTATGTCTACATGGCGAGCCCTAGAACTTCGGGAGCACACTCCCCTGATTGTCAATGATACAACATGCAGCCAAAAGAAGGTGAGAATGACAAAGGCATCTGGATTAATTTTGATCCTTGGATGTCTCAAGTCCGACAGGCAGTCATGTGGTTCAAGCCTTCAGGTTGATAGGTAATTGGGTTGTTGCATCTAAAGGGTGGAGTTCTGGTGTCTCTGAATCACTGGTTGCTGAAGCGGCGCTGCAAATTATGATGGTGTTGGATACACGTCGGTGCTATACAAACGGTTTTTAGCCCCTTTCCGCGACGGCATATGGAACCATCGCCAAGTGAGTGTGGTCGATAGGGGGGTCCTTCCCACACGACCCACAAATCGTCAGGGACAGGCCCTCCCGGGACACCAAATGAGCTCGTGTGCAATCGAGCGAGGCATCGAAACCCAATCGTTTCCATAGATATGTACATCCCACACGGTGAATCCCAGAAAAACATTTATGTAGGTATGTACATCCCACACGGTGAATCCCAGAAAAACATTTTTGTAGGTATGTATATCACACACAGTCAATCCAAGGAATACGTTTCCGCTCTTATGTACATCCCATGCAGTCAATCCAGGGAAAACGTTTCCGTTCGTATGTATATCACACACAGTCAATCCAAGGAATACGTTTCCGTTCTTATGTACAACCCACACACTCAATCCTGGGAAAACTTTTTCGTTCGTATGTACATCCCACACAGTTTTATGTGTAGGCTCATGTGTGAAAGGTGTAACTATCACACACGCTCTGCCTTGGTTAACTGATTACTTTTATCAACTACATCACACACGATTTGATGAAGAAAACTGTGTGGCATTGGGCTATCCATCACAAGCGCTTTTACTGCTAGAACCGTTTGCAAAGTTCCATGGCACATTTAGCAGGTTTATTAGTTTACGATCAAAAATTCTAGTATTACGCAAATTCATATTTCATATCGAACAGTTGTTTACCAATTTCATATCAGACACATCAATATTTTATAACATCACAGTACGATAGCTACATGAAAATAGCACAGTACAACATATAGCTAGTTCAACTTCATAAGAACAATATTAGAACAATATATTCATTTCCCTAATCGAGATCATCCAGGCTCGTCTTATCCACCTCTGCTTTCAGTTCAGTAAGAACCTATTTTGCACGGGCCAACTGGGAAAGTGCCTCCTCCTTCACCAACACCATCTTAGCAAAGTACGATTTAAAAAATCTAAGCTCATTCTCCACCTTCCACTTTTTATCCCACATCTTCAAACATTCTTCAGCGTTGACAACAGTTTCTCTAAGCCTACGTCTGTTCTCTTCCTCATACATGCTCTAGTGCTTCAGTAGGCACATCTTAAAAGACTGTGGCCACTCTTGATCAACCCACTCCAAGTAAGAACACTTCCGTTCATCCTATAATATTTAAACTAGATCAATAACAATTGTATGGGAAATGGGTTTATAGCAACATAGAAAATCACCTATGCTTATTTTGAAAAACTGAAGAAACGTGTTAATTATGACATATATTCTCAAAAAGATCAATGTGAAAATGAATTAATTGCTACTGAGACAACAACCAGATTCTGGAACATCAGAAGCTATAATTAACTACAACAACGCTACAAGTTCTTACTCATGTACAATAAATAACAAATTGAACATTTTATGAGGAAGGTAAATATAACTGCAATAGCATAGTGACAGTGTTTGGATAACAGCAAATTGATACTAACAGGTGTGTACATGCACAAATTTAGTAGCATAGAACTAATAGCACTAAGGCCATCCACTATGTATGCCAAAACTGGTGTAAAGACAATTGTTGCTACATCTCGCATCGGTGCCTTGCAGTGGTGAGACGATACAGTGGAAGAAATTCAAGGACCCAGACTCCGGAGCATGTAGTTGCTCCGATGCCCAGTTCCTTCGTGCCATAAAGATTTAGTATTTTACTGCTTGGCTGCTCGGATGTGTGGACCAAAGTTGGCTGCACAAACTGCTGAAGCGGTGCCAAATAATTTTCTAATGGCACCGATGATGAGATGACAACAATTTAAGATACTAGGTACAACTGTGACACTGTCTTAGGGTGCGTTTGGTTGAAGGTGTGGTATGTATGGGTTGGGACTGTGACAGTGTCTAAATCACATCTAAAAAATTATTTGTAACAACAAAAGAGGGTCTAACCTTCTATGCACATGCTAGAAACTTCCTCCCACTGTCCACAGATTCAAACGCAACTAGCTTCACGCATGGAGATTGATGGTGACAACGAGCAGATAGATCTTCAGCCACCCCGCTCCCTTCGTAGCCACTGATGGTCCTAGGGAGCTACAAGAGGAAGAAATGAATCAAATCGACCGCCGGGTAAAAATCCTTCATTCCAAGTCCTGGCTCGTGAGAGAAAAGAGAAGCATACCCGCATGCTGAAGGAGTTGTCACTGGAGGAGGAACCGCTGGAGAGGTCTTTGAAGAAGACCATGGCAACCCCAATGGTAGGATGCGAGACGGCGAGAGCGAGGAAGCGGCTATAGCTTTGGAAGGAAGGAGGAAACAGGGGAAATGTGACTTGTGGTCGGGGAGAAAGGGGGTGGGGAAGGGGGGAGGGGGCGGGGGTAGATATTTTGGCGGTAGGCCAAAATTTTGGAAATGTGGAGGAAAACTTTGCGCGTGGTGCCGCCGGACCATTCACTTTGAACGATTGTGTGCATCGCAAACGATTCTTCTGCTTTACGCACATGGGATGAGTTTGATAATTCAAATTTTGGTGGAATTTCCACCAGGTACGTCGTTGCATAATTTAACATCGCTTGCTAATTTGGGCACACACAAGAGCGTACAACAGACATACCACACTTACTTAATCGAGCAATTTTAGTAATTAAATAGAGTCAGTTGACCTAAACATTGCTCTAACAAAATACCAGCATTAAAAACAGAGCCTAAGTATGCATACTTTTAACAAATCTGCCGCCGCGCCGGCCTATGCACCGCCGGTGTGAGATGAGACGTCGACGACTTGCACTGTCGACATGCTGCTGTTGGTGGACTCCCCGTCCCCCTGCTGAAGTCGACCGCATCCTCATCCTCGTCCTTGTCCTCGTCCTCGGCGCCGCCCTCATGGTTGTAGTAATCATAGTAGTGGTTGTGCCAGAGCTCACGTTGGTACTCCACCGCCGATACCTCGACTGACTGACTCTTCTCTACCTCGACCTCAGCCACGCGCAACTCCTCCTCCCGGCGCTCCTCGATCTCCGCCGCCTCCTGCATCTCCAGCTCCCGCTCGACGACCTAATGAGGAAGCAGGTGCTCCATGGCCACCGTCGCCTTTTCAGACGTGGGTTGCATGTTGGCGTCCGAGGTGGCCTGGAATATCTTGGCGTGTGCATCCTCGATCTTGGCATGGATGGCCTCGACCCAGGCCAGGGTGACATCGGCGGCACGGACGGCAGCTCGAGCGCTCTCGGCGTTTGCAGCCGCCACCGCAGCACCTCGTGCAGCCGGCTTGCACTCCCGGCGTAGGCGGCCACGCTCTCGGTGCAGGCGGCGGCGCTCGGGGGGGAGGTGGCCATCGTACGGGCCTTCACGAAGCGTTTCCATGGTGTCATCTTTGCAAGAAGGCGGTGCTGGAATGGGGATCGAGATTCGTGGATTTGGGGGTTGCCGACACTGGAGCAGACGAGCCGGCGAATCTTAACGAGGTAGACTTAAATAGACCCAGATATTTTGAACGCAAACAGTTCCTAGAAAACAACTATGTGTAATGTCGTAGATATTTTTTATTAGCTGTGAAAGACGAATTTGGAGTAAAGTGGAAACGGATGGTGTTTTAAATGTAAAAGAAATTTTGTAGTACTAATACAACTGTCATGTCAAATTTTAGAAAATTTCAGGGGTCATTTGACTTTTTAAGACATTTAAGTGATTTTCTAGCCATTTAATGACCGTAATTGAAATTTGAACTATATGGACACTCAACAGCTAACTATAACAGTTTGAAAAGTCATATTTTGTGTACTTGTGTGCGATTTAATTCCATGTGCAATAAATTCGAAGAAATTTTCAAAGATATTGGTCTAACGGCTATGACACAATTAAGCATGGAGTGCCATGGAATTTAAATTCCAAATAAAATAAAAAATATCAGAAACACATGAAACCTTGGTTTATGTAAAGTCATGCCACCAAGATGATGTGGTTAAAAATTTGGCATGTGTGACGACAGTTTGGACACACACCCCTCACAAACCGGAGCAACTCACCAGAAGGCTCTTGGTTCCGAGAGGGAACAATGCATGTTCGATGACGAACGGAAGATAGCTTCCTCTTACAGCCTTCAAATTTTTTCTACGTGTAACGTGCACTAATACAACTGTCATATGAAAATTTGGAAAATTTCAGGGGTCATTTGACCTTTTGAAGACATTTAAGTGATTTTCTAGCCATTTAATGACCGTAATTCAAATTTGAACTACATCTACATGCAACGGCTAACCATAACGGTTTGAAATCGTATTTGTGTACTTGTGTGCGAGTTAGTTCCATGTGCTAGTAAATTAGAAGGAATTTTCAAACATATTTGTCTCACGACATGGACACATGCATATGTATGCATGGAGTGCCATGGCATTTAAATTCCAAAAAAATAGAAAAAATGTCAGAAACACATGAAACCTTGGTTGATGTAATGTCATGACACCAAGATGATGTGGTAAAAAAACTGGCATGTTTGACGAAATTTGGACACGCACCCTCACAAACCGGAGCAAGTCACTAGAAGGCTCGTGGTTCCGAGAGGGAACAACACATGTTTGAGGACAAACGGGAGATAGCTTCCTCTTATGGCCTTCAATTTTTTTTCTATGCTTAACGTGCATTAGTACAACTGTAATGTGAAATTTTGGAAAATTCTAGGGGTCATTTGACCTTTTAAAGACATTTAGGTGATTTTCTAGCCATTTAATGACCGTAATTCAAATTTGAAGTACATCTACATGCAACGCCTAACCATAACAGTTTGAAAAATCATATTTGTGTACTTGTGTGCGAGTTAATTCCATGTGCAGTAAATTAGAAGGATTTTTCAAACATATTTGTGTCACGACATGGACCCATGCATATGTATGCATGGAGTGACATGGCATTTTAATTCCAAAAAATTAAAAATGATCAGAAACACATGAAACATTGGTTGATGTGATGTCATCCCACCAAGATGATGTGGTAAAAAATTGGCATGTTTGACGAAATTTGGACACACACCCCTCACAAACCGGAGCAACTCACTAGAAGGCTCGTGGTTCCAAGAGGGAACAATGCATGTTTGATGATAAACGGGAGATAGCTTCCTCCTATGGCCATCCATTTTTTTTCCAATTTTTAACATGCACTACTACAACTATAATATGAAATTTTGGAAAATTCTAGGGGCCATTTCACCTTTTAAAGACATTTAAAAGATTTTCTAGCCATTTAATGATGGTAATTAAAATTTGAACTACATCTACATGCAATGCATAACCATAACGGTTTGAAAAATCATATTTGTGTAGTTGTGTGCGAGTTAATTCCATGTGGAGTACATTAGAAGTTCAAACATATTGGTCTCACGACATGGACACAAGTATATGTATGCATGGAGTGACATGGCATTTTAATTCCAAAAAATTAAAAAAAATGATCAAAAACACATAAAACCTTGCTTGATGTAATGTCGTGTCACCAAGATGATGTGGTAAAAAAATTGGCATGTTTGATAAAAGTTTGGACACACCGCTCACGAACCAGAGCAACTCACTAGAAGGCTCGTGGTTCCGAGAGGAAACAATGCATGTTTGATGACGAAAGGGATAGCTTCCTCTTATGGCCTACAATTTTTTTCTACATTTAACGTGCACTACTACAACTATAATGTGAAATTTTGGAAAATTCTAGGGGTCATTTGACCTTTCAAAGACATTTAGGTGATTTTTTAGCCATTTAATGACCGTAATTCAAATTTGAACTACATCTACATGCAACACCTAACCATAACAGTTTGAAAATTGTGTACTTGTGTGCAAGTTACCACGTGGAGCAAATTAGAAGGAATTTTCAAACACATTTGTCTCACGACATGGACACATGCATATGTATGCATGGAGTGACATGGCATTTTAATTCCAAAAAATTAAAAAATTATCAGAAACACATGAAACCTTGGTTGATGTAATGGCATGCCACCAAGATGATGTGGTAAAAATTTGGCAGGTTTGACAAAATTTGGACACACACCCCTCACAAACCGGAGCAAGTCACTAGAAGGCTCGTAGTTCCGAGAGGGAACAATGCATGTTTGATGTCAAATGGGAGATAGCTTCCTCTTATAGCCTTCAATTTTTTTCTATGTTAAACATGCATTACTACAACTGTAATGTTAAATTTTGAAAAATTCTATGGGTCATTTGACCTTTTAAAGACATTTAGGTGATTTTCTAGTCATTTAATGACCATAATTCATATTTGAACTACATCTACATGCAACACCTAACCATAACGGTTTGAAAAATCATATTGGTGTACTTGTGTGTGAGTTCATTCCATGTGGAGTAAATTAGAAAGAATTTTCAAACATATTTGTCTCAAGACATGGACACATGCATATGTATGCATGGAGTGACATGGCATTTTAATTCCAAAAAATTAAAAAATTATCAGAAACACATGAAACCATGTTCGATGTAATGTCATGCCACCAAGATGACGACGTAATAAAATTGGCATTTTTGACGAAATTTAGACACACACCCCTCACAAACCGGAGCAAGTCACTAGAAGGCTTGTGGTTGTGAGAGGGAATAATGCATGTTTGATATCAAACGGGAGATAGCTTCCTCTTATGGCCTTCATTTTTTTCTACGTTTAACGTGCATTAATACAACTGTAATGTGAAATTTTGGCAAATTCTAGGGGTCATTTGACCTTTTAAAGACATGTAGGTGATTTTCTAGCCATTTAATAATCGTAATTCAAATTTGAACTACATCTACATGCAATGCCTAACCATAACGGTTCGAAAAATCATGTCTGTGTACTTGTATGCGAGTTAGTTCCCTGTGCGGTAAATTAGAAGGAATTTTCAAACATATTTGTCTCACGACATGGACACATGCATATGTATGCATGGAGTGACATGGCATTTTAATTCCAAAAAATTAAACATGATCAGAAACAAATTAAACCTTGGTTGATGTAATGTCATGCCACAAAGATGATGTGGTAAAAATTGGCATGTTTGACGAAATTTGGACAAACACCCCTCACGAAGCGGAGCAAGTCACAAGAAGGCTCGTGTGTCCAAGAGGGAACAATGCATGTTTGATGACAAAACGGGAGATAGCTTCCTCTTATGGCCTTCAATTTTTTTCCTATTTTTAATGTGCACTACTACAACTGTAATGTGAAATTTTAGAAAATTCTAGGGGTCATTTGACCTTTAAAAGACATTTGAAAGATTTTCTAGATATTTAATGACCGTAATTAAAATTTGAACTACATCTACATGCAACGCCTAACCATAACGGTTTGAAAAATCATATTTGTGTACTTGTGTGCGAGTTAATTCCATGTGGAGTAAATTAGAAGGAATTTTCAAACATATTGGTCTCACGACATGGACACATGTATATGTATGCATGTAGTGACATGGCATTTTAATTCCAAAAAATTTTAAAAAATGATCATAAACACATAAAACCTTGCTTGATGTAATGTCATGTCACCAAGATGATGTGCTAAAAAAATGGCATGTTTAACAAAAGTTTGGACACACCCCTCACGAACCGGAGCAACTCACTAGAAGGCTCGTGGTTCCGAGAGGGAACAATGCATGTTTGACGACGAACGGGATAGCTTCCTCTTATGGCCAACAATTTTTTTCTAAATTTAACGTGTACTACTACAACTGTAATCTGAAATTTTGGAAAATTTTAGGGGTCATTTGACCTTTTAAAGACATTTAAGTGATTTCTAGCCATTTAATGACCGTAATTCAAATTTGAACTACATCTACATGCAACGCCTAACCATAACGGTTTGAAAAATCATATTTGTGTACTTGTGTGCGAGTTGATTCCATGCGCAGTATATTAGAAGGAATTTTCAAACATATTTGTCTCACGACATGGACACATGCATATATATGCATGGAGTGACATGGCATTTTAATTCCAAAAAATTAGAAAATGATCAGAAACACATGAAACCTTGGTTGATGTAATGTCATGCCACCAAGATGATGCTGTAAAAAAATTGGCATGTTTGACGAAATTTGGACACACACCACTCACAAACCGGAGCAAGTCACTAGAAGGCTCGTGGTTCCGAGAGGGAACAATGCATGTTTGATGACAAACGGGAGATAGCTTCCTCTTATGGCCTTCAATTTTTTTACTATGTTTAACGTGCATTACTACAACTATAATGTGAAATTTTGGAAAAATCTAGGGGTCATTTGACCTTTTAAAAACATTTAGGTGATTTTCTAGCCATTTAATAACTGTAATTCAAATTTGAACTACATCTACATGCAACGCCTAACCATAACGGTTTGACAAATCACATTTGTGTACTTGTGTGAGAGTTAATTCCATGTGCAGTAAATTAGAAGGAATTTTCAAACATATTTGTCTCACGACATGGACACATGCATATGTATGCATGGAGTGACATGGCATTTTAGTTCCAAAAAATTATAAAATGATAAAAAACACATGAAACCTTGGTTGATGTAATGTCTTGCCACCAAGATGATGTGGTAAAAAGATTGGCATGTTTGACGAAATTTGGACACACACCCCTCACAAACCGGAGCAAGTCACTAGAAGGCTCGTGGTTCCGAGAGGGAACAATGCATGTTTGATGACAAATGGGTGATAGCTTCCTCTTATGGCCTTAAATTTTTTTCTTTGTTTAACGTGCATTACTACAACTGTAATGTGAAATTTTCGAAAATTCTAGGGGTCATTTGACCTTTTAAAGACATTTAGGTGATTTTCAAGCCATATAATGACCGTAATTCAAATTTGAAGTACATCTACATGCAACGCCTAACCATAACGGTTTGAAAAATCAAATTTGTGTACTTGTGTGCGAGTTAATTCCATGTGCAGCAAATTAGAAGGAATTTTCAAACATATTTGTCTCACGACATGGACCCATGCATATGTATGCATGGAGTGACATGGCATTTTAATTCCAAAAAAATAAAAAAATGATCGGAAACACATGAAACCTTGGTTGATGTAATGTCATGCCACCAAGATGATGTGGTAAAAAATTGGCATGTTTGACGAAATTTGGACACACACCCCTCACAAACCGGAGCAAGTCACTAGAAGGCTCGTGGTTCCAAGAGGGAACAATGCATGTTTGATGACAAACGGGAGATAGCTTCCTCTTATGGCCTTCAATTTTTTCCTATTTTTAACGTGCACTACTACAACTGTAATGTGAAATTTTGGAAAATTCTAGGGTCATTTGACCTTTTAAAGACATTTAGGTGATTTTCGAGACATTTAATGACCGTAATTCCAAATTGAACTAGATCTACACGCAACGCCTAACCATAACGGTCTGAAAAATCATGTTTGTGTACTTGTGTGCGAGTTAATTCCCTGTGTAGTAAATTAGAAGGAATTTTCAAACATATTTGTCTCACGCCATGGACCCATGCATATGTATGCATGGAGTGACATGGCATTTTAATTCCAAAAAATAAAAAAATTATCAGAAACACATGAAACCTTGGTTGATGTAATGTCATGGCACAAAGATGATGTGGTAAAAAATTTGGCATGTGTGACGAAATTTGGACAAACCCCGCTCACAAACCGAAGCAAGTCACTAGAAGGCTCGTGGTTCCAAGAGGGAACAATGCATGTTTGATGACAAACGGGAGATAGCTTCCTCTTATGGCCTTCAATTTTTTCCTATTTTTAACGTGCACTACTACAACTGTAATGTGAAATTTTGGAAAATTCTAGGGGTCATTTGAACTTTTAAAGACATTTAAAAGATTTTCTAGATATTTAATGACCATAATTAAAATTTGAACTACATCTACATGCAACGCCTAACCATAAAGGTTTGAAAAATCATATTTGTGTACTTGTGTGCGAGTTAATTCCATGTGGAGTAAATTAGAAGGAATTTTCAAACATATTGGTCTCACGGCATGAACACATGTATAGTATGCATGGAGTGGCATGGCATTTCAATTCCAAAAAAATTAAAAAATGATCACAAACACATAAAACCTTGCTTGATGTCATGTCATGTCACCAAGATGATTTGGTAAAAAAATTGGCATGTTTGACGAAAGTTTGGACACACCCCTCATGAACCGGAGCAACTCACTAGAAGGCTCGTGGTTCTGAGAGGGAACAATGCATGTTTGATGACTAATGGGATAGCTTCCTATTATGGCCTTCAAATTTTTTCTATGTTTAACGTGCACTACTACAACTGTAATGTGAAATTTTCGAAAATAATAGGGGTTATTTGACCTTTTAAAGACATTTAGGTGATTTTCTAGCCATTTAATGACCGTAATTGAAATTTGAATTACATCTACATGCAACGCCTAACCATAACGGTTTGAAAAATCATATTTGTGTACTTGTGTGCGAGTTAATTCCATGTGTAGTAAATTAGAAGGAATTTTCAAACATATTTGTCTCATTACATGGACACATGCATATGTATGCATGGAGTGACATGGCATTTTAATTCCAGAAAACTAAAAAATGATCAGAAACACATGAAACCTTGGTTGATGTAATGTCATGCCACCAAGATGATGTGGTAAAAAAATTTGGCATGTTTGACGAAATTTGGACACACACCCCTCACAAACCGGAGCAAGTCACAAGAAGGCTCGTGGTTCCGAGAGCGAACAATGCATGTTTGATGACAAATGGGAGATAGCTTCCTCATATGGCCTTCAATTTTTTTCTATGTTTAACGTGCATTACTTCAAGTGTAATGTAAAATTTTGGAAAATTCTAGGGGTCATTTGACCTTTTAAAGACATTTAGGTGATTTTCTAGCAATTTAATGATCGTAATTAAAATTTGAACTACATCTACATGCAACGCCTAACCATAACGGTTTGAAAAATCATGTTTGTGTACTTGTGTGCGAGTTAATTCCCTGTGCAGTAAATTAGAGGGAATTTTCAAACATATTTGTCTCACGACATGGACCCATGCATATGTATGCATGGAGTGACATGGCATTTTAATTCCAAAAAAATAAAAAATGATCAGAAACACATGAAACCTTGGTTGATGTAATGTCATGCCACAAAGCTGATGTGGTAAAAAAATTGGCATGTTTGACGAACTTTGGACAAACACCCCTCACAAATCGGAGCAAGTCACTAGAAGGCTCGTGGTTCCAAGAGGGAACAATGCAGGTTTGATGACAAACGGGAGATAGCTTCCTCTTATGGCCTTCAATTTTTTACTATTTTTAACGTGCACTACTACAACTGTAATGTGAAATTTTGGAAAATAGGGGTCATTTGACCTTTTAAAGACATTTAAAAGACTTTCTAGATATTTAATGACCGTGATTAAAATTTGAACTACATCTACATGGAATGCCTAACCATAACGGTTTGAATAATCATATTTGTGTACTTGTGTGCGAGTTAATTCCATGTGGAGTAAATTAGAAGGAATTTTCAAACATATTGGTCTCACGACACGGACACATGCATATGTATGCATGGAGTGACATGGCATTTTAATTCCAAAAAATTAAAAAATGATCAGAAACACATGAAACCTTGGTCGATGTAATGTCATGCCACCAAGATGATGTGGTAAAAAATTGACATGTTTGACGAAATTTGGACACATAACCCTCACAAACCGGAGCAAGTCACTAGAAGGCTCGTGGTTCCAAGAAGGAACAATGCATGTTTGCTGACAAATGGGAGATAGCTTCCCCTTATGGCCTTCAATTTTTTCCTATTTTTAACGTGACCTACTACATTTGTAATGTGAAATTTTGGAAAATTCTAGGGGTCATTTGACCTTTTAAAGACATTTAAAAGATTTTCTAGCCATTTAATGACCGTAATTAATATTTGAACTACATCTACATGCAACGCCTAACCATAACGGTTTGAAAAATCATATTTGTTTACTTGTGTGCAAGTTAATTCGATGTGTAGTATATTAGAAGGAATTTTCAAACATATTGGTCTCACGACATGTACACATGTATATGTATGCATGGAGTGACATGGCATTTTAATTCCAAAAAAAATTAAAATGATCAGAAACACATAAAACCTTGCTTGATGTAATCTCATGTCACCAAGATGATGTGGTAGAAAAAGTGGCATGTTTGACGAAAGTTTGGCCACACCCCTCACAAACCGGAGCAACTCGCTAAAAGGCTCGTGGTTCCAAGAGGGAACAATGCATGTTTGATGACGAATGGGAGATACCTTCCTCTTACGGCCTTCGATTTTTTTCTACATTTAACGTGCACTACTACAACTGTAATGTGAAATTTTGGAAAATTCTAGGGGTCATTTGACCTTTTAAAGACATTTAAATAATTATCACGCCATTTAATGATCGTACTTTAAATTTGAGCTACATCTACACACAATGCCTAACCATAATGGTTTGAAAAATCATATTTGTGTACTTGTGTGTAAGTTAATTCGATGTGCAGTAAATTAGAAGAAATTTTCAAACATATTGGTCTCATGCCATGGGCACATGCATATGAATGCATGGAGTGCCATGGCATTTTAATTCCAAAAAATTAAAAAATGATCAGAAACACATAAAACCTTGCTTGATGTAATGTCATGCCACCAAGATGATGTGGTAAAAAAATTGGCATGTGTGACAAAAGTTTGGACACATACCCCTCACAAATCGGAGCAACTCACGAGCTAGAAGGCTCGTGGTTCCGAGAGCAAACAATGCATGTTTGATGACGAACAGGAGATAGCTTCCTCTTACGGCCTTCAAAATTTATTCTACGTTTAACGTGCACTACTACAATTGTATTGTGAAAATTTGGAAAATTCTAGCAGTCATTTGACCTTTCAAGGAAATTTAAGTTATTTTCTAGCCATTTAATGACCGTAATTCAAATTTGAACTACATCTACATACAACGCCTAACCATAAGGGTTTGAAAACTCATATTTGTGTACTTGCGTGCAAATTAATTCCATGTGAAGTAAATTAGAAGGAATTGTCAAACATATTGGTCTCACGGCATGGGCACATGCATGGAGTGCCATGGCATTTTAATTCCAAAAAATTGAAAAATGATCAGAAAAACATGAAACCTTGCTTGATTTAATGTCATGCCACCAAGATGATGTGGTAAAAAATTGGCCTGTTTGACGGAAGTTTGGACACACGCCCCTAACAAACGGGAGCAACTCACTAGAAGGCTAGCTAGTGGTTTCGAGAGGGAACAATGCATGTTTGATGACGAACGGGAGATAGCTTCCCCTTACAGCCTTCAAATTTTTCTATGTTTAACGTGCACTAATAAAGCTGTCATGTGAAAATTTTGAAAATTTCAGGGCTTATTTGACCTTATAAAGATATTTAAGTGATTTTCTAGCCATTTAATGACCGTAATTCAAATTCGAACTACATATACATGCAACGGCTAACCATAACGGTTTGAAAAATCATATTTTTGTGTACTTGTGTGCGAGTTAGAAAATCTTCAGACCATGTAAATAACTGGTGTTCAAAAAAGAAAATGTAAAGATCTGGTAAGACAACCGGCCCCCACATGATTGGCACTCTATTTCGCACCTCGGGGTTTGGAAGGTGAATGGCGGGGGTTATTAATTAGACACTGTTCTGTATTAAAAACCATCTGCTATTATGTTCACACACGGATTTTAATGCAACAATCGTGTGTACTTCAAACTATAGTACTCATAAATTCCGGTGGCCGACGTGTGTACTGTTCCCGTCGATCTAGATTCCGGTCACCAATAAATACTACCTTTCTCACGTCATCTCGCCTGCATTCTCATCTACATCCTTCCCTCCCTCGCCCTCTCTCTCTCTCTCAAAGCTCGGCCATGGCGCCGCCGATCTGCCCACACGCCGACGAATAGTCGCCGCCCCCCGAAGACGCTCAGTCGATGAGCAGCGACGAGGAGGACCCCTATACGCCACCGGAAGAGGTTGCGCTAGACCCCCCAACTTTGGATTGGTTTTGGGGCCAGTACAATCTTTGTCTATGGAAGTCACTGTCGCTGGCTGTGAAAGCTAGGCAAGTGGCGTCCAAGAAGGAGATGGCGGAGGAGAAAGCCAGGTACCAGGCGGCCTGTGAAGCCCGTGATGCTGCGTGGAAAAAGGAGAAGAAGGAGCTTTAGGGGCGGGCGCGTCATCGTGCGGAGGAGGTGTACGAAGACGGGTACTTTGCGAGGAAGGCCAAAGGCGCTAGGTGCCTCATCGCTGTGTGGAGGTGGGCCAATAAGCTCCAGCATGCCACCGACGAGGAGCTCCGGTGGGCGCCCAATGAAATGGAAAGATTGTCCGCGCTTGTCCGCCTGCAAGAGGCAGATCGGTACGTCAAGCGTTGCGAGGTGGAGGAGGCAGAGTACTGCCTCCGCGCTGGGATGACGCCGCGCATCAGGAGTGATTATTAGTTTTAGTATTGTTCATTTTCAATTTTATACATTGTACCTAGTAGTTAAGTATCATCATGTATATGTGATGATACTATATATATTCTGTGATGAACTAATGAACAATATATATATATATATATATATATGAAAATGGGTTGATACACCCAAGAGTACATACTCCTGCCACTTGTCGCTACTCTAGTTAACCATGCGCCCCGTTTGCTAACCGTTTACCTTTTGATTTATATAAGGAAAAATTAACCACATCAAAATTATGCATGCGGAGATCACGTCCGTTTAGAAGGTTGTTACTGATCCAAATTTATAGGGATCCTAGCCCTCACTAATATTCCCACCGGAACACAGCTCCCATGCGGCCATCACGTCCTCTCCTATTTAGCACAGCCGCCGCGGCGATTTTGACGGCTGTTGCGGTGACGGCGGCGGTATACAACAGCGACGATGAGATAAGCGGCTGACGGTGATGACGCTAACAACGGCAAATCTTCTTCGTCTAATATTCCATGTCCTGGTACGTATAAGCGATTGATACTACCGTTTGAGATTTTTGTGTTTTAATGCACTAACCAATGCAGATGCTTGCAATTGGGATGAAGATGGACAGTGCCTCACGCGGCGCGTGGTAGGTACGACAAAGAGGAGATTTGACGTTCAGCGTCCCAGCTGCTACATTTCGCAACGATGTCCATAAGCAACGCACGCTGATGGCCAATCTACATGGAATTTCTTCTAGTGAATTCATGGCAACCAGATAACGAGCTGATGCACTAGTAAACTGGCTAGCCCAATCACAAGGTGCACCGGTGCCCTTGGCCCATGGTGGGTCATTGGATATAGGCTACACATATGCAGGGAGATGAACAAGCAAAATGCATGTGCACGCTCCATTAATTTCTTTTGCAAATGCCCTCATTTCTGTGAAGATGAAACTTTAGCTGGGAAGCATTATTGGATCGCAATTATATCTGATCGATAGATACAATATATTTTTACGGAAGTATATACTCCATTTAAAAGTAGTATATATCATCTCCATCACAATGTGCATGTACTTGCTCATGAAAAAGTACTATATACGCTCTCAGCTAATTCAACGTGGTATATCCTCACTCGCAAACAAAGTAGCATATACTCAATATACATGAGCAAAAATTTAGTATATACTCACTTTAAAAAGTATATACTCTCTCAGATAAATGTGGTATATGCTGGTTCAAACAAGTTAATAAATTAGATGGGAAGCATTATTGGGTCGGAAGTATATCTGATGGATAGATACAATAATTTTTTAGGGAAGTATATACTCCATGAAGAAAATAGTAAATATCATCTCCGTCAAAATGTGTATGTACTTGCTCATGAAAAAGTACTATATACGCTCTCAGCTAATTTAACGTGGCATATCCTCAGTCGCAAACAAAGTAGCATATACTCCATATATGTGAGCAAAAAATAGTATACACTCACTTAAAAAGTATATACCCTCTCAGCCAAATATGGTATATACTGATTTTTTTCCACACGTATATACTGATTATTGGAAATCATACTTCTTGCAAAATAAAAGGAAAATATATTGTCAAGAGTTGGCAATATAAACTGACATTTTTAGGGACATTTTTATATACAGAACATGCGTGTATGAACCAAATAAATCACACCCGTACCATATGCAGTTTTCCTTGGTGGATAGAATAGGTGTTTGTTTAGAACGGATGCGGAGAAGGGGTATGATCCATGATTATAGGATGAATTGGTTGCATGCGCAGAGCAAAACAAGAGTTGCATGCATGTACGGAAACTAAATGACGTTCGGTTTGTTTCTGTAATCGCTAATGGGTATCAATGAGGAGTGGGAGTATGTACTCTTGGGAGTACAAAAGAGGAGTCCTATATATATATATATATATATATATATATATATATATATATATATATATATATATATATATTATGAATTCCATTTTCTATCTGATTTTGTATACCAATTTGAATCCAGCTGTTATCATCCACATATAGAGAATGGAAAGCGTATATACACACATTGAAACAGAACATATAAGAACGGAAAACATAGTACACACATTGGAATAGAGCAATTAACAGAGCAATACTATGATTACTGTTAATACATAGTTATCCACGTCGAAACGACTCAACAAAATAAAACGCGTCCATGAGACCATGACCAGAATCCCTTGCCTATGGTAGCTCTTCGCTCTGCCTAAATTCGTGTAGGCGTTCGTCCAAGCGGTCGACACGCTCGCGGTACATCTAGAGCGCGATCTCGAGCTCCAAGTAGACTATTTCATTAGAGATCACTAGCTCGAGGATGTGATGGCCATGTTCCTCTACTGCGCCCAGGTGGACACCTGGGCCAAGGAGGTGGTCGAGCCTACGGACCAGCGTGTTGGCATCCAGCAGGCCGTGGACAAGGTGAACGGCGCCACCCATGCGAACGGCATGGCGGGCGTGCGGTGCAAGTACGACGCGGCCGGCCTCTGGTGCAAGTACTGCGCTGAGGGCCTCTGCCCACTCCTAACGAGGAATGGGGGTACTCACGGGATGTGTACCCAGCTGTGATGCCGTGTTGACAGCAGTCAAGCGCCGATGGATCCGCTCTTGCTCTGCGGCGCGTCGTGCCTCTCGCTCTGCGGCGCTCCTACGGTCTCGCCGTGCGGCGAGCCGCATCCTATCAGCGTAGACGCGCCTAGCTTGCTCTGCGGTGTGCCATTGATCATGTTGTGCGGCGAGCTATAGCCTGTCGGCGCTGACATGCCTACCTTGATCCATGGCTCTCAAGCGCCATGCGCCAAAGGTCTGCTCAACCCTAGTGATGACGCACATCACGGCGACATCCATCGCATTGTCGGGGAGCGCCTCGGCCTCGACGGGCCGTGGCGCCTGCTCATTTTCCTTGTCGGTGAGGTTGATGGCAGAGGCGGTGCTTCGGTGGGTTGGCATGCTTGGAAAAGGTGGATGTGCTACACGCTGCGCTTGTCGCCTCCGTGCATCGCGCCGCCTAGGTTTATGCGCAATATCGCTGGGTGGGGGGAAACAGGTGAGGAAATTACGGGAAACGGTGGCATGTTCATAAAACGCCATCAATTAATGGAAAATTAGCATAGAAGGAACAACGAGCTAGCACAAGAAGTAGATGATGATCAGATGAACACGGACCACACTAGGGAACCCGTCGGTGATGAATTCATCAATCGCAAACGGTTGAATACTAGCAAGCATTTGCCCACAACACACACGGCTTATTCTATCACAAACAGGTCGGATGGATCAACTGCATGCCACGTATCTCACATTGTCAAAAAGTATTGCGGTAGACCTTCTTTAACATGTGTTAAAAAAACAAAAACAAAAAAACAAGGACCTTGAGGTTAATTCCACCCCACAACACACATGGCTTATTCCATCACAAACAGGTTGGGTGGATCTACTGTATGCCACGTATCACACATTGTCAAAAAGTAATGCGGTAGACCTTCTTTAACATGTGTTAAAAACAAAAAACAAAAAACAAAAAAACCAACTGATGGGATGTATCATAAAGGTCCTTAATGGACATTTATGATCTATCCCATAAGTGGGTTTTAAAAATTTGACAACTTCCCATCCAGTCACCCATCTCATGGATGCTCTAGCCTGAGCACAGTTAACTTGAGAGTTGTCTTGGATGAGCTATTGGTGGAACAGCTAGTCCTTGCTGATATAGGATGCCCTCTTTGCATCCTTACGGCGTGCCCAGATGACCGCCCGTCGCCCAATGGCCAATAGATGTTGTGTAGACAAAGCATATCACATACGTCTTATTAGAAGCAATCATCTGTGTTATTATCAGTCTTCGCACACATTTCTGATTACAGACATATTTGCCGCGTATCACACACATCTTGTTATATTGAACTGTTTATGTTCTCTTATCTCAACGCAAACAGTTCATCTAAGTGAACCGCATGCCGTATATCGCACACACCTTGATCTGGCTGACCATTTGTTTTGTGTTACCTAATCACAAACAGTTCATCCGAGCGAACTGTATGCTGTATATCACACACACCTTCATCTAGTTGTCTGTTTCTTTTGTTCCTCCTCATCGCACATAGTTAATTGAACTGAACCGTATGCCCTGCATCGCACACGCAACTAAAATCTGAACCGTGTTTGATGCATCCGTCATCACAAATGTTTTGCACCATTTTTACGGGTTTTTTACACCATCGTTTGTGATTATTGCATCGCACACAGTTTCATCGAAGGGTCTCTAATCGTAGTGTCATGTTAGCAGCCTCCTGCAGTAGTGCCTCTTCGAATGACTTGTTGTCTCTGCTGCTTGTTCTGGATGGGTAGTTCTCTCTTTTGTTATGCATGCTCCTTGTCATTTGGTAATCCTCGTCTATGTCACTCTTACTATGTAATAGTAGTCGCCTCTATTTAGAATGTCATTCTTGTCTGGATCACGAGAGTCTAAGAACCGCAGATGGGTGCATTTTGGTGGTGTAGCAAGACTTCTTATGAACTATCATATCTTGTTGTTTATGTCAGTACTCAGTAGTAGTCACTAGTTAGTGTTTGAATGTTGTACATATCGTTGTTTCGAACTGTTTATTGTCTCGAACTGCTAGTGAGCTAAATGAGGGCATCACCATTCTCCAGAGAGGATATCTCCTTTTGTAAAGTTAAATAATTTGAGCTTAGTATGTTTTTGATGATGTTGACTTGTTTGGGCCAGTGAGGTGTCGTTGAATATGGGCCGATTTTGAACGCAATGCCAAACAGGTCAATTATGACTCTCAGGCTGGGCGCTCAAAAAAAAGAAAAAGGACTCTTAGGCCGACATGTGGGCGCCACCAGTGTTTTCGTGCGCTTGCGCGCCGAGAGCATATTGGAGCGTGTTCGAAATTCATGCTACATTTTCATCCTCGATCTCCCGCCCCTTCCCCACCTCTGGAATCTCGATTCCTACTCCAGTTAACCCAAATCCTCCTCCCGTACTCCCTGTACTCAAGCACACTATCATGTCGCCGGTCAACGCGGATCTCCGAGCCAGACATCCTGAGGTCCGTCCTGCCTTCGGGCGCTGCGTGCTATTGCTCAACAGTGGCATGGTGGCGCTTGATGGCCAGTTTGCCGGCAAAGTGCTGATGGTAACCATCAATGGCGACCGGCCTCCCGTCTCACTGGACAACCTTGTCAAAGCTCTTGGCATTGCGCACGGTATCCAAGTAAGTGACTTGCCCATCGAAGTCTATCCCCACCGGCTGATTTCTTTGCCAGGTTCCGAACAACTTTCGAGTGCAGACGTGTGTTCGAATCATCCCGGCGTTTGTTCTGCGATGGCGCGATGGTGAACTTTGTTTGGTGGCACCCAGGATGGGGCTTGGTGCCCTCTAATGATTTTTTAACAAATCTTACCTTCCACGGCATGCCTCGGCGTGCTTGGAAAAGTGAGTCCATGAATGAGATTATCAACGACCTTGGAGGTGAGCTCGTAAGTATGTTTGTTCCTCCAGACAGCTGGGCTCTGACGGTTATGGCATGGATGAAGAAGCGTCCACCATACCTAAGGTGATTGGTGTTGAGATACCGGTGCAGGAACCGGGGTTGTACTATTCATCGCCACTAAGGCCGCCGCGGACCATGTTAGGGATGTACCTGTATCGAGTGTTCGTGCATGTCGAAGAAGTGGTCAATCCATCAATCGAAGTCCTGCCGCTGACGCTGGTGCCAGGGTCTATCGACGACGTTCATTACAGGAGTCAACGTCAGACTTTCCTCGTGTTTCTCAGAATGATGGATGGCACAGGGCCTACTCCATCGCGCGGCAGAGGCCACTTGAAAGTGCAACTATCCTTGGGTGGTTTTGGTAATTCCTAACAATACATATCTCATTGGACTAATGCTCTTTCAAGATGATCATTTCAGAAAGTTCAATGATTGGCATGGCATGGACTAGGAACGTGGACCCCTCAAAATTCTAAGGACACATATTGGCTCAAGCTCAAGACTCTACATTTTCATTTTAGTGATCCAAGATCACATTGAGTGTGGGGACCCTGACTCATAAGTCGTGATCACTGAATGCACGTGTACAGTGATCCCAGAGATCAATGCTCACTTAACACACAGAAGTTGAATAACAAGAGTCTTACATCCATACATACCGTATTACACAAGTAGGACCATTATGGTCAAGTCTTGAGTATATCATTGCAGCGGAAATCTTCAATAACAACTTAGACCCATGACATCTGCCTTAACCCTACAGGCATTCTGACTGGGAAGCGTCCTAGTTCGCATGTTCATCACCAAAGCGATCTTCATCTTACACCTGTACTTTCATGCCTGGCCAATAAAATAACCAGTGGCAAGCCAATGAGTACTTTGAATGTACTTGCAAGCAACCAAAGAGTGATAACAGAATAATTATGCAAGGCTCTACTGCTAAATTGGCAGTTTTGTGGAAAGCTAGTTTTTCTCCTGCAAGTATGATCAACATTTATCAAGGATATGAATGAGTCTGCAACAAGTATCAGGAGGTTACAGACATCAATATTGACAAAGACTTATAAACAACTCATGCTCGAGCTCATCATGACTTCTTGAAGAATCACCTCACCAATATCACCGAACCGTGTTGTTTTCCTCAGACACACACACACCAGGTTTCGCAAACATTGGACGTAGCCCTAGAGCGGTTACCCAACTGTCCTTGATCGTGGACACGGCTATTTGAATAGTTTTACACTTTGCAGAGGTTCCAGACTTTACCCACAAGATCCGGGGAACTTCCGTGTCATCCATGACCCGCGGCACCTCAAGTACCCGGGGTAAGCACCCGATCACTATCTTTCCCTAGACGACACTAACATAGAGTCCACTCGATTGGTAGCAACCCCCGTGCCCAACATTTCACATCTTAAAATTGTGGAGCCTCGCTCCCATATTCATCACATACCACTGGCACGAGGTACCAACGGTGTGTCCGGTGCCCTGTGAAAACAGTCATGGCCACCTATCCAAGAACGACCCCGTCCCGGGAGTGACCTCGTGTCACCCCCGTCACCAGTAATGCGGGCACCATGCTAGTATCAGCCTAGGTTATCAATAATGCTCTTTCCCATATAAGGGTAGAGTGGTTGCGCATGTAAGGTTGGAATAACGGTCGCAACTTAAACCAATTCGTTTTTGAAAACAACACACACACTTGCCTCGGTACACCACTTCGTCATCAAGTGGTTACCCAACTCATCATCTCCCTCGGGCATAAGTGGCACCCGACGGGGTTTTCGAAAAGTCTTTTGAAAGTACTCTGCCTCCGTCACCATGCATATTCATGTCCCCTTTGCGTAGCTACTACTATAGCATCCTATCTACTCCCACCTGCATAACCCTCATAGGAAGGTAGGGTCATGCTTGATGCAAGTTTGAATAGGAAAGTAACAAAGGCAACAACCAAAGTGGTCACCACCTCAACATGATTCCGATTCATCGATAATAGGGTGTTATATGACATGCATATAAAGGTTTCTCAAACATGGTTAAAGGGATGCTTGCCTTGTCCTTCAGAGTCTTCAAACCTTCTGGTCCATCTCCAAGTACTCTGTCTATTTCGTCAACTAACGACGGAAGCAATCATAATAAGCAACACAACAAGGCAAAAATAAAAGTGCTCTAAAAATAGGAGTTGGACTTTTCTAGGATACCTTTGGTCATATGAAAAATGACCAAGGTGGTTTCATAGGCATTGGATCAATGGATAGTTTGGAACATTTTAATATGATGGAATCAAGTGGTTTAATGGATCTATAAGAAGTGTACAGAAGAATTATTTTGAAAAATGGGCAAAGCCACCCATTTAACAAGGAATGATTTTAGAAGAATCTAGGAGTTGGTTTCACTGGATTTGGAGTTCAAATGATTTTCCTATGATTTTGCAAAGTTGGCTATACATGGATAAATAGAATAATATTTGATGTGGCATAGAAAGCATTCGGAAAATGTTCATAAACTAGGTTAGGATCTTAGAAGTGCCTAGAAATTTGAATCAATGAATTTGAATCAATTATGAGCTCTCTGTGATTTTTCTAAAGTTTACCACAGAAATGGAAAAATAGGATTTGCTAATTATTTGTGAAGAAAGTTTTTCTAGAAAAATGTGCAAGTTACACCATGTGATAGAGCATGATTTTATGAACCCCTAGCAATTTTAATCATCAACTTTGGAGTTCATTTGAATTATTTATGGGTTTCACAATGTCTCTGGAAAAAGAAAAAGGACAAGGGAAGGGGGCTATGACTATACTGTGTACTGGGCGCAGCATAGCGCCGCAGCGCAATGGGCCAGCCCAGCGGCTCGGCCACGCGGGCGACGGGCAATGACGCCGAAGGCGCACTAGGCGTGGACGCTTTCACCGTAGGGAGGCGGAAAGCGCTGGGGCGTTTCCACTTAAACGAATGGGGCCCGCCCGCTGGGTCGCTGATGCGCGGGGCCCAGCGGTAGGTCGTCTTCAACCTCCCACGCGCTCTTCGGCCACAGGGAGGAGCGGCTCTCGTTGGTGATTACCGGGGCTATAGAGCGTCTCCGGCGATGCTCCGCCCACCGGCGTGCTCAGGAGGCCACGCCGCACCCATCCATGTGCTTCACGCACGCCGGGGAGGGTTGTAGCGGCGATGGCTTGGATGGCCGCGGAGGAGGCCGTCGGTGAGATTTCCCACAGTGAGGCAGAGGCGAGGGAAGGAGTAACTAGAGCGTCGGGTGAGTCTAGGATGGTGCTGAGAGGTTGTTGGAGTGGCTAGGTGGAAGAGAAAGGGGCTGAGGTGCCCGAATTTTGGCGGCGGCCGGCGGCTCGGCTCCGGCCTTGGGGGAGGTTGGAGGGCACGAGGAGGGGAGTGGGTAGGTTCAAGAGGTAAACGGGAGGTAGAGAGGGCCAAAGGAGTAGAGAGGGGGCTCGGGGGCGGCTTTAAATAGAAGGGGGCGAGGTGCATCATGGGTTGTGCGCCGGTGAAGCCGTTGCCGTGGCTGGAGGCAAAACTGGCTCTCTGGGGCGTGTCCAGGGCGTTCGTGGACGTGGCCCAGGCAAAGGGAGAAGGACAGGGGAGCGGGGCGTGCTAGAGGCTCCGCGCGTGTGAAGCCGCTCACTGGAGCTCGCGGGCGGCCGGTGCGCGTGCGGGAGGAGGCGACAGGAGGGAGAAAGAGAAGGGGGTCGATAGTGTGCCGTGTCCCAGACATCGAGGCACCTCGACTGGCGCAAGGGGGAGTCCCTAGGTGGTCAGCAGCCTCGGGCAGGACGCGGCTACAGTGCGGGAGCACACTGTAGCGCGCTCCAGAGCGCCCGTTTGGCCGGCATGGCCATGCTCCCACGCACTCTGGACGTGGCCACCTTGTCCATTGGTGTCTAGTGGGTTTGGGGGTGAGTAAACTAAGCACAGATGGCCTTGGATGCGCTGGTGACCCAATGGGAGAGACGTGGGGTTGAGAGAGGGGTGAACATGGGCTGTCCAGAAGGGTAAAATGAGGATTTTTCACCTCTCAATCATTGAGTTTTGGTTGAATGAGTATTACTGGAGGCAGGTGATGACCAGGCACACCTCTGGTAAGCATTTGAAGCAAAGTGGAGTAGTGGAAGTGGACCAAATGGTGATTTTGGTAAAGTGCCAGAAGGTGTTTGATGTGGTTTTGGGCAAGCAAATGATTTCCAATTGACATGAGACTTAACATGATGAAATGGCTCATAGAAATAGGGTGTTCCACCAAGTTTGAGCTCATTTGAAGAAAGTTGCCAATATAACTTTGGTAAACCCTAGAAATCAACAGAAATGGGTTTTCCAAGATTTAGCCATGCAAATCATCCCTCCTTGATGCACCACTTGGTGTAGTGTCATCATTTGGGGTTTTGAGCATGTCCACAAAATTGGAGGTCACAAGTAAAAAGTTGGTAGTGTAGAGTTGTTCAAATATGGATGTGGTCAGAAAGGGTTTTGGGGCACTTTGGTCAAGTTATCCTTCTCCAAAACTTGTGCCATTTGGCATAGATGCATATTTACCTCATTGGAGCATGTGCACCAAGTTTGAGAGCATTTGGAAAAGTTTGGCAATGTGAAGTTGCTCAAACTTCAAAATGGATAGAAATGGTTTTGAGGGGATTTGATGATGTTTTCTTGTTCTCCAAGGCATGAGGCTTGGCAAGATCATCAAATATGTCATATTTGACATGATAGAATTTTCCTGGAATTTTCAGAGAATATTTCTTTTGTAAATATTTCAAAAGCTTGAAATATCCAAAAAAGGTTTTTGAAGGATTTGTCCAATATTTTGAACATGACCATGTGTTGAAACTCTTATATATGGACATTATATGTCCTATGAGCTTCCCTGAATTTTGAAAAATATTTTCGAAACAGTTAAATAATTTTAACCTATTAAAGACCATTTCTGGCCAAAAGAAAAATCCTTTAAATAAAATATAAAAATAACTTTTAAAATTATAATTTTGTGGTTTATGGGAGTCATATACCTAATAGGATTCAAATATACTTTTTGAAAGATTTTTCACACCCTAAATAAGGTACTTGCAGTACAAACCTCAATTCAGGGGTTTTTGGAAAACTAATTTTAGAAAATACTATTTGGCCAAATTATTTTTATAAGAAAATACTATATTGTTCTATACACATGGCATGATCATTGGGAAAAGGTTTTGGATCAAGGAGATGAAGTATAATAGTTGGATGATTTATTTGATTTTAGAGCACTTGCAAACAACAAACAGAAAACCAATCAAGCAAGGTCAAAAACACTAAAAAGTATTTGCCAAACCACATTTTAGCATGATTATTAGCTTAAATGTTGTGGCATGAAAATTAGGGTGTGACATTGAGTCCATAGGAAAAGCCAATACTATTAAAAGGGGATGAGGTGTTGCTTAATGGCTTGTGTCGGTGCCAAAACCGTCAGATCTTGGGTAGGGGGTCTCGAACTATGCGTCTGGGGATTGATGGTAACAGGAGGCTGGGGACACAATGTTTATCCAGGTTTAGGCCCTCCCGATCGAGGTAAAACCCTACTTCCTGCTATATTAACATGGATGAACATGAATACAAGAGTTGATCTACCACGAGATCGTATTGGCTAAACCGTAGAGTCTAGCCTATGAGGATTTGTGTTTCTCTATTAGCCTCTCTGGACTAAACCCTCATGTTTATGTATGGACCTGAGGGGCCTAGGGTTTGTACATAACCAACTTGCAGAGGAAGGAAAGATTACACCCGAACCTAAAACTTGCCATTATACGAATACGGGAGTCCTATATATCCGGATACGAGAGACGATCTTCGACTATGATCTTCACGACCCTCTAGTCCGGCCCACCAAGAGTTATCTGGCCACCCGAGGACCCCTCAATCTAGGACTCCCTCAGTAGCCCTAAACCTGTCTTCGATGACGATGAGTTCGGCTTCCGTATTGTCTTCAGCATAGCAAGGCGGGTTCCTTCTTCCGAATATATTTTCTGCAAAAAGGAGTATTGTGTTCGGCTCTGCAAGGTTAGTACAACCATTAGCCTCGAAGGCAAGGCTCTTAAAAGAAAATGAATAGTGTGTCTTTACTGACAACTTTTTAATGAAGCGTCGTGTCCATCCCACTAACATATCGAACCATTTTATTTGGTCCTTGTTTCGCGTTTCGAGGTATATCCTCATTGACACGTCCTATCAGAATATAGATTGTGCCTGCTTACTGTGGGATCCTTAACAATATGACGTGAGCACCCACACCGTGCATTACGCACGACCGCTTTGGGAACCGGCGAGGTTTATGGCTAAAGTGGGGGGACGTTCTGTATTCACGGCATTATAAATGGACATCAATCCCTTTCATCAGCCCCACACCTTCCTCAAGCTCGAGCTCTCCAATCTCCCTAAAACCCTAATACGGATATCACGCACCGAGTTCCTGCCAAGGGTCAGGTGATTCCTATCCCAGAGGCGGGTGAGAGGGTAGTGTTTACTTCCCACTTTGTTAGAGGGCTAGGGTTTCCGCTCCACCCCTTTGTTCGGGGTTTACTGTTCTTCTATGGGCTAGATTTCCATGATCTCGCCCCGAACTCAATCCTTCACATCTACGCATTCATAGTGGTGTGTGAAGCTTTCCTTCGCATCCCTCCACACTTCGGCCTATGGCTCAAAACCTTCAACATGAAGCCGAAGGTGGTGGATGGGCAGCACGCGGAGTGCGGGGGGCGCCATGATTAGCAAGCTCCCGAATGCGACTTGGCCCAAAGGGTCATTCGTAGAGACGAATAAGGTCTGACAGCAGGAGTGGATCTACATCACCGAACCCCGCGATGCCAAATGGGGGGCGGAGCCTGCTTTCAGATCTGAACCCCCAGAGAGGTTGGCCTCCTGGACCAAAAAGGGTCTGGACTAGGGGTCTGAAACTGAAGTGACGACACTCCAGAGCCGTGTATCCGGCGTGATTTCCAAAGGGCACCAGCTCTCGCCCGTGGTCCAGGTAATGCTGGCCCGGCTTGTTCTCCCTTTCCAAAGTCGAGACTCCTCCCTATGGGAGTTCGATCCGGCAGGAGATAAGCCGCTGAAGCATCTCTTCGACTTTACACACAAAGAGATCTGGAAGCATCTCTTCAAGAGCCAGAAGGAGTGGCCGACAGAAACCGAGGGCGCAGGCTTTAGTACCACGCTCTCCGCCCCAGAGGTAATAGAAAATTTTGTCGAATATATATCCCTTCCCTTATTTAATGATAACAGGAATTGGATTTTTTGCATGATATACAGGGCTGGACGAAGAAGGCGGCCAGGATTAAGTGTCCGACGCCTTTGCCCGAAGACCTAGAATCGCCTCGACTGATGGCGATGCTGGTCCCGATGCCATACAAGGCGCCGGTCAAGAAACCCAAGAAGAAGAACAAGGGGTCCGGAGACAGCCCCCGCCCTGCGGACAAGAAGTCCGAGGGGATCAACATTCTCTTCTTCGAAGAGGGGGAGGAAGATGATGAGGAGGAGGAAGAAGAAGAGGAAAAAGAAGAAGATCTCCCTGCACAAGGCAGGGGGAAGAAGAGGGCAGCCCCTGCTGATGCAGGCACGGTCGCACCCCGAAGGAAGATGAGCCTCGCTGCCAGTTCGGATTCGTCCGAACATAGCTTCGTGGTGAACCCAGGGAGAAACCCCTGCCCGAATCGTAAGTTTGTCTGGATTAACTGCTGCACCTTTATTTGTTTAGCATTTTTGACGCTTACAGGGTATTTCTCACCTGCTAACCTACAGCCCTCCCGGAGGACACCCCAACGCCTCCTTATCGGAGGGGCACTCTCTAGCGCCTGGAGAGACGGAGAGTGGCCCGCTGGTCCGAGCTCCATCGCCCATGATCGGTGGGGACACTGAAGTGTCCTCCCACCGGGTGTCCTCTGCCCAATGAGATGAGGGCGGGGCAAGTGCCGGGGCGACCGGGGGTAATACCTCAGCCACTGCTAACCATGGGGAAATAATCCCCATGGAAACCAAAGACGAGGGGCCCGAACAATCTGGGGCCCTCCCAAACATTGACCCAGAGTGCGCCTTCGGTGTCCGAAGACCAGACCCCCCAAGCGGGGGTGGACACGACGGTTCCTGGAGTCAATCCAGAGGCGCCATATTCTATGGAGGGAGGACTGCAAAGTGCTTCCATCGTGGAAGAGCACCGCACCGTGATGGGTGCGGTGATAAAAAAGATTCAGTCCGTCAAGGGCGGACTGAATGAAGCCTTCAACAGCCTATTAACGGGCTTTGAGGTAAGCAATGTAATGTGCTTTATGGAACTTTATTTGTTTTAAATACACATATATAGCCAGTAACCCCTGATGCATTTTGTGATTCTCAACAGAATCAGATGAAGTATCCATAGTATAGCATATTATAGAGTTTAACTGTATGTTTTTGTTATATTTGAACAAGTTTCACTAGTTACGGCAACTGCACGAGATGCAGAGGTTGCCAAACTAAACCAGAAGCTTCTGTTGGCCAACGCGGACCTCGATCGCGTCAAACAACGTTTAGATGAAACGCAATGTATGCATATTTAAGAAATCAAAATGTCAAGAAGACTAATAATATTAATTGAGTATGGGTATAAACTCTTTTATCATATTCTATATTACACAGTTGGCGCCACTGAGCTCGAGGCCCTCAAGGGCGAGCTCGCGAAGGCCAAGAAGGAGGCCGAGGCAAGCAAGGCGGTTGCCGAACAAGGGGCCGAAAAGGCCGAGTGCGAGAAGCAGCAGGCTCGGGTGTCCGAAGTCGAGGTCGAGCTCAGCGATGCCATTCTCAAATGTGAGGCATTGGAGAAGAAGGCTCCGGAACAGGCATCCGAGCTTACTGCGGCAGTGAATACTGCACAGGATGCGCGAGGCGAGGTGCGTAGCGCCTGTGAGGAAATCAAGCAAGCGCGACAGATAGCAACTGGTAAGACATTTCTCTTACAGAGCATCTTCGGAGGGAAGAAGCATCTTGGGCTAACACGGTTATGCAGTTCTCCAGACGTGTTTGCTAATATTACAAGGAGCAGTGCTGACGCTGCCCAGTACTTCTGAGCCCAGGAGGGGAACGACACGGAGAAGTTGTTTTGGTCGCAGTTCTATGCGCCAAAACATCTGGTGCCCCTCAACAACCAGATGAAGCAGCTGGTCGAGCTGCACAACATGGCGGGTTTGGCCATGAAGGACTTGATAGTCCGGCTATGGCCCGCAGATCCAATCCCAAGTAGCTACTTTGGATTGGTGAAGCGGCTCATCGAGGCAAGTCCGCGGGTCAACGCGTTGACGCGTTTGGCCTGCATAGAAGGTGCTCGGATGGGCTTCGCTCGTGTGAAAGTGCACTGGGAGAAGATGAGGGCGGAGCATATAGCCACCGCTGGGCCGCCCGTCGGCAAGGAACACCACAAGCCGGAGAAGTACTTCGAGGACATCATAGAAGGCGTCCGCCTTGTAGCAGGCCAGTGCTCGAAGGAGATTATCTTCGAGTAACGGGTGTAAAGACTTAGGATTATGAATCCGATGTATATGACTTTTACGCTATTATAATATAAGTGTATTTTACCTCCTGTGTGACTGTTTATTTAAATCTGAAAGTTTCAAGTCGTCGGCTTCAGCCCCCATGTACATAGTACTGGGGTGTTCGGTCATATGCATGTACACTCTTTATCCAACGTCTTGGTCCGTATAGGAGGTGTATGCGGAGCGAACCAGGCAATTAGACTATCCGGCGTTATTGCTTTCACTTAGCCGTAGGAGTTTGACATGTGGGGCTAGGTACTAGCCCCTGGTGTGGATATGATATTCCTTACTTAAGGCATCCAACTGCACCTGGCTGGGCGAAAAAACCAACCCTTCGTATAAAACGGGGTAGATCTCTATCGATCTTAGTATAAAACTAAGTCATCGGATTGCGGACTAGTTTCTCGCCTATCATGACGGTCAGTTTTCGGCTTTCTCTACTGAGGTACTTGACTAGATGAGCCAGAAGTACAATCGCAGTAGTTCTCCCTTTACACCCTAGCCGAACAATCGGGAACGTAGGGGTAAGCATAGGAGCCGGGCAACCCAACTATTGACCCAAGACATGATTCCGAACTGATGGATATAAGGCAAACATGCAGGACGCCGAACACTCCCTATAGGTGTTCGGTCTTTTCGACATATACCAGGCTGAATACTGTGATGCCCCCGATTTGACCGTACACTAATCATGCACGCAAATGTGTATGACCAAGATCAAGGACTCACTGGAAGATATCACAACACAACTTTAGACACAAATTAAAATAATAGAAGCTTTATATTACAAGCCAGGGGCCTCGAGGGCTCGAATACATAAGCTCGAAAACACAAGAGTCAGCGGAAGCAATAATATCTGAGTACAGACATAAGTTAAACAAGTTTGCCTTAAGAAGGCTAGCACAAAAACAACATGATCGAAAAGGCAAGGCCTCCTGCCTAGGACCTCCTAACTACTCCTGGTCGTCAGCTGTCTCCACGTAGTAGTAGGCTCTGTCGGGGTAGTAGCAGTCGTCAAGTGTGGCATCTGGCTCCTGGACTCCACCATCTGGTTGCATCAACCAGCAAGAAGAAAGAAGGGGGAAAAAGGGGGAGCAAAGCAACCGTGAGTACTCATCCAAAGTACTCGCCAGCAAGGATCTACACTACATATGCATCGGTATCAATGAAAAGGGGTAGTATATGTGGACTAAGCTGCAGAATGCCAGAATAAGAGGGGAGAAGCTAGTCCTATCGAAGACTAGCATCTTCTGGAAACCACCGTCTTGCAGCAAGAGGGGGAAGTAGAGTAGTATAATATAAGTCATATTTATGTTGTTGTTCCAACGCTCCGAGATCCTTTCTCGACTCCCGAAGCAACATATCCAAACAATGCCTCAGCATCCAGTTCTAATTGTAGCGATCGGGATACAACTCCAAGTGTTCGTTACCGTAGGACAGACTATCGATAGATGTTTTCTTCCCTGCAGGGGTGCACCAACTTACCCATCACGCTTGCTTAACTCCGGCCAAACACACCATCAGGTCATGCCCGCCCTCGGCCAAACAATACGCCGCAACTCGACCTAGACTTAATAGAGAGGTCATGCACGCCTGACTAAACCCTATGCCCCCAGGGGTCATGGGCTAATCGCCCCAGGAACTCCTGCACGTTGCGCGGGCAGCCGGTGAGCAGACCTAGAAAACACCTTTAAAAAGGTAGGAGCCTAAAGAGTCCAACCCGGCGCACGCCGCTCAGTCGCAATGACGTCAGTTAAGCTTCGGCTGATGCATACGACGCAGAACGCCCATACTATGCCCACGTGATGGTTAACGCTATCGGGCCAGAGGCCACTCGGATCAATATCCAAACCGTTTAGTGTCTTGGGAACGCGCGGTAACGAGCAGAGGCTCACGAAAATGTGACCCCATCGCCCCGTCTCGAGAACTTGAGGCAAGGGCGAGTGCCCAGCCACACCTCGTATTTATCTCGTCGGCACCTTCCAGGTCAACCCGACTACACAGCACTCGCAATTAAGCTCGTGCGGGTAACCCTCAGGGTCGACCCGTCTTTAGTAACCTGGTTCAGTGTAAAGTCATAGTAACCAAAGTAACTGTGTGTCTGACACCAAAGGAAAACCTGAGGAAATCACCCTCGATGGAATTCCACCTGATGTTTATCGTCAAGGTGAACGAAAGAGGAGTCACCCTCGAAGTCCACTCTTGAGGAGTTGCATGACAGTGTCGTTATCGGGAGTGGAGAAAGAGGAATCACCCTCGATGACCACAACCGATGAACTAACCTACAAGGTTAACATCAGAAGTGCTGATGAGGTCTCACCCTCGGCACTCGATAGTAACCCAGTAGTGTCGAGCAACTAAGGGGAAAGTGATGTGCGGTGCCAGGTCCTGGTCTTCGATCCCGTTGATCGGATCTTCTGATAATCCAGCGGGGCAGTCGGGACAAGGTAGGGGGTCACTGGTGGATCTCTAACTAGCCTATACTAAGCAGTTTAGTATAAACATGTAAGGTATGAAAGCAGTATCGACAACAGGCTATGCATCAGAATAGGATCATACAAAAAGCAGTATCAGTTCTAATGCAAGCATAAGAGAGAAGAGAATGGGCGATATCGGAATGATTAAAGGGGGTCGGCATGCCTGGTTGCTCTGGCAAGAAGGAGGGGTCATCAATACCGTAGTCGATCACCGGGGCATCATCGGTCTCGGGGTCTACCGGAGAGAAGAGGGGGAAGAAACAGTAAATATAAAGCAAACAGTTGCAACAGAGAAGCACGACATGTCAGCCCGCAGTGCTAGGGTGATCTAACGCGGTGGTAAACGATATCGGCGAAGGGGGGTAACATCCGGGAAAGTCTCCCCGGTGTTTTGTGTTTTCGGACAGATGAATCGGAGGGGGAAAGTTGCAGGTTCACTATGCTAGGGACGTGTGGCGAACGAACGGACCGCGTATTCAGATTCGTCTCGTCGTTCTGAGTGATTTTCATATATAAAACATTTTCATCCGAGTTACAGATTATTTTATATGATTTTTCAAAGTTTTAAACATTTTCTAAAATTTAATTAATTAATTTTAAATCAACATTATCCAGAATAGTAAGTGATGACGTCAGCATGATGTCAAGGTGATGTCAGCGGTCAGTTGACTTAGTCAAACTGACATGTGGGTCCTACCGTCATTGTCTGTTTATCTAAACAGGTAATTAGGGTTAATTAACATGATTAATTAGTTTAAGTAACAGGATTAATTAAGTTTATTAATTATTTTAATTAATTTACTAATATAAATATATATTTTTAACTTTCTTATTTTAAAAGAGGGACGTGGGGCCCCCCTAGTCAGTGGGTGGGGGAGCTTAACGGGCGCCGGTTAACGGGCCACGGGCGCCATGGGGCGGAGCCCCGTGGGCGTCGGCGCTGCCCGCCTAAGCGACGGGCGAAGCCAGCAGGGGCGTCGATGGCCAGGGGCCGTGCGGGCGCGGCCATGGTCAGGGGCACAGCCGGCGGGCGTGGTAGAGCCGGCGCGGCCGGCAGGCGCGGCCGGCGGCCAGGGGGCGCGGACGGCGCTGCCAGTGGAGGCGGGGAGGGGCGCGGACCGGCGACGGGCGCCAACGCCGGGTGCGGGACGGCCCTAGGGCGCGGCCTGCTGGCCAGCGGCGGGCCGGCCACGGCGAGCGTGCGGGGCGGGTGGCACTCACCGCTGAGGGGAAGCGCGGCGCGGTGAGGGATGATGCGTCAGGCGCACGGTCGCGGGCGAGGGAGCCGGTAGCCGCGGCAGCCGGAGGAGCGAGCGGCTGCAGTGGTGGCTGGAGCGCGACGGGGCAGCAGCACCCACACGTGGCGCGAGCGGCGACTGGCTCGGTGGGGCACGTGGCGTGGCGTGCGGAAGCGGCGGCGGAGCAGCCGCGCGGTGGCCGAAGGAGAGGAAGGGGAGAGGGGAGGCGGAGGCCCACGGACTCACCGACGTTCGTGGGAAGTGGGCAACGAGGCTCGAGGAAGCCGTTCGGGGAGGAGACGAGGAAGACGGCGATGGCCACGGCGTAAGGAGGCTCCCCGCACGGGCCAGTGGTCCTATTCGACGAACACGACGATGGCGGGCCGCCTGGACGCCATGGCGCAGCTCGGGTTGCCGGTTGCCGCGGGATTGACGGCGGCGCGTCGAAAACCGTGCTCGGGCGAACGAGACAGAGAGGAAGAGGGGCAAACGAGGGGAGTAGGAGCGCTAGGGTTCGTTCACGGGGTCAAGGGGGAACATTTGTAGGGGTTTGGGGGGTCTTGGATGGCCTCCATGCCTCCACGGCGGCCATGGATGGCTGCCACGCCTCTCGTGTTTCCTGTAGCAAGGATGAAGGAGAGGAGAGGTGGGCTGGGCCACGCATTTGGCTTGATGGGCCAAAGTGCCCAGTTAGGCTGGCCAGCTGGGCCACGGCTAGAAAGGGGGGTTTCTACTTTTCTTTTCTTTTTGCTGTTTTTTTATATAACTTCAGTTTCAAATAGTTTAGGGCATTTAAGACTTTTGCAAAAATGTTGGTTCACCACCAATAGTATCAAAAGAATATTTGTCACATGATGAACATTTTAGTTTTTATGTTTGAGCAATTTTGAAATTCACTCACAATTTGAAATTTTGAATTCAACTAGAATTTGCAAAAGATATTAGACAACGATGAACCAACACTTGTTTAGCAAAAGGATTAACTTAACCCCAAGGTTACTGTAGCACCATTACACCGGGGTGTTACAACTCTCCTCCTCTAAAAGAAATTCTCGTCCCGAGAATTAAGAGGTAGAAGGAAAAAGGTCAGGATACTCTGCCCGAAGATTATTCTCGCATTCCCAAGTGGCTTGTCCTTCAGAATGATTTGACCATTGTACCTTGAGGAACTTGGTAACCTTCCGGCGGGTTCGACGTTCAGCTTCTTCAAGAATGCGGATCGGATGCTCTTTGTAAGTGAGATCATCTTGCACTTCAATCAGTTTCGGATCCACTTCAGGTTCCGGATCCTTGAAGCAACGACGAAGTTGCGACACGTGGAAGATGTCATGGACGTGTGAGAACTGAGGTGGCAACTCCAATTGAGAAGCCACTAGTTCACGACGGGCGAGAATGCGGAAGGGACCAATGTAGCGTGGAGCTAGCTTGCCCTTGACTCCGAACCGATGGGTGCCTCTCAAAGGAGGGACACGCAGATAAGCTTGTTCACCAGGTTGATAAGTTGAACCCCAGTGTTTCCGGTCATAGTTGCTCTTCTGGCGGCACTGGGCCGCCTTGAGATTACCCCGGACAATGCGAACCTGCTCTGCAGCTTGTTGAATAATGTCTGGACCAATGAGCGTCCGTTCCCCAGTTTCTGACCAATTGAGAGGGGTTCGGCACTTACGTCCATAAAGCACTTCGAAGGGTGCCATCTTCAAGCTGCCTTGATAACTGTTATTATAAGAGAACTCCACATAAGGGAGAGATTCTTCCCACTTCTTGCCGAAAGAAATAACACAAGCCCGAAGCATGTCTTCAAGAATTTGATTGACTCGCTCGACTTGGCCTTGGGATTGGGGATGATAAGCAGTGCTCCAGGTAATATGAGTTCCCATTGCCTCTTGGAAACTATCCCAGAACTTCGAAGTGAAAATACTACCACGGTCTGAACTGATCTCTTTCGGAATGCCGTGGAGTGACACAATTCTGGAGATATACAAATTTGCTAATTGACTAGCAGTGATTGTTTCCTTGACTGGCAGAAAGTGAGCAACCTTCGAGAATTGGTCGATGAAGACAAATATAGCGTCATTACCTTTCTGAGACTTGGGAAGGCCAGTGACAAAGTCCATCTGAATCTTATCCTACTTCCATTCAGGAATCGGAAGTGGTTGTAGAAGTCCAGCTGGTTTCTGATGTTCAGCTTTGACGCGACGACAAACGTCACATTCTTCGATATACCGAGCAATGTCTTGCTTCATGTTAGACCACCAGTACTTCTAACGGATGTCTAGAAACATCTTAGTACTTCCCGGATGAATAGAGAGAGGGGTGTCATGTTCTTCTTTCATCATGTTCTCAGTCATATGCTCGAAGCGGGGTACCACTATGCGATCTTTGAAGCACAAGGTCCCATCTTCAGCAAGTGAGAAATCTCTGGATTTCTCTAAGGCAAGATCATTTTTCATTAGATCAACGTGAGAATCTTTGGCTTGAGCAGACTTAATTGCTTTCAATAGAGTTGGTTCCAAGACAAGGTTATTCAGAGAACCCTGTGGAACTAGTTGAAGGTTCGGCTTGCAAAGTTCTTCATAAAGGTGAGGTTGCGCTTTATGAACCATGTGGTTATTGCAATAAGACTTGCGGCTCAGGGCATCAGCCATGACATTAGCCTTGCCTGGGGTATAGGAAATACCCACGTTATAATCTGATATAGCCTCCATCCACCCTTACTGACGGAGGTTTAGATCTGGCTGAGTAAACATACACTTCAGACTCTGATGATCAGTGAAGATCTCGCAACGATTACCGAGAAGGTAATGTCGACATAGCTTTAATGAATAAATAACCGCTGCAAGCTCGAGGTCATGAACTGGGTAGTTTTCTTCATGAGAACGCACTTGACGAGAGGCATAAGCAATCACCCTGCGCTCTTGCATTAGGACACAGCCTAACCCTTGACGTGAAGCACCACAATATATGACGAAATCCTTCTGAGAATCCGGAGGAGCAAGCACTGGGGCAGAAGTTAGCTTGTCCTTGAGAGCCTGGAAACTTTCCTGACATTTGTCTATCCATTCAAACTTAACGCCTTTGTGTAGCAGATTGGTCAATGGCTTGGCGATCTTGGAGAAGTTCTCAACGAAATGACGGCAGTAGCTGGCGAGTCCGAGAAAGCTTTTGACTTGCTTGACATTCTTGGGAGGGGTCTAGTCAAGAATAGCCTGAACTCGCTCTGGGTTGACGGCAATACCATCCTTGGAGATCACATGACCAAGGTAGGTTACTTCGGGTAGTCAGAATTCACACTTGGAATACTTGGCATATAGTTGATGCTCTCGAAGCTTTTCCAGAATAAGACGAAGATGTTCAGCATGTTCTTCTTTATTCTTCGAATATACCAGGATATCATCCAGATATACCACGACAAACTTGTCGAGGTAATCCATGAATATATTGTTCATCAGACGAGAGAATGTCGCTGGAGCATTGGTTAAACCGAAGTACATGACGGTGTACTCGTAAGAACCATAACGAGTGACGAATGCGGTCTTTGGAATATCCTCTTCACGAACACGGATCTGGTGGTAACCCAACCTCAAGTCAAGTTTAGAGAAAACTGATGAACCAGCCAGTTGATCATATAGATCGTTGATCCGACGAAGCGGATATTTGTTCTGAATTGTAGCTTGGTTGATAGGACGGTAGTCTTGGACCAAATGGTTCATGCCATCCTTTTTCTTCACAAAGAGAGAAGGTGCTCCCCAAGCAGAGGAACTTGGACGAATGAATCCACTGCGAAGAGACTCGTTGATTTCCTCCTTAAGTTCAAGGAGCTCATGAGGTGGCATCTTGTAAGGTCGTTTGGCGATAGGAACGGTGCCTGGTTTCAAGTCGATGACAAATTCAACAGCCCATGTAGGAGGTATGCCTGGGAGTTCTTCTGGAAAGACATCTTGGAAATCACGAATGACTGGAATCTTCTCAATGCCCTCAAGAGGTGCTGCGTTCAACGCATTCAAGGCATAAAGTCGTGCCTCGGCATTTTGAACAACTTGAGCATGGTAGCTTACTATCTCATTCGATGGATGTAGGAGATGAACGACTTTGGTGGCGCAAACGATAGATGCAGTATGTGCTTTCAACCATTCCATTCCCAGAATGAGATCAATATTAGAAGACTCCAATATAATGGGAGAAACATGGAATTCCAACCCTTCAATTTCAACGGGGACGTCGCGACCAATCATGGTGGTTCGACACTGACCCGCAGGGGTGCGTACCACTATCGGAGTGTTCATGGGCTCGCATCGAATGTCGTGTGCGTAAGCAAAATTTTCTGACATGAATGAATGTGATGCTCCTGAATCGAATAACACAGAAGCCGGTACTGAGTTCACGAGAAGAGTACCCATCACAGTAGCAGGCTGGTCTTGAGCTTGATTCAGATTGACATGGTTAGCCTGACCACGACCATAAGGTCTGGCATTTTTATTGCGGGGCTGATTGTTACGGCCAGCTGTAGGGAGGGCCAGCTGGTTCTTGCTCTGACTGCAATCCCTAGCACGGTGACCTGGATGGCCACATCTGAGGCACAAATCACCATTGGGATTGGGAGCAGGAGCTTAGGGTGGTGTAGTCCGGAGAGGCTGCCTCGATGGTGGAGGGGGCAGACGCGGAGCAGCATAGGATGGTCTTGGAGGAGGAGCAGTTGGACGATACATGTTGTGGGGGATCCAAATCCGACGCTTCTGTGCGGATGGGCCCGAAGATGAGCCAGCGTCACGGTTGCGCCTGAGGGATCCCTGGTGTTCCTAAAGACCAGTCTCAACCTGAATAGCCTTGTTCACCAAGGTGGTGAAGTCGGCAAAGTCATGAGCGAGAAGTGCTAGCTTGATATCAGGGTGAAGTCCATCACGAAACTTTTCTTGCCTGCGAGCATCAGTAGCAATGTCTTCTTCAGCATAGCGGGACAAGTCCAAGAATTCCCCCTGATAAGCATCTACAGACTTGTTGCCTTGGATGAGGTTGCGGAACTCTCGCTTCTTCCTGTCCATGATTCCCTGAGGAATGAAGCGGGCACGGAAGGCGGCTTCGAAATCCGGCCAAGTGATGACCGTTCCAGCAGGTAGGGTACGTCTGTGGCTGTCCCACCACTGAGCAGCGGGGCCCTTCAGATAGTATGCCGCGAAGGTGACATAGTTGGCAGAGGCTACATTAGCAGACTCTAGCTCGAAAGCAATGTCACGAAGCCAATCATTAGCATCCAGTGGTTGAGTTGAGCTGCGGTAGACGACAGGGTTGAATTGTGCAAAGTCTTGCAGAGTTACTGGGGCTGGCTGCTGAAATATATTTGGGCGAGAAAACTGAGCCATCACTCCTTCCATGAACTGGCGATTCAGCTCAAACTGTTGCATCATTCCTGCCACGAATTCGGGCGGTGGTGGAGCGTTGCCGCCACGGCCACGACCACCTGTTCTAACCATCCTGCTAACATGTAACAAGGGTAGTTCAGCATTGAGCATTTGAAAAGACAAGGAATTATTCATTATCTAACATGTAGAATGAACGAGGTTCGATGGGTACCACATAGTAGTCGGCTAGACAGAGTGGGGTGCTTATTCAAAATACTAACATAAGGAATAACTATGGCTTATCCAACTTTTGGGGTGAACTTGGTCACGGGATCCTAATGTTAGAGTTAGTAAATTCGTTTAACCCGAATAGAAGAGAGTTCAGAGTCCCAGAGTATAGACGAGGAGTAAAAGATCCTAATACCACCCAATTGGTGACGTGGGCCCGTAAGCCACACATCCATGTTAGTAAAACGGTTTTTCAAAGACTAGACTTGACTTCGGCCAAGGAGTTGGAAATGGGGGTTCCTACAGGCAGTCGGCTCTGATACCAACTTGTGACGCCCCCGATTTGACCGTACACTAATCATGCACGCAAATGTGTACGACCAAGATCAAGGACTCACTGGAAGATATCACAACACAACTCTAGACACAAATTAAAATAATACAAGCTTTATATTACAAGCCAGGGGCCTCGAGGGCTCGAATACATAAACTCGAAAACACAAGAGTCAGCGGAAGCAATAATATCTAAGTACAGACATAACTTAAACAAGTTTGCCTTAAGAAGGCTAGCACAAAAACAACACGATCGAAAAGGCAAGGCCTCCTGCATGGGACCTCCTAACTACTCCTGGTCGTCAGCTGTCTCCACGTAGTAGTAGGCTCTGTCGGGGTAGTAGCAGTCGTCAAGTGTGGCATCTGGCTCCTGGACTCCACCATCTGGTTGCATCAACCAGCAAGAAGAAAGAAGGGGGAAAAAGGGGGAGCAAAGCAACCGTGAGTACTCATCCAAAGTACTCGCAAGCAAGGATCTACACTACATATGCATCGGTATCAATGAAAAGGGGTAGTATATGTGGACTAAGCTGCAGAATGCCAGAATAAGAGGGGAGAAGCTAGTCCTATCAAAAACTAGCATCTTCTGGAAACCACCGTCTTGCAGCAAGAGGGGGAAGTAGAGTAGTATAACATAAGTCATATTTATGTTGTTGTTCCAACGCTCCGGGATCCTTTCTCGACTTCCGAAGCAACATATCCAAACAATGCCTCAGCATCCAGTTCTAGTTGTAGCGATCGGGATACAACTCCAAGTGTCCATTATCGAAGGACATGCTATCGATAGATGTTTTGTTCCCTGCAGGGGTGCACCAACCTACCCATCACGCTTGCTTAACTCTGGACGGGCAGACCATCAAGTCATGCCCGCCCTCGGCCAAACAATATGCCGCAACCCGACCTAGACTTAATACAGAAGTCATGCACGCCGGACTAAACCCTATGCCCCCAGGGGTCATGGGCCAATCGCCCCGAGAACTCCTACACGTTGCGTGGGCGGCCGGTGAGCAGACCTAGCAACCACCTTTAAAAAGGTAGGAGCCTAACCAGTCCAACCCGGCGCCCGCCGCTCAGTCGCAATGACGTCAGTTAAGCTTCGGCTGATGCATATGACGCAGAACCCCCATACTATGCCCACGTGATGGTTAGCGCTATCGGGCCAGAGGCCCCTCGGATCAAATATCCAAACCGTTTAGTGTCTTGGGAACGCGCGGTAACGAGCAGAGACTCACGAAAATGTGACCCCATCGCCCAGTCTCGAGAACTTGCGGCAAGGGCGAGTGCCCGGCCACGCCTCGTATTTATCTCGCGGGCACCTTCCAGGTCAACCAGACTACACATCACTCACAATTAAGCTCGCGCGGGTACCCCTCAGGGTCGACCCGTCTTTAGTAACCAGGTTCAGTGTAAAGTCATAGTAACCAAAGTAACTGTGTGTCTGACACCAAAGGAAAACCTGAGGAAATCAACATTGATGGAATTCCACCTGATGTTTATCGTCAAGGTGAACGAAAGAGGAGTCACCCTCGAGGTCCACTCTTGGGGAGTTGCATGATAGTGTCGTTATCGGGAGTGGAGAAAGAGGAATCACCCTCTATGACCACAACCGATGAACTAACCTGCAAGGTTAACATCAGAAATGTTGATGAGGTCTCACCCTCGGCACTCGATAGCAACCCAGTAGTGTCGAGCAACTAAGGGGAAAGTGATGTGCGGTGCCGGGTCCTGGTCTTCGATCCCGTTGATAGGGTCTTCTGATAATCCAGCGGGGCAGTCGGGACAAGGTAGGGGGTCACTGATGGATCTCTAACCAGCCTATACTAAGCAGTTTAGTATAAACATGTAAGGTATGAAAGCAGTATCGACAACAGGCTATGCATCAGAATAGGATCATACAAAAATCAGTAGCAGTTCTAATGCAAGCATAAGAGAGAAGAGAATGGGCGATATCGGAATGATCAAAGGGGGTTGGCTTGCCTGGTTGCTCTGGCAAGAAGGAGGGGTCGTCAACACCGTAGTCGATCACCGAGGCATCGTCGGTCTCGGGGTCTACCGGAGAGAAGAAGGGGAAGAAACAGTAAATATAAAGCAAACAGTTGCAACAGAGAAGCACGACATGTCAGCCCGCAGTGCTAGGGTGCTCTAACGCGGTGCTACACGATACCGGTGAAGGGGGGTAACATCCGGGAAAGTCTCCCCGGTGTTTTGTGTTTTCGGACAGATGAATCGAAGGGTGAAAGTTGCAGGTTCACTATGCTAGGGACGTGTGGCGAACGAACGGACCGCATATTCGGATTCGTCTTGTCGTTCTAAGCGATTTTCATATATAAAACATTTTCATCCGAGTTACAGATTATTTTATATGATTTTTCAATGTTTTAAACATTTTCTGGAATTTATTTAATTAATTTTAAATCAACATTATCCAGAATAGTAAGTGATGACGTCAGCATGATGTCAGGGTGATGTCAGTGGTCAGTTGACTTAGTCAAACTGACATGTGGGTCCTGTCGTCATTGTCTGTTTATCTAAACAGGTAATTAGGGTTAATTAACATGATTAATTAGTTAATTAGCAGGATTAATTAAGTTAATTAATTATTTTAATTAATTTATTAATATAAATATATATTTTTAACTTTTTTTAAACAGGGACGTGGGGCCCCCTAGTCAGTGGGTGGGGGAGCTTAACGGGCGCCGGTTAACGGGCCACGGGCGCCATGGGGTGGAGCCCCGTGGGTGTGGGCGCTGCCCGCCTAAGCGACGGGTGAAGCCAGCAGGGGTGCCGGCGGGCAGGGGCCGTGCGGGTGCGGTAGAGCCGGCGCGGCCGACGGCCAGGGGGCGCGGACGGCGCTGCCAGAGGAGGCGGGGAGGGGCGTGGCCCGGCGACGGGCGCCAACGCCGGGCGCGGGACGGCCCTAGGGCGCGGCCTGTTGGCCAGCGGCGGGCCGGCCACGGCGAGCGTGCAGGGCGGCTGGCACTCAGCGTTGAGGGGAAGCGGGGCGCGGCAAGGGATGATGCGTCAGGCGCACGGTCACGGGCGAGGGAGCCGGTAGCCGCGGCAGACGGCGGCCTGAGCAGCGAGCGGCTACAGTGGTGGCTGGAGCGCGGCGGGGCAGCAGCACCCGCATGTGGTGCGAGCGGCGACTGGCTCGGTGGGGCGCGCGGCGTGGCGTGCGGAAGCGGCGGCGGAGCAGCCGCACGGTGGCCTAAGGAGAGGAAGGGGAGAGGGGAGGCGGATGCCGACGGCCTCACCGACGTTCGTGGGAAGTGGGCGGCGAGGCTCGAGGAAGTCGTTCGGGGAGGAGACGAGGAAGACGGCGATGAGCGCGGCGTACGGAGGCTCCCCGCACGGGCCAGTGGTCCTATTCGACGAACACGACGATGGCGGGCCGCCTGGACGCCGTGGCGCAGCTCGGGGTTGCCGGTTGCCGCGGGATCGATGGCGGTGCATCGATAACCGCGCTCGGGCGAACGAGACAGAGAGGAAGAGGGGCGAACGAGGGGAGTAGGAGGGCTAGGGTTCGTTCACGGGGTCAAAGGGGAACATTTGTAGGGGTTTGGGGGGCCTTGGATGGCCGCCACGCCTCCACGGCGGCCATGGAAGGTTGCCACGCCTCCCCTGTCTCCTGAGCGAGGATGATGGAGAGGAGAGGTGGGCTGGGCCACTCATTTGGCTAGATGGGCCAAAGTGCCCAGTTGGGCTGGCCAGCTGGGCCACGGCTAGCCAGGAGGGTTTCTACTTTTCTTTTCTTTTTTGCTGTTTTTTTATATAACTTTAGTTTCAAATAGTTTAGGGCATTTAAGACTTTTGCAAAAATGTTGGTTCACCATCAATATTATCAAAAGATTATTTGTCACATGATGAACATTTTAGTTTTGATGTTAGAGCAATTTTGAAATTCACTCACAATTTGAAATTTTGAATTCAACTAGAATTTACAAAAGATATTAGACAACGATGAACCAACACTTGTTTAGCAAAAGGATTAACTTAACTCCAAGGTTACTGTAGCACCATTACACCGGGGTGTTACAAATACATCTCCCGGTAATGGGCCCTTATTGACAACGCACATGTGGCAATCTGATGGGGGAGAGAACATTTTATGGTGAGTGAATAAAACTCCGAACATAATGCAAATCAAGTTGCTCTATTAATATCCCTTTATAGTACGGCGAGCCGTAAGCTTACGAATAATGCCGATAACCTTCTTGGACATTTTACATGCCAGAAAGATATATAACAAGAAAAAGAAAAAAGGTTTACACAGGGTCTTAATCTCAAAAAGAACCTTATTGCGGGTCCCTGCTGCACGTCTGCGCAGTTTCCTCTTCTGTAATGTGTCCTTGAAGGGAGGAGTATGATGGTCATCTATAAAAAGAAAAAGAAACCTGGAAAAGAAAAGAAATCTAGTGTGGCCATGACAAGACTGGTTCATTTAATGAACCTAAAAAGATAAGTTGAGAGTCCGAATAGGGTCACGTCGAACTATGGACTATATGCAGTGTGCCCCCAGCGCCGCCCAAGGGATTTTTATGGCATAATTATGCACTCGAGGTACATGTGTTATTACCTTATGGGGCAGTCGAAGGGGGCGTAGCTGCTAATCTAGCTCAGTTTCATCTGAGCTGCCGCACTGAGGCGTGTGCCGGACACGTTTAGTTATGTCCGCGACCGACAAATTATCCGGCTGGAATAGGCTGTTTTGGACTTCGGCTGCTAAGGCCACAGTGTCCTCCTCCATACGGAGAGAGCGCTCCATATTTCCATTGACCATGATGATGCCACGTGGTCCAGGCATTTCAAGCTTTAGATAAGCATAATGCGGGACTGCATTAAAGCGGGCAAAGGTTGTTCTGCCGAGTAGAGCGTGATAGCCACTTCGGAATGGAGCTATGTCGAAGATTAACTCTTCCCTTCGAAAGTTATCCGGAGAGCCGAATGTGACCTCCAATGTTAAAGAGCCCGTGCAACGGGCTTCTATGCCCGGTATCACTCCTTTAAAGGTCGTGCTGCTTGGCCTGATTCTTGACCGGTCTATCCCCATCTTGCGGATAGTGTCCTGGTATATCAGATTAAGACTGCTGCCGACGTCCATGAGGACTCGGGTGAGATGGTATCCATCGATTATTGGGTCAAGCACTAGGGCGGCCAAACCCCCATGACGAATACTAGTCGGATGATCCCTGCGATCGAAAGTGATCGGACAGGCCGACCATGGGTTGAATTTGGGGGCAACAGGCTCAACCGCGTAGACATCTCGGAGTGCGCGCGTGCACTCCCTCTTTGGGATATGAGTGGCGTATATCATGTTCACTATTTTAATCTCCGGTGGAAATTTCTTCTGTCCCCCTGTATTCGGGTGGCAAGTTTCGTCCTCGTCTTTTCTCTGAGGCTCCTTCCCCTTGTGTTCGGCATTGAGCTTGCCAACCTGCTTGAAGGCCCAACAATTACAGTTGGTATGGTTTGCAGGTCTCTCTGGGGTGCCATGGATTTGGAAAGGCCTATCTAATATTTTGTCCAGATTACATGAACCATCTTTGTTGCCTTTAAATGGCTTCTTCCGTTGACCGGGTCTAGAGCCGCTGAATCCGGCGTTTACCGCTGTATCATCTGGGCTTCCAGCATTATTGCGACGTTTGTTTTTGTTACGTCATGGATTTCCATTGTCGTCCCTAACTTCAGATATTCCAGTGTCGTTGGTGCTGCTACGAGCCAACCAGCAATCCTCACCCGCGCAAAAGCGGGTCATGAGTGTAGTTAGTGCTGCCATTGTACTCGGCTTTTCCTGTCCGAGGTGTCTGGCTAACTATTTGTCCCGGACACTGTGCTTGAAGGCCGCTATGGCTTTAGCATCTGGACAGTCGACGATTTGGTTCTTCTTAGTGAGAAACCGATTCCAAAGCTTGCGGGCTGACTCCCCGGGTTGTTGGATGATGTGACTTAGATCGTCAGGGTCCGGGGGCGGTCATAGGTCCCTTGAAAATAGGCCCGAAAAGCGTCCTCAAGTTCTTGCCAACTCCCAATGGAGTTCTTTGGGAGGCTATTTAGCCAGTGCTGAGCTGGTCCTTTCAGCTTGAGGGATAGATATTTAATGGCGTGGAGATCATCTCCTCAAGCCATGTGGATGTGAAGGATGAAGTCTTCTATCCAGACGGCAGGATCCGTCGTTCCATTGTACGCTTCGATGTTCATGGGTTTAAACCCTTCTGGAAAATCATGATCCAGCACCTCGTTGGTGAAGCACAGAGGGTGTGCGGCGCGTGTGTATTTTGCTATATCATGGCGTATGTCCGATGGTTGTGATGTTCGGTATTGACCCTGAACTTGTATACGACCGGCGCGATTGGCTTGATAACCGCTGTCCCGTGCGGGAGCTCGATCCCTAGGTCCGTAGATAGACCTGGTCTTGCTAGCTTTTTTGTTCAGGTCCTCACGCAGATCGTGTTTTTCGGACTTGAGCCGCATCCTCCTTTCCTTTACGGGGTGGGGGTGCGAGCTTCTGTACACCGTTGCTAGACATTCTGTTTCGTCCATGAGGTGGTCAATCTAGTTTATTGGTGGTATTATTCTTCGGTGATATAGGCGCAGCGGCCTTGTCGTCGAATTCGGACAACAGTTTACGCTTAGGATAGCCTTTGGTTTGGCCGTTATAGCCATGTTTTTGCTCAGCATCTAGTACTTCGTTCCTTCTTTCGTTCAGCGTATCCTGTGCGGCTCGAAGCTGTCTCTGCTGCTTTTTCAGGCTCCTTGCGGTGGCAATAAGTCTCCGATGGAAGCGCTTTTGTTCTGAGGGTTCTTCTGGGACGATGTATTTGTCGTCGCCTAGGCTCACTTCTTCTTCGGAGACAGGTTCATAATTACTGTCTTCGGCATTGTTGTAATCAGACAGCGGGGACTCTGTTCGCCGTCCTCTAGCTCCTCCTGCTCCATCACCGGGTCTGCGGGGTCTTCGGCTTGTTCCGGAATATCACCGTTATTAGTGAGAGTGTTACTATCATTTCGTTTATGGTATTTGGTTCGGCGCTTCGGACGCCGCGTTTCGGAGGTTCTTCGACAGGCTTGTACTCTAAGGGGTCGTTTTCGCCGTCGCCCTCCTTCTCCTTAGGTGTATCCACCATGTACACGTCGTATGAAGACATAGTTCTCCACCGCCCGGTTACGGGTCGGCTTTGATCTGGATCTGCTTCGGCTTCGAGGTCCATCCCTTCGAACTCTTCGGAAGCGCAGTAAAGTAGATCGGTTAGATCTTCAACCGTGGCTACCAAGTGGGTGGTGGGTGGGGAGCAAAATTCTCCATCAGCCTCCAGTTCGAATCGGATACAATGTGGCTGTGCGTCCCCATCTTGGGATAGGGATCTTAACGACTTTAGCATGTCGCCAAAGGGTGAGTGCTGGAAGATATCTGCAGCACTGAATTCGGCGATAGACGCCTGATCGGGCTTATAGGGCGCTGATGCGTGTGATTCGGAATCTGAGGCTGGAGTTGAGTCCGGGGTTTCGATGACACAGACCCCGCTTACAGCTGGGTCCGTGTGTGGCTCCACCGCCGTGGAGCCTGTGGCTTCTGCGGCGTGGTTGAGCTTCCCGTCCTTGGATGACGCGATCTGTTCCTGGTCTAGGGTCAGAACTGTTGCAGGTGTTATTTCCTGATCCGGTGACAAAGCTAGATCGTGTTCATCGTGATGGCAGAGAGAGGTTGCCGCGGGCTCGAATTCGTCGAAGATCAAGTCTCCGAGGATATCGGCAACGTAGTTTAAGCTTACGAATCTGACTTGATGGCCAGGGGCGTAGCTCTCAATCTGCTCGAGGAGGCCTTCAGTGTTGGCGTGAAGCGTGAAGCCGCCGAACACGACGAGCTGTCCGGGAGGGAAGATTCCCTCGGTGTTTCCGTTGTTGTTGATGACGCGATCCATCAGTCCTTCGGTCGACGACATAGTGGAACTCTCAATGAAAGCACCAATGTCGGTGTCAAAACCGGTGGATCTCGGGTAGGGGGTCGCGAACTATGCGTCTGAGGATTGATGGTAACAGGAGGCTAGGGACACGATGTTTATCCAGGTTCAGGCCCTCTCGATCGAGGTAAAACCCTACTTCCTGCTATATTAACATGGATGAACATGAATACAAGAGTTGATCTACCACGAGATCGTATTGGCTAAACCCTAGAGTCGAGCCTATGAGGATATGTGTTTCTCTATTAGCCTCTATGGACTAAACCCTCCAGTTTATATATGCACCGGAGGGGCCTAGGGTTTGTACATAACCATCTTGCAGAGGAAGGAAAGATTACACCCGAACCTAAAACTTGCCATTATACGAATACGGGAGTCCTATCCGGATACGAGAGCTGATCTTCGACTATGATCTTCACGGCCCACCAGTCCGGCCCACCAAGAGTTATCTGGCCACCCGAGGACCCCTCGATCCACCACTCCCTCAGCTTGCTTGCTCAAAATGCTTAGTGATATGCTCCAAAAGCCCTCAACCACTTTATTATATCCACATATGTCCCAAACCAAAAGTCAAACTCGGCCCCACCGATTTGATATATCCAGCGCCACCGAGTTCAGCTAACATAGCCATAGCCAGAAACCCTAATCAGTTTGGTCTCACCGATAAGGATTTCGGTCTCACCGAGATGGGATTGCAAACTCTATGTTTCCCTTCGTAACGTTTCGGTCTCACCGAAATGAGCAATCGATCCCACTGAGTTCGTAATGCAAACTCTCTGTTTCCTTTTCTTAACATTTCGGTCTCACCGAAATGAGCGAATCGGTCCCACCGAGTTTGCCTGACCAACTCTCTTTTTGCCTATAACAGAAATCGGTATCACCGAGTTGATGTGATCGGTCTCACCAAGATTACGTTATGCCCTAACCCTAATGAAATAGGTCCCACCGAGTTGATCATATCGGTCCCACTGAAAAGCCTAACGTTCACATTTTGAACTAAATCGGTCCGACCGAGTTTCATGATTTGGTCCCACTGAGTTTGGTAAATTGTGTGTAACGGTTAGATTTTGTGTGGAGGCTATATATACCCCTCCACCCACTCTTCATTCGTGGAGATAGCCATCACGACAAGCCTACAGTTCCATTACTCATTTTCTGAGGGAGAACCACCTACTCATGTGTTGAGACCAAGATAATCCAATCCTGTCAGATGAATCTTGATTTCTAGCCTTCCCCAAGTTGCTTTCCACTCAAATCTTCTTTCCACCATATCTAAATCAGTGAGAGAGAGTTGAGTGTTGGGGAGACTATCATTTGAAGCACAAGAGCAAGGAGTTCATCATCAACACACCATCTATTACCTTTTGGAGAGTGGGGTCTCCTAGATTGGTTAGGTGTCACTTGGGAGCCTCCGACAAGATTGTGGAGTTGAACCAAGGAGTTTGTATGGGCAAGGAGATCGCCTACTTCGTGAAGATCTACCCTAGTGAGGCAAGTCCTTCGTGGGCGATGGCCATGGTGGGATAGACAAGGTTGCTTCTTCGTGGACCCTTGTTGGGTGGAGCCCTCCGTGGACTCGCGCAACCGTTACCATTCGTGGGTTGAAGTCTCCATCAACGTGGATGTATGATAGCACCACCTATCGGAATCATGCCAAAAACATCCATGTCTACACTTGCGTTTGCACTCTCCAAACTCCTCCCTTTACCTTCATATGCATTGATTTACATTCCACTGCTATACTCTTAGAATTGCATGTGTAGGTTGATTGTTTGACTTGTGCTAAATTGCTAAAAACTGTCAAAACATAAAATTGGGAAAAGGCTAAGTTTTCATTTGGTCAAGTAGTCTAATCACCCCCCCCCTCTAGACATACTTTCGATCCTACAAGTGGTATCAGAGCTTTGGTCTCCATTTGCCTTGATTTCCATAGCTTTGGTGATCATAGCCTTGGTTTCAAAGCCTAGGAGAGTATGGCGTCTAGGGAGGGAAGTTACCACCATAGAGGTCCTTACTTTGATGGTACTAATTTTGCTAGTTGGAAGCATAAGATGAAAATGCATATTCTTGGACATAACCCCGTCGTTTGGGCTATTGTGTGTATTGGTTTGCAAGGTGAATTCTTCGATGGGAAGGAACCAAATCATGAAGCATCCACGAAAGAATCGAACATGTCGCAATACAATGCTCAAGCTTGCGATATCCTCTTCAACGGAGTGTGCCGCGGATAATTTAACAAAATCAGCCATATTGAGAATGCAAAGGAAATTTGGGATACTTTGATTGATATGCACAAAGGAACCGACTCCGTCAAGGAATCCAAATTGTATGTGCTTCAAAGTCAGTTTGACAAGTTCAAAATGAAGGATGGTGAAGGTGTCGCTGAAATGTACTCTAGGCTTGCTCTCATCACAAATGAGATTGCTGGCTTAGGAAGTGAAGAGATGACCGACATATTCATCATCAAGAAGATCCTAAGAGCCTTGGATGGAAAATATGATACTGTGTGCACATTGATCCAAATGATGCCCAACTACAAAGATCTCAAGCCAACGGAAGTCATTGGAAGAATTTTTGCTCATGAGATGTCACTCAAAGATAAAGAAGAGCTTCACAATAAGTCTAGTGGTGCGTACAAAGCCTCATGTGATGCTCCTACATCATCAGGTGAGAAACAAGTCTTCAATGAAGAATTGAGATTAATGGTGAAGAACTTCAAAAAGTTCTACAAGAATAGAAGCAAAGAGAGAAGTTCCAAGTCAAGGTCCTACAATGACAAAAGGTCTTCTAGTCGTGAGCGTAATTGCTACAATTGTGGAAGACCCGGGCACTACTCCAATGAGTGCACGGCTCCCCACAAAAGAAGAGAAGACTCACCTAAAAGGATAAGTAGAAGAGAAGAATCACCTCCAAGATAGAGAAGGAGTAGAGATGATCGTTATGAACTAAGAACCTCTCGAAGAAGCAAGGATTCGGAAAGGAAGGACAAATCATCAAGGAGCTATACAAGACGAAGACATCAAGCTCATGTTGGTGAATGGGTATCCGGTTCCGACTCCGATAACTACTCCGAGAGAAGCTATCACTCCAACTCAGAAGATACTCAAGATGAAGGTGTTGCCGGAATTGCTCTTGTGTCATCCAACTCCTACGACATATTCGACTCACCAAATGAAGGAATTGGAAGATGCTTCATGGCTAAAGGTCCTACGGTATCACACCCAAGTATCTTGATGTCAATAGTGTTGAAGATGACTTGCTAGGAGATGATGATTTACTTGTTGGTAGCAATAGTGATGAAACCTATGATGAGAACTATGATGAAATTGCTATTAATCATGCTAATCAAGATAAAATTAATGACAATGATAAGGAGAAGATTGAGAATCTAACTAAAGAATTGAACACTCTCAAGTTAGCTCATGAAACTACCTTAGAGGATCATCGAGAACTTTTTAGGACTCATGAGAAGCTACGCTTTGAAAAGCTCAATCTAGAGCAAGCGCATGAGTTCTTAAAAGCAATCAATGATGATCTTCGTAAGAAAAGTTCTTCTTACATTGCCAAGCGTTTACTCTTGTCTACTTACATGCCACAAGTAAAGTCTAGCAACAAGAACAATAAAGATTCGTCCTCTAGTAGTAACAACAATCATGCTAAATCCAATATTGTTGCTTCTAGTAGTTCTCTTGATTCCACTAATGATTCTCTTAGCCAAAATACATTTGAGCAAGAAAATAGCTTATTGAAGGGAATTATAGAGAAAGGTGTTTACAAGAGTCTTGTCGATAGTAAGCAATTTGAGGAAATTATACGCAAGCAAGGAAGGCACCGGAGGAATCAAGGTGTTGGTTTTGAAAGAATGTTCAATGCCAATGGAGTTGAGTGGGAAGAAGATCAATACCCCAAAACGAAGTTTGTTCCTAAACAAGAGAAGTATGATCCTACTTCTTTCAAGGGAACACAAGCTCAAGATGATCTTCCACCACAAGACCACAAGCAAAAAGGCAAGGACAAGCTTCAAGAAGAGATTGATGCATTTGAAGAAGCTCCTAAGGCCTTGGTCAAGTGGGTTCCTAAGACTACATCAAGCTCTACTTCATCATGTACGACAACAACTCCAAGGATTTCCATCAAGTTGATGTGGATCCCAAAGAAGAAGAACTAGAGAGTTCTTGAGGGTGACTCCGCCAACATACTTCACTCATATCATTTTGGCGAGGACAAGTGCAACAACTTCCACATCTTGCACTAGTTCGAGAAGTCACAAACCCTCTTGTTGGTAAGACAAGGGAGAAGGTAACCTAATGCTTTCATGGACATCATCTTGTGTGCAATTCACTCTATGTCCATGGATATCTTTGTTTGTTCCTTGTGGGACTAACCCGTGTAGGTATTGAAAATGCAACTCACTCCAATGGATTGCTCCTAATGATCTACATCAACATTGAGCATCCACATCTTCAACATCTACATGAAGTCATCATCGACAAAACCCAAGGTTAGTTCATCCCTCTTAGGGGGGATATCACATCTAGGGTGAGCTTTACTCTAAAGATTGAGCTAAATCAACTCTAATGGTGTGAACACAACAATGCTTTATGTAAAAGTGGTAACCCCATTTGTGCTTAAATGATGAGTATGACCTATGATCAAATGTTCTCATTTGACTCCTAAGTCAATATACTCATATATAGATGACCTAGTCATCACAAATTGCTTAATCGATGCTAGAATGGTTGTGCATGCTTTGCCACATGTTTCATTTGCTATCTTATTGTGTGAGCATGTTAAATGCATATTTTTCTCATTCAGGACATCCATTTGTTGCTTTGATTGTTTACCTCTTTTTCTTTTGCCAAATGGATGGACAAGAATGCCTAAGAACCCCTGAGGGAGTCCTGGATTGAGGGGTTCTCATGTGGCTGGATAACTCGTGGTGGGCCGGACTGGTGGGCCATGAAGATCATTGTTGAGGATCGCCTCTCGTATTCTTATAATGGCAGGTTTTAGGTTCGGGTGTAATCTTTCCTTCCTCTACAAGATGGTTATGTACAAACCCTAGGCCCCTCCGGTGCATATATAAACTGGAGGGTTTAGTCCGTAGAGGCTAATAGAGTATCACAAATCCTCATAGGCTAGACTTTAGGGTTTAGCCAATATGATCTCGAGGTAGATCAACTCTTGTAATCATATTCATCCGTATTAATATAGCAGGAAGTAGGGTATTACCTCGAACGAGAGGGCCTGAACCTGGGTAAACATCGTGTCCCCAGCCTCCTGTTACCATCAATCCTCAGACGCATAGTTCGAGACCCCCCACCCGAGATCCGTCGGTTTTGACACCAAAATTGGTGCTTTCATTGATATTTCCACTATGTTGTCGACCGAAGGACTGATGGATCGCGTCATCAACCACGACGGCAACACCGAGGGAATCTTCCCTCCTGGACAGCTCTTCGTGTTCGGCGGCTTCGTGCTCCGTGCCAACACTGAAGGCCACCTCGAGTAGGTTGAGAGCTATGCCCGTGGCCATCAAGTCAGGTTTGGAAGCTTAAACTACGTTGCTGATATCAATGGAGACTTGATCTTTGATGGATTCGAGCCCATGGCAACCTCTGCCTACCACCACGATGAACACGACCTAACCCTGTCATCGGATCAGGAAATAGCACCTGTAACAGTTCTGGCCCTAGATCTGGAACAGATCGCGTCGACCGAGGACGGGAAGCTCAACCCCGCCCCGGAAGCCGCAGACTCGACGGCATCAGAGCCGCACACGGACCCGACTTCGAGCAGGATCTGTGTTACCGAAACTACGGACTCGTCTCCGGCCTTAGATTCCGAATCATGCGCATCTGCGCCCTTCAAGCTCGATCAGGCGTCTATCGCTGAATTCAGCGCTACAGATATCTTCCAGCACTCGCCCTTTGGCGACATGTTAAAATAGTTAAAATCCCTCTCCTTAGCTTGGGACACACAACCGAATTATATCCGGATCGAACTGGAGGCTGAGGGAGAATTTTGCTCCCCACCCACCACCCACTTGGTAGCCACGGTCAAAGATCGAACCGATCTACTTGACTGCGCTTCCGAAGACTTCGAAGGGATGGACCTCGAAGCCGAAGCAGATCCAGATCAAAACCGGCCCGTAACCGGGTGATGGAGAGCTACGTCTTCATATGACGTGTATATGGTGGATACACCTAAGGAGGAGGAGGGCGACGGCAAAAACGATCCCTTAAATGACAAGCATGTTGAAGAACCTCCCAAACGTTGGCGCCCGAAGCGCCGAACTAAATCCTGCAAAGGAAAAGATAGCAACAGTGTCACTAACGACGGTGATAGTCCGGAACAAGCCGAAGACCCCGCAGACCCAGCGACGGAGCAGGAGGAGCAAGAGGACGACGAATATAGTCCGAAGCCGCTATCCGATGAAAGCGATGTTGAAGACAGTAATTACGAACCTATCTCCGAAGAGGAGGTTAGCCTGGGCGACGACGAATACATCGTCCCAGAAGAACCCTTAGAACAAAAGCGCTTCCATCGGAGGCTTATTGCCACTGCAAGGAGCCTGAGAAAGCAGCAGAGACGGCTTCGAGCCGCACAGGACATGCTCAATGATAGATGGAACGAAGTGCTAGACGCTGAGCAAAAATATGGCCATAATCACCAAACCAAAGGCTATCCCAAGCGTAAACTGCGGCCCGAATTCGACGACGAGGCCACTGCGCCTATACTGTTAAAGAATAACACTACCAATAAGCCGAAGCAACCACCTCGCGGACGGGACAGAGTCGCTAGCAATGGCGTAAACAAGACCGCACCCCCACCCCGTAAAGGAAAGGAAGATGCGGCTCAAGTCCAGAAACACGATTTGCGTGAGGACCTGAACAACAAGGCCGACAAGACCAGATCCATCTACGGATCTAGGGACCGTGCTCCCGCACGGGACGGCGGCTACCAAGCCAATCGCGCCGGTCATATACCAATTCAGGTCCAATACCGAACATCACAACCATCGGACATACGCCATGATATAGCAAAATACAAAGGTGCCGCACACCCTCTGTGCTTCACCGATGAGGTGCTGGATCAAGCTTTTCCAGAACGGTTTAAACCCGTGAACATTGAGCCGTACGATGGAACGACGGATTCTGCCGTCTGGATAGAAGACTTCATCCTTCACATACACATGGCTCGCGGAGATGATCTCCATGCCACTAAATACCTACCCCTCAAGCTGAAAGGACCAGCTAGGCACTGGCTAAATAGCCTCCCAGAGAATTCCAATGGGAGCTGGGAAGAACTTGAGGATGCTTTTCGGGCCAATTTTCAAGGGACCTATGTCCGGCCCCCGGGTGCTGATGACCTAAGTCACATAATCCAACAACCCGGGGAGTCAGCCCGTAAGCTTTGGAACCAGTTTCTCACTAAGAAGAACCAAATCGTCGACTGTCCGGACGCCAAAGCCTTAGCGGCCTTCAAGCACAGTGTCCGGGGCGAATGGCTAGCCAGACACCTCGGACAAGAAAAGCCGAGGACAATGGCAGCCCTAACTACACATGACCCGCTTTTGCGCGGGCGAGGATAGCTGGTTAGCTCGTAGCAGCAGGAGCGACCCTGGAACATCTAAAGTCAGGGACGGCAATGGAAAGCCACGACGTAACAAAAACAAACGTCAAAATAATGCTAGAAGTCTAGATGACACAGTGGTAAACGCTGGATTCAGCGGCTCCATACACGGTCAACAGAAGAAGCCATTTAAAGGTAACAAAGATGGTCCATCTAGCCTGGACAAAATATTAGATAGGCCCTGCCAAATCCATGGCACCCCAAAAAAACCTGCAAACCATACCAACCATAATTGTTGGGTTATCAAGCAGGCCGGCAAGCTCAATGCCGAACACAAGGGGAAGGGACCTCACAGCGAAGACGAGGATGAACCTCGCCAGCCAAATACACGGGGACAGAAGAAATTTCCACCGGAGATCAAAACAGTGAACATGATATATGACACTCATATCCCAAAGAGGGAGCGCAAGCGCGCACTCTGAGATGTCTATGCCTTCGAGCCTGACGCCCCCAAATTCAACCCGTGGTCGGCCTGTCCCATCACTTTCGATCGCAGGGATCATCCGACTAGTATCCGTCATGGGGGTTCGGCTGCCCTAGTGCTCGATCCAATTATCAACGGATACCATCTTACCCGAGTCCTTATGGACGGCGGCAGCAGTCTCAATCTGATATATCAGGACACTGTCCGCAAAATGGGGATTGACCCAGCAAGAATAAAGCTAAGCAGCACGACCTTCAAAGGAGTGATACCGGGCATAGAAGCCCGCTGCACGGGCTCTTTAACATTGAAGGTCGTATTCGGCTCTCCTGATAACTTTCCAAGCGAAGAGTTAATCTTCGACATAGCTCCATTCCGAAGTGCCTATCATGCACTACTTGGAAGAACACCTTCGCCCACTTTAATGCGGTCCCGAATTATGCTTATCTAAAGCTTAAAATGCCCGGACCGCGCGGTGTCATCACGGTCAATGGAAATATGGAGCGCTCTCTCCGCACCGAGGAGGACACGGCGGCCTTAGCATCCGAAGTCCAAAACGTCCTATTCAAGTCAGACACTTATCGATCGTTAACACCGCGGACACAGTTAAACGTGTCCGGCACATGCCCTAGTGCAGCAGCTCAAATGAACCTGAGCTCGATTAGCAGTTACGCCCCCATCGACTGCCCCATAAGGTGATATCATACGTGCCTCGTGTACATAATTATGCCCTAAAATTCCCTTGGGCGACGCTGGGGGCACACTGCATATAGTCCATAGTTCGGCTCGACCCTATTCGGACTCTAAAAATTATCTTTTATGGTTCACTAAACGAACCAGTCTTGTTTATGGCCACACGGGATCTCTTTTTCTTTTACAGGTTTCTTTTTCTTTTTACAGATTGCCATCATACCCCCCCTTCAAGGACACATCACAGAGGAGGAAACGGCGCAGACGTGCAGCAGGGACCCATGTTAAAGGTTTCTTTTTTAGATTAAGAGCCTGTGTAAACCTTTTTTTTCTCTTTATTTTTATATACCTTTCTGGCATGTAAAATTTCCAAGAAAGTCATCGGCATTATCTGTGAGCTTACGACTCGCCGTACTATAAAGGGATATTAATAGAGCAGCTTGATTCACATTATGTTCGGAGTTTTATTCACTCACCATAAATGTTCTCTCCCCACATCAGATTGCCACATGTGCCTTGTCAACAGGGTCTATTACCAGGGGTTGTATTCAGCCTGGTGTATGTCGAAAAGACTGAACACCTATAGTGAGTGTTCGGCGTCCTAGATGTTTGCCTTATATGCATCAGTTCCGAATCATGTCTTGGGTCAATAGTTGGGTTGCCCGGCTCCTGTGCTTACCCCAATGTTCCCGATTGTTCGGCTAGGGTGTAAAGGGAGAACTACTGCGATTGTACTTCTGGCTCGTCCGGTCAAGTACCTCAGTAGTGAAAGCCGAAAACTGATCGTCATGATAAGCAAGAACCTGGTACGCAATCCGGTGACTTAGTTTTATACTAGAATCGATAGAGATCTACCCCGTGTTATACGAAGTGTTGGTTTTTTCACCCTGCGAGGTGCAGTTGGATGCCTTAAGTAAGGAATATCATATCCGCACCAGGGGCTAGTACCTAGCCCCACATGTCAAACTCCTACGACTAAGTGAAAGCAATAACGCCGCATAGTCTGGTTGCCTGGTTCGCTCTGCATACACCTCCTATACGGACCAAGACATTGGATAAAGAGTGTACATGCATATGACCGAACACCCAGTACTATGTACATGGGGGCTGAACTGAAAACTTTCAGATTTACATAAATAGTCACACAGGAGGTAAGAGTCGCTCGCATTATAATAAAGCGCAAAAGTTATATACATTGGTTCATAAGCTTAAAAGTCTTTACAACCGGATACAATTATTCAAAGATAACATCCTTTGAGCACTGGGCTTCTACAAGGCGGGCACCTTCTATGAGAGCATCTCCAGCCGCGCCCCCAACAGGCCCTCCCCAGGCGTTTTTGCCGCGCCGGCGCCAAAAAAACGGCCCAGTCGTGCCCCCAGAAGCCCGTTTTTCGGTGGCTCGGGCCAAAACTGGTGCCGGCGGACCCAGGCCAAACCCGTCGCCCTGGGGGCGCTTGGGGAGCCGGCACAAGCGAAAAAGGCGCGTGGGTCTGCCCTGGTGGCGACCCGAGGGCCTTTTCCCGCTGTTTCTTGACGCTTTTCCCTCGCATCTCTCCCGCTCGCTCACCTTCCTCCCGCCATTCCCTCCCTTTCTCCCGCCAAACCCCCTCCCGCTCGCCTTCCAGTCGCCGCCATGCCGCGCACGGCGGCAACCACAACTGGCACCGTGGCCCAGCCGAAGCAGAGGAAGCCGGGGGCGCCGCCATTGAAGCCACCGGGCATGTCGAACGCCGAGTCGACGGTGGAAGTTCAGCGACGCGACGCAGTCACCGCCGACTGGCGGAACAGGGCCATCGCCAAGAAGGCCCGCGACAACGCGGCGCGTGCGGCGGCGTCCTCCTCATCGATCGACCACGCGGGGATGATGAATCCACCCGTCGTCAGCCACGCCCAGTACGCGCCCTGGGGACAGCAAGGCGTTTCATCTCCATGGGGATCGTCGTCACCCGGCTACGCCGACGGCAACGCGGACGGTGGGTTCAACCCAAACGTGACCTTCCCCCATGGCCACCCCACGACGCGCACACCCTCGCCCACCTTCGTCGGCGTGCAGTACCCTCCATACAACTACTCATCGCCCGCCTACGCGTCCACACCGACGCCCCATCTCCGCCGTGGACCGCTGCCGTTCTCGCACCTCGGCGACACCGACGACACAGGAGCTGACATGGATGACATCATCGCGACAGGATCGACCGCGGCCGCCGCGTCTCCCGGGTTTGCCACCCAGGACGAGGTAGTGGATCTCAGTGGCGGCATGGAGGACGAGCTCGGCTACGTCTACGGCGAGGACACGCAGGAAGCGCAGGAACCAGAGG
>LR738712.1:200310828-200321637 GCA_902687465.1 Secale cereale
GAGGAGGAGGAGCCGGCTCCTGATCTGACGAAGGGGCACCAGAAGAAGAAGCGGGCGGCTAGGCCAGGCGAACCGCGCATCAAGTGGACGTCCAAGGAGGAGGAATGCCTCGCTGAAGCATGGAAAGTCGTCTGCCTCGACCCGACCACCGGCACGAACCAGAGCTTCAAGACGTACTGGGGCCGCATCAAGGCCGAGTTCGATGAGCGGAAGCTCGTCGACCCCTACTTCAAAGGCGTCTACATGCAGTGCGGCTCCAAGGCGATGGCGAACCATTGGGGGCGTATCCAGGGGCGTGCAACAAATGGCATGGTATCGTCGAGGAGGTCGCGGCTCGCCCAGAGAGCGGCGCCAGCATTGAGGATCAGGTACGCACGCCGTTCGCCCGCATCTCTTCGTCGTCTACGCCCACCGCCCGCCAACTATTTGTTCCTCCGCGCAGTTGCTGCGCATGTTCACCATGTATCGACGCGACAACCTCGACGCCGACTTCAAGTACCTCCACGTCTACAAGCGCATTGACAAGTGCGAGAAGTGGGCGGAAGTCCGACGTACCCTCGACAAGGCCAAGGAGACATACAAGCCGGACGCGACGACTCCGGGCGCGTCAGAGGGGCGGCCGGACGACCACAAATTGGCAAAGAAGGGGAAAAACGCCGACGCAGCAACCGCGCGAGTGCAGGAGTCCATCGAGCATTGCCTCGCTGATGCCCAGGCCCGGGCCGTCCTGCATGAAGAGAAGACCGAGGCGCGGTGGCCGTCGTTGATGACGAACAGCGCCATCAAGCTCGACCTGCTCCGGACCAACGTCGACCTGCTCCGGACGAATGTCGCCGCGAAGAAGAGGAACACCGACATGGCTTTTCTGATGGGCGGGGCGGACATGCTCCAGAGCAACGACGAGCAGCTCAGGGCGTGGTACATCACGGAGTGCGGCCTCATCCTGAACCAGCTGCAGACGACAACGCCGACGACGCCAGCTCCCGCACCCACGGCCACACCGACGCCAAGCCCGAACGACGCCTCGCCCAGCAGTACCAAAGCCGCGGCGACACAGCCCAGCACCGAAGCAGCTCCGACACCGCCGAGCCCGCGCACGCCGACCCCGCCGAGTGATTCGTTGCGCACGCGAACTTGCGGCGTGCGGCGCTCTGTTTTTTGTAACACCATACTATGTCCGATCGCCGGATTTGTGGCGTCTTTTGTGAGCGGGAAAGACCTAGTTCAAATTTCCCGCATCCTAGGGACGGCACTTGGGGGCATGACTAGGAGCTAGGTCGCCCCCAGGGGTCGAACTAGTGTCGGCACGCCCCTAGGCCGCTCTATTTATGCGCCCTGGGGGGCGAACGGCTGGAGATGCCCTGACATCCTCGAAGTATTTCTCCGGCTTGTGGTGCTTCTTGCCTGCGGGCGGGCCAGCAGTAGCTATATGCTCTACCCTCATCTTCGCCCAGTGCACTTTTACATGAGCGAAGGAAATCCGAACACCCTCTATGCAGGCCGAACGCGTCAATGCATCGACCCGCGGACTCGCCTCGAGGAGTCTCTTCACCAATCCGTAGTAGCTACTTGGGATTGGATTAGCAGGCCATAGTCGGACTATCAAGTCCTTCATGGCCGAACCCGCCATATTGTGCAGCTCGACCAGCTACTTCATATGGTCATTGAGGGGCACCAGATGTTTTGGCGCATAGAACTGCGACCAAAACAACTTATCTGTGGCGTTCCCCTCCTGGGCTCGGAAGTGCTGGGCAGCGTCAGCACTGCTCCTTGGAAGATCAGCAAACACGCCTGGAGAACTCCATAACCGTGTCAGCCCAAGATACTTCTGCCCTCCGAAGATGCTCTGTAAGAGAAAAGTCTTACCAGATGATATTTGTCATGCCTGCTTGATTTCTTCATAGGCGTTGCGCGACTCGCTTCACGCATCCTGGGCAGCCTTGATTGCCTCCGCAAGCTTGAAACCTTGTTTCAAAGCCTCCTCTTCCAATGCCTAGCATTTGTGAATGGCATCGTTGAGCTCAACCTCGACTTCGGACACCCGAGCCTGGTGGTTCTCGCACGCCGTCTTTTCAGCCTCTAGTTCGGCAACCGCTTTGTCAGTGATCGCATTGCTTGCCTCGGCCTCCTTCTTGTCCTTCGCGAGCTTGCCCTTGAGGGCCTCAAGCTCAGTGGTGACAACTGTGTAATATAGAATATCATAAAAGAGTTGATACCCATACTCAATTAATATTGTTAGTCTTCCCGACATCTTAATTTTTTAAATCCGCATACCTTGCTTTTCATCTAAACGCTAGTTCACGCGGTCGAGATCCGCGTTGGCCAACAAGAGCTTCCGGTTTAGTTCGGCATCCTCTGCATCTCGTGCAGTTGCCGTAACTAGTGAAGATTGTTCAAATAACATAAGCACAACAGTTCAGCTCTATAAGCATGCTATAGTATGGATACTTCGTCCGATTCTGTTCAGAATCACACAAAGCATCAGGGGCTACTGGCTATATATGTGTATTTAAAATAAATAAAAGTTCCATAAAGAACATTACATTGATCACCTCAAAGCCTGTTAACAGGTTGTTGAAGGCTTCATTCAGTCCGCCCTTGACGGACTGAATCTTCTTCATCACCGCACCCATCACGGTGCGGTGCTCCTCCATGATGGAAGCACTTTGCAGTGCTCCCTCCATAGGGTCCGGCGCCTCCGGATTGACTCCGGGTGCCGTCGTATCCTCCCCCGCCTGGGGGGTCTGGTCTTCGGACCCCGGAGCCGCACTAGGCTCCGGGTCAATATTCGGGAGGGCCGCAGATTGTTTGGGCCCCAGGTCTTCGGTCTCCATGGGGATTGTTTCCCCACGGTCAGCGGCAGCCGAGGTATTACCCCCAGTCGCCCTGTCACCTGCCCCGCTCTCATCTCCTTGAGTGGAGGACACCCGCTGGGAGGACACTTCAGTGTCCCCGCCGATCATGGGCGATGGAGCTCAGACCGGCGGGTCACTCTCCGTCTCTCCGGGCGCTAGAGAGTTCCCCTCCGATAAGGAGGCGTCAGGGGTGTCCTCGGGGAGGGCTGTAGGTCAGCAGGTGAGAAATACTAAGTAAGCATCAAAAATACTAAACAAACAAAGGTGCAGCAATCAATGTATCCGAACAAACTTATGTTTCGTCCAGGGGCTTCTCCCTGGGCTTCACCACAAAGCTCTGTTCGGATGATGAGTCCGAACGAGTAGAGAAGTTTAGCCTCCTCTGGGGTGCGGCCGTGACCGCGTCAGCGGCGGCCCCGCTCTTCGTCCCCCTGCCTTGCACGAGGGGCTCCTGTTCTACTATTTCTTCTTGTTTGTCATCGTCCTCCTCCTCTTCGGAGGAGAGGATGTTGATCTTCTCGGACTTCTCGTCCATAGGGCGGGGGCTGTCTCCGGCCCTCTTGCCCTTCTTCTTGGGCTTCTTGATCGGCGCCTTGTATGGCGCCGGGACCAGCATCGCCGTCGGTCGAGGTGATTCTGGGTCTTCGGGAAAAGGCGCCGGACACTTCATCTGGGTCGCCTTATTCGTCCAGCCTTGTATATCATGCAAAAACTCAAATTCCTGTTATCATTAAATAAGAAAGGGGATGTATGTTCGGTGAAATTTTCTATTACCTCTCGGGCGGAGAGTGCGATACTATAGCCCGCGTCCTCGGTTTATTCCGGCCACTCCTTTTGGCTCTTGAAGAGATGCTTCTAGATCTCTTTGTGCGTAAAGCCATAGAGATGCTTCAGAGGCCGATCTCCTGTCGGATCAAACTCCCATAGGGAGGAGTCCCGGCTTTGGCAAGGAAGAACAAGCTGGGCCAGCATTACCTGGACCACGGTCGAGAGCTGATGACCCTTGGAAATCACACCGGACACACGGCCCTGGAGCGTCGTCACCTCAACCTGAGATCCCCAGTCCAGACTCGTTTTTGTCCAGGAGGTCAACCTCTCTGGGGGTCCAGATCTGAAAGCAGGTTCTGCCGCCCATTTGGCGTCGTGAGGTTCGGTGATATAAAACCACTCATGCTGCCAGACCTTGTTCGTTTCCACGAATGACCCTTTCAGCCAAATGGCATTCGGGAGCTTGCTTATCATGGCGCCCCCGCACTCCGTGTGCTGCCCGTCCACCACCTTCGACTTCACGTTGAATGTTTTTAGCCATAGGCCGAAGTGTGGAGGGATGCGGAGGAAGGCTTCACACACCACTATAAAAGCGGAGATGTGAAGGATCGAGTTCGGGGCTAGATCGTGGAAGTCTAGCCCGTAGCAAAATAGCAAACCCTGAATAAAGGGGTTGAGCGGAAACCCTAGCCCCCTAACAAAATGTGAAAGGAACACAACTCTCTCGCCCGCCTTTGGGACGGGGATCACTTGGCCCTTGGCGGGGACTCGGTGCGCGATGTTGGCAGCGAGATAGCCCGCGCTCCGAAGATCCTCCACGGTTTTCTCAGTGACCGTGGAGACCTCCCACTTGCCCCTGGCACAGGATCCAGCCATTGCCGGGGGAAGGAAGTAGAGGTTGAGGAACGAAAAGTGGTGGGCGCAAGAGATGAGGATGCTGGGGCTAGGGAGATTGGAGAGCTCAAGATTGAGGAAAGCGTGGGGCTTATGAAAGGGATAGGTATCCTTTTATAACACTATGAATACAGAACGTCCCCCCACTTTAGCCATAAACCTCGCTGGTTCCCAAAGCGGCCGTGCGTAATGCGCGGTGTGGATGCTCACATCACATTGATAAGGATCCCACAATAAGCGGGTACGATCTCTATTATGATAAGACGTGTCAATGAGTATATACCTCGAAATGCGAAACTAGGACCAAATAAAACAGTTCGATGTGTTAGTGGCATGGACATGATGCTTCACCAAAAAGTTGTCAGTAAAGACACATTATTCATTTTCTTTTAAAAGCCTTGCCTTCGAGGCTAAGGGTTGTACTAACCACGCAGATCCGAACATAATGCACCGTTTTGCAGAAGATATATTTGAAAGAAGGAACCCGCCTTGCAACGCCGAAGACAATACGGAAGCGAACTCATTGTCATCAAAGACAATTTCAGGGGCTACTGAGGGAGTCCTGGATTGAGGGGTCCTCATGTGGCCGGATAACTCGTGGTGGGCCGAAGTGGTGGGCCGTGAAGATCATTGTTGAAGATCGACTCTCGTATCCGGATAGGACTCATGTATTCGTATAATGGAAGGTTCTAGGTTCGGATGTAATCTTTCCTTCCTCTGCAAGATGGTTATGTACAAACCCTAGGCCCCTCTGGTGCATATGTAAACTTTAGGGTTTAGTCCGTAGAGGCTAATAGAGAATCACAAATCCTCATAGGATAGACGTTAGGGTTTAGCCAATACGATCTTGAGGTAGATCAACTCTTGTAATCATATTCATCCATATTAATATAGTAGGAAGTAGGGTATTACCTCGATCGAGAGGGCCTGAACTTGGGTAAACATCATGTCCCCAGCCTCATGTTACCATCAATCCTCAAACGCATAGTTCGGGACCCCCTACCCGAGATCCGCCGGTTTTGACACCGACCACCCCCTCTAGCTATATATGCTTTTCTCGTCTCAAACTTTATTCATGCTACATCACAATGTTTGATCAAGTCAGATTTGAACCACTCTATGTGAGGAGCACTCGGAGTCCCCAATTCGTCATAGACTTCAACTTCCAAAACCTCTCTGCGCATTTTGGTCTGACCGATTCATCCACTTTGGTCAAACCGGGTACACTGAGTTGATCTAGGTTTTCAATCTCGGTGCAACCGATTAGAACTTTTCGGTCACACCGGGTTGCAGTAACTGCTAGCAGTTTTGCATCTCGGTGCCACCGAATTGTTCCACTCGGTCACACCGACACGCTCAGGATATATATACCCATGGGTGATATTTTTGAAATTTCTTTAAGACCCTCCATCCCGCGCGTGTCCTGCTCTGCCGCCTCGGGTCTTCGGATCGCCTTCTCGCCACCAGCGACCTCCCACCGCTGGTCTCCATCATCGTCAACGGGATTCTGCCCCGCCGCTGCCGCCGTAGCGAGCTCACCGCCAAGTTAGGGTATGAGCTCAATCTTTTGTGCTAATTCATTACTCCGATTCTTAGCACATTGCTTTACCATGTTCATTACCACGTATGAAATCAATCCATCAAGAGAAGACTACCTTATATTAGGTTTGATTCAAAAATTTAGGGTTAGGTCTCCGCCGAACTCATCTTGGACTGACCGAGTTGTAGAAATCGGTCTCACCGATCTGGCTTAAGCCATTGCACTTGCGCTTTTTGGTCTGACTGAAAATTGCAAATCGGTGCGACCGAGTTCAACTCTCTATGAAACCCTAGCAATCTCGCAGTCACCGTACTGTGACTCGGTCTGACCGAGTTGACTAGTTTAGACTCCAAAAGTTGCTTTGGTATCACCGAGTTTAGCAAATCGGTAGCTCCAAAATGATTTATGTGGAGAACTAAAACTAAGTTTTTGACTCATCTATTTTGCAAAACCTCTACACCTTGTGATGCTCATCCACTCTATCTCATCTATATCTATTCACAGGGTCAGCTTGCAGTTTCAGAAATGTCAGAAGGCAGTGACAGTCAGAACAGGTCAGAGGAGCGGGCACAATTGAGTGAGGGCTCTAGTCCCGATAACTCTAGCTACTATGAGAGCAGCAGGAGCACACAAAGCAACCTGCCTAAGGCATCAACTAGGCAGAGAAAGAAGAAAACTTCAGATTCAGAGGATGAAAATTTTGAAGTTGAAGAAGTCAGCTCAAAGAAGAAAGTTGCTAGGAAGGAATATGGCACAGCTGCTTCAACCAAGCCTGGTTTGAACAAGAAGGTCCCAACCAAGAGAGCTCCAATGTCAAAGGCTAGAGCATCAACTCAAGAAACAATGGTGTTCACTCTTGAAACCAGAGATGATGAGCCAGCAGGAACTAAGAAAAGGGCTAGGAAAACCACAGCAAGAGTGGTTGGCAAGCCATCTATGAGAAATGATGGTGATGATGAGGAAGAAGAAGAAGAAGAGGATGCTGCACCAGCACCTAAATCTTAGAAGCTGATGGGGGATGCCATTAAGTCAGGGCCTGCTCCTTCAAAGCCAAAGACTGCACCCAAAGCTGTTGCTCAAGACACCAAGTCTGCACCCAAGAGAAGCACAGGGAACATTCCAGCAGCAAAAAAAGAACAAGGCCCCAGTGCCTAAAATTGAAGAAGATGATGAAGTACAAGTGCTTAGGAAGCTCAAGCCCAAGATTCCTGATCGTGATGATAATCATATTGTTGTTGAGGACATGAAGTTGAGGATGGATGTAGGTCTCAGAAGATGGAGACAATCTGATCGATATGCTATGAGAAGAAGGATTGCTCTGGATTATAGGTTCCACACCACAGAGCAACATGATTTCTATGAGACCATCTTGCTTGATAAGAAGCCAATTGTCTGTGATATGAAGTGGGTAGATTGGGATTACATTGATAAGAATAAAGATCATTTTCCAGGTGTGCATGAAAGTTTCAAATCAAGTGATGTTGACAAGTTTATGGAACAAAAGCTGACAAAATGGAATGATGAACTCATCATGCAATTCTACTCTACAGCACATTTCTATCCAGATGGTAGAATTGTATGGATGTTTGAGGGTACAAGATACCAGTCAACTATTGATGAGTGGGCAAAATTGATAAAAGCCCTTGAAGAGCATGAAGATGACTTGGATGTCTATGCGAAGAAGAAGAAAGACCACAACTCTATGGCCAACATGTACAAATAGATCCCAGACAAAGCATTGGAAACACACAAGTTTGGATCTGTTCATTACTTGTTGTCTGGTCTAGCTACAATCAACACTATATCGAGGCATACATTGTTGCCCAAATCTAGAGATCACAAGATGATCAGAGGCCATTCAATCAACTTGCTGCAATTGTTTGATGTGCCACAAAAATTCAAAGTGATGAGCCTGATGGTTGAAACAATCAAGAGGACTGCTGTAGACCAGAAGAGATCATGTGGGTATGCTCCACACATCCATATGCTCATCAACTCCAAGATGGGCACAGGCACATACTTATTGGACAAGGAACATCTTACCTTGTTGCCTGACTTTGAGGACAACACAGTTGTCATGGATGAAGAAGATCCAGCATCTATGCAAGCACAAGAAAATATAGAGAAAGCTAGAGCTGAGAAAGCAGCAAAGATGCCAAGTGTTGAAGAGGCATCTCAAGTGTCCCTCAAATCTAAACAAGATCAAATGGCATATCTGATTCAAGCAACCTTGAGGATTGAGAGAAGTTTGGCCAACTTGACTCAGAATCAGGCGAGCCTAGAGAGGATCATTGAAACAAAATTCTATGATCTAGACTTGAAGGTGACTGAGATACAGACTGCAGTTGAGCAGCTCCAGGAGGAAGCAGAGGAGAGGAAAGGGTAGGCTACCATAGATGCTTTTCAGAGAGTTCCTGGAGGTCAAAGATCTGCTGCAGTGCCCATACCTGACACTAGAACAACTACTTCAGCACCAACATCAACAACTTCAGTGCCACCTCCAGTTGCCACTCCACCAGCTCCAACAACATCTACAGATGCCTTCGTCATTGGAGTTCTCTCAACACCTCCCCCCGAAGATCAAGCCTAGAGAGACGCATAGCACAATGCATTTTCAAACTTTTTGGTAACTTGTTGCCAAAGGGGGAGAAATGTATAGATCATAGGCTTTGAAGAGAGAGCTTTGCTTCTTTTTGCTTTCTTTGGTTTTTGCTTGCTACTTCGTTTGATTGTTGGGTGTTAAAATTTACTCTATGGTTATGTGTGTGAGATACTTGTATGATCATGTGTTTGATCATATCATACTTTAATGCTTTCTTAAATGATGCTATTATCTATCTCTCGTATGTGATCATTCACTTTGCTTGGTGATGAGTGCATATTTTACTTTCTATCATTTTGAGCGCTCCACCAAGATGTATGTGACATGGAAGAGTAACCCATGTTCCTAATCGGTTGTGCATTTGCATTCAAAAGCAAATTTTAAATAATGCACATATTTAGGGGGAGCTCATGCTTATCACATACTTCTCAAAGCAACGATGTATTTCAATCTTATTATCATTTGTTGAACCTTTGATCTATATGTTGTCATCAATTACCAAAAAGGGGGAGATTGAAAGTGCAACTATCCCTGGGTGGTTTTGGTAATTCCTAACAACATATAGCTCATTGAACTAATGCTCTTTCAAGATGATCATTTCAGAAAGTTCAATGATTGGCATGGCATGGACTAGGAATGTGGACCCCTCAAAATGCTAAGGACGCATATTGGCTCAAGCTCAAGACTCTACATTTTCATTGTAGTGATCCAAGATCACATTGAGTCCATAGGAAAAGCCAGTACTATTAAAAGGGGATGAGGTGTTGCTTAATGGCTTGCTTCCTCAAAATTCTTAGTGATATGCTCCAAAAGCCCTCGACCACTTTCTCATATCAACATATGTCCCAAACCAAAAGTCAAACTCGGCCCCATCGATTTGATATATCTGGCGCCACCGAGTTCAGCTGACATAGCCATAGCCAGAAACCCTAATCAGTTCGGTCTCACCGATAAGGATCTCGGTCTCACCGAGATGGGATTGCAAACTCTATGTTTCCCTTCGTAACGTTTCGGTCTCACTGAAATGAGCAATCGATCCCACTGAGTTTGCAATGCAAACTCTCTGTTTCCCTTTCTTAACATTTCGGTCTCACCGAAATGAGCGAATCGGTCCCATCGAGTTTGCCTGACCAACTCTCTGTTTGCCTATAACAGAAATCGGTCTCACCGAGTTGATGTGATCGGTCTCACCAAGATTACGTTATGCCCTAACCCTAATGAAATCGGTCCCACCGAGTTGATCATATCGGTCCCACCGAAAAGCCTAACGTTCACATTTTGAACTAAATCGGCCCGACCGAGTTTCATGATTCGGTCCCACTGAGTTTGGTAAATTGTGTGTAACGGTTAGATTTTGTGTGGAGGCTATATATACCCCTCCACCTACTCTTCATTCGTGGAGAGAGCCATCACAACAAGCCTACAGTTCCATTACTCATTTTCTGAGGGAGAACCACCTACTCATGTGTTGAGACCAAGATATTCCAATCCTGTCAGATGAATCTTGATCTCTAGCCTTCCCCAAGTTGCTTTCCACTCAAATCTTCTTTCCACCATATTTAAATCAGTGAGAGAGAGTTGAGTGTTGGGGAGACTATCATTTGAAGCACAAGAGCAAGGAGTTCATCATCAACACACCATCTATTACCTTTTGGAGAGTGGTGTATCCTAGATTGGTTAGGTGTCACTTGGGAGCCTCCGACAAGATTGTGGAGTTGAACCAAGGAGTTTGTATGGGCAAGGAGATCGCCTACTTCGTGAAGATATACCCTAGTGAGGCAAGTCCTTCGTGGGCGATGGCCATGGTGGGATAGACAAGGTTGCTTCTTCATGGACCCTTTATGGGTGGTGCCCTCTGTGGACTCACGCAGCTGTTACCCTTCATGGGTTGAAGTCTCCATCAACGTGGATGTACGATAGCACCACCTATCGGAACCATGCCAAAAACATATGTGTCTACACTTGCGTTTGCACTCTCCAAACTCCTCCATTTACCTTCATATGCAATGATTTACATTCTGCTGCTATACTCTTAGAATTGCATGTGTAGGTTGATTGGTTGACTTGTGCTAAATTGCTAAAAACTGTCAAAACATAAAACTGGGAAAAGGCTAAGTTTTTATTTGGTCAAGTAGTCTAATCACCCCCCC
>LR738712.1:200321668-200369358 GCA_902687465.1 Secale cereale
CCGCCTCTAGACATACTTTTGATCCTACACCACTTCTTCTTTGGGAGAAGAGGCAGGGTTGGCTGCCTTGATGTGCTCTAATTTGAGGTAACAACTGAATGTTCTTAGATACTAGTTAAATCTGATCTATCGGTGTGAAGCACTGATGTGCCAGTACATTTGATTTTGACCTGTTCTATTTTTGTACCTGAACTTTTTTTAGAAAGGGGTGTACGTCAACTTAATGTGCTAGCAGAACTTATTGTATTGTCTGTCTGTTTTCTTTGCACAACTTTCAAGATATTTCCTCGTCGTTGATAAAGACGATGAACCATTATGTACGAGTTCGTTGGTTTCAACATAGCCCTACCCATAGCGATCCACTGCTTCCACCCTGATTGTTCCATCTACGTGAAATTTTTGTATGTAGGTTTAGTGTGCTATGATGTTCCATATGATTGTGTCAACTATATAAGTTTTTACTGAGCATCAGCAATGCATATGGCTGAAAGATGTATTTACGAGCATCGACCGACGTGTCTCTCTCTCTCTCTCTCACACACACACACGCACACACACAAGTGGGACCTGGTGAATTATTTCTTCGCTCATGACAGCTTTTAATTAGGTTCCACTTTACTCTAACTTTTTTCTTAAGTTACTAATTGAGCCCAGTAACTTCAAAAGGTTGTAGAGAAGCCTTGTTTGGGCCTTTTCAGGTGTCGCTGAATGTGGGTTGAGTAGCCATGTAAATTTGTATTGTACTACACATGCCATTTTTTGTTGAACATCAGTAACGCAACTGGGCCGACAGTTGTACAAAATATCTTTAAATAAGAGCAACCTAGCCTATGTTTCTTTTAATAAAATGCACAGCCCAATTCATTTTTTATATAATAAGATTACCAAGCCCAACTTATTTTTGTAATAATATTGTAACTCAATATTATTTTTTATACGAAATGCTCAGTCTAGACCATCATTGTTTTTTCACCCATCCCAGAAAATGGGTCCATTTCTACTAAAATCAAATGGCTTGTAAATTATCAGAAATGATAAATGTGCGGCATGTATGCAATATAATTTTTCACCCAGCTCAGTAAATAGGTGTATTCGAATAAATAATCAAATGTGTTGTAAATAATATATTTCATTATTTTATTTGTATTAGTTTATTGTATTATACCTTAATACCTTGATTTGTCAAAAATTGGCTATTATTATTTTTACCCAACCCAAGAAATAGATTATTTTTTGAGTCAAAGCCCCGGAAATAGATGTATTGGCAACCAAAATGAAATGGGCTGTAAAACCTAATAAATGGGCTGCATTCCGCCACAACTTTGGAATCTGACTTTGTTGGCCGAGTAGACGAAGCCCGCGCAAGATGTTGTCCATTTAGTGAACAAAACTATTTAATGGTCTAAAACAAAAGGTCAACAAATTATTCTGACATCTGTAGTCGTTGGATTGACATCCAATGGCGATCCTGCTTCGTCAATCTCTTATCTAGTTGATCTTGCTCCAGCCGCCAAAACCATCGCTAGCTAGAGCGCCTGCATCTGCCTCCTGTGGCTGGTTGTGCTGACGCGCAGGTCGCCGCCCCATCCTACTCCCAGCGGTGGCCAGGTCATACTTGTACTCGCTCGCATCTTTTGTTATTCTCCAACAAAGGTAGCTGAACCAGTCCCTCGTACTCCACTCCACCAGGGCCTCCAGTGCCCCTTGTTCCACGACTCCAGATCATTCCCATCTTAGGCCTCGCTGTCATCCATCGCCTTGGTGTTCTTGACGCGGCATGGTGAACGTGGTCACAGAACGACTTCCATCGGAAGAGGACTGTACCTGGAGAGGCTGACAGCTGGGTCCACGGCCGCAGCAAGGAAGTGTCTCCTTATTACACGCAAAATAATGATTCCTCTACCTGACAGCGGGACCTACTGGAAGGGCCTAAAAAATGTATCCCCTCTAACAGCTGGGACCCACCAGCTACATCTTCGCACACAAGGAAGTGCATCCATATTACGGGAAAAAATGATTCTCCCCCCTGACCACTAGGACCCACCATCAATAACTTCGCACATAAGGAAGTGCCTCCTTATCCTCCCTAATAGTCGGGACCCACCTGGTCGAAGTGTACGTAGCATTGTCATTCTGGTCGTGAACGTGTACGTACATACTGGTCGATCGGTCTCTCTGCAACGATGAACCGTGGCCGAGCAAGCAGCGGCACATGTAGTAGTAGAGCCCCCGACGTACCAGTTCAGGCAGTCCAGTCTAAACCGTGTACATGTACGTACAACCAGATGCCAACAAATACGGCCACATACGTACATACGGGTGGGGTCTCGAACGCATAGCTACTCGTGCATACGTACGGCCAGGGCACGTGTACATGGAGAGGCAACAGATGGCAGCAATGGCGTCCTGTTCATCATAAGCCAAGCGGCTGGGTCAGAACGGAGAAACAACGTCATGTTCATCGGGAGCGAAGCCACTGGGTCGGAACGCGTCGTGTTCAATGGGAGCCAACCGGCTTGGACAGAACAGCTGAAACAGGGTCTGGCGTACCGCAAAACGGAGGAAAACGACCTTCTGTTTGAGCAAGTACGGTCGAAACGGGGTCCTGTTCATCGGGAAGGGTCTGGCGTACTGCAGAACAGAGGAAACAGACTTGTGTTTGAGCTCCTACGGTCGAAACGGGGTCCTGTCGACCGGGAGGGGTGTGGCATACCATAAAACGGAGGAAACCGACTTCTCTTCGACCTCCTACAGTCGAAAAGAGGGTCATGTTCATCGGGACGGGTGTGGCGTACCGCTAAACGGAACTCCATGGGCTACTGTTCATCCACCGTCTACTGCCTCGCTCCAGCCTCCACGGGCTACTGTTCATCCACCGTCGACTTCCTCCAGCATCCACCTGCACTGTTCATCCACCATCGACTTCCTCCCGCCTCCACCAGCTACTGTTCACCACGGGTCCTATTCATCCAGCCTCCATCGGCTACTGTTCAACCTGCCCTCCACACAGGGAGGGGGGTCCTATTCAACCAACCCTCCACGGGGTCATGTTCATCCATCCCAACTAGCTCGGGTGTGTGGCGGCCTCCTCTCGACCGGGGTCCTGTTCATCCAGCGGCAACGGCCTCTACTACCACGGGGGTCCTGTTCATCCAACCCCCATCGGGCACTGTTCATCCTACCCCAACAACGGCCACTGTTCATCAAGAGGTAGCAGCAGGGTTCGATCGGCTTCAGTTAGGAGCAGTAGTGAAGGAATTGGTCGGGTTCAATTAGTAGCCAGCAGGGATCGATCGCTCGGGTTCAGTAACTTGGCTAGTGCAATCGCTCGGGTTCAGTAAGCGAACGCCTCGCTCGGGTTCAGTTAGAGCCCAATGCCTCGCACATACACACGACGTGTACGAGAGAAACGTGCAAACCTCCATGCATCGCTCCGCCCCAACCACCCACCGTAACCGGGAACTCTCCGCAATTTTCCTCACCCTCGCTTCTACCATGATTTTTTCCGTCATGGACACCCTAAAGAATGCCATCCAGGTGCGTCCCCAGCCCGCCCAGGATGAAAAGCCCATTTTCTGTCATGATTTTTTGTCATATAAGTAGGAGCCCACCACATCTATGATGATACGGGTTTTTGTCACAATTATCATCATAGAAGTGTCATAAGCATGACAGGAAAAAAATTGTTCGGGCCAAAATGTCACGAATGTGTCTTTTTTTGTAGTGGATCATGGTGTCGTGACGCGCGCCAGCATCTTCCCCAACTCCGGCGGTGGTCGCAATCGATGTTGCGTTGTAACACGACTAGTGTTGTGATGGGAGGGTGCCGCGGAGGGGCGTCTGGTGATGTTGCTACATGTGAGCTTGTCGAAACTATGCGTTGGCATCCCTTCCAACTCTGGCAGCCGTTGCCGTAGATGTTGCATTGCAACATGACTGGTGTTGTGATGGGAGTCTGCTGGAGAGGGGGCATCCGGGGATGGTGCCTTTTACAACACCTACCATTGCTGCAAGGTCGGCAGTAGCAGGCCGTGTTGCGAATGTACTGTCGTGATCTCAGTGGGCGACAGAGCTCCATGCATGGTGGGTGCCACCGAGGACGACAAGTGTTACATGGCGCTGCGAGATGTCGCGTATGAGCCAGTTCTATGAGGAGGCCGTCGTGCATCGAGGTGTGCAGGGTTGCAACTTGCAAGAAAGGCCACCGGCGTACTCTTTCTGTTGTTAGTTGCGAGCAATGTGGAAGGACGATAAAATATAGATGACTAGACGAACAAGGATTTGATCAGATGGTGATTAATGATTTAATCGTGTGGCTAGCGAGGCAACTGATCCCCGCTCAGGATAATATTCTCCTGATTGGTAGCAGCCACCAAACTAAAATAAGACTACCTTATTAGGCTGGTCATTGTCACAACCTGCATTTTGTAACATGTTATTTGTAACTTTGAAGCATGAAAATTTGAACCAGCAAAATTTTTTAGCATCATTTGGCTTTTATTTGGAATTGAGTTTTCTTCATTTGCTTTTTCATGTGCTCATTAAAGTCAACTATGACCTCTTGTAGATTTCATCTCCACACCCAAAACTTCTGCCCAATGATCATGCCAAGTGTTATAAGACAATATAGTAATTTCTTACAAAATTAATTTGGCCAAAGAGTATTTTATAAATTTAGTTTTCCAAAAACCCCTGAATTGAGATTTGCACTGCAAGTACTTGATTAAGGGTGTGAAAATTATTTCAAAAGGTTTATTTGAGACCTAGTAGTCATAGGACTCCCAGAAACCACAAAGGTATAATTTTAAAAGTTATTTTCCTATTTTATTTAAAAGCTTTTTCTTAAGGCGAGAAGTGGTCTTTAATAGGGGAAAATTATTTAACTGTTTCAAAAATATTTGCCAAAATTCAGAGAGACTCATAGGACATATATTGTCCATATATAAGAGTTTCAACACTTGGTCATGTTCAAAATAATGGGCTAAACCCTCTAAAACCCTTTCTGGATATTTCAAGCTTTTGAAATATTTACAAAGGAAACTTTCTCCAAAAATTCCAGGGAAATTCTATCATGTCATATATGACAAATTTGATGATCTTGCCAAGTCCCATGCCTTGGGAAGCAAGAAAACCTCCTCAAACCCCTTCATAACCATTCTGTCCATAATTGAAGTTTGAGCAACTTTACATTGCCAAACTTGTCCAAATGCTCTCAAACTTGGTGCACATGCTAGAATGACCTAATAAGGCATCTAGACCAAATGGCACAAGAATTTGAATAGAGAAACTTGATCAGATCACCTCAAAACCCTTTCTGTTCAAATGCAAATTTGAACAACTTTACATTACCAACTTTTTATCTGGAGCTTCAAACTTTGTGGGCATGATCAATACCCCAAATGATGATGCTACACCAAGTGGTGCATCAAGGGGAGATGATTAGCTTAACTCAATCAAGATGAAACTATTTCTATTGATTTCTAGGGTTCACCAAAGTTACATTGGCTAGTTTCTCCAAATGGGCCCAAATTTGGTGAAGCACCCTATTTTCTCATATCTTTCAACCCTGTCAAGTGCCATGTCAAGTGGACTTCATTTACTTGATCAAACACTGATCAAACACCTTCTGCAGAAATGCTAAAACCTCCAATTTGACCACTTTCACTTTTCTCCCTGGCCTCAACTTCTTACCACAGGCTCATTGAGTTACCAGCTACCTCCAGTAACTCCCCCAGCACCTCAGCTCCATGATTGAAGCGTGAAACCCTTGTTTTACCTTGCTGCACAGCCAACTTTCACCATTTCACCAGCCCTCTCCCTCTCTCTCTGCATCCCCAGGGCATCCAAGGCCTCAGGGCATTTCTTTACTCCTCCTACAACGTGCTAGACACTGTTGGACACGCTGGATCGGACCAAACCGGCGAGAGCACGCTGATGCCAGCAATACGCATGCTCTGGAACGCGCAAACAGTGCCCTCCGCACGCTGGCTCTGGCCAATCGGCCTCCCCCGACAACCTCGAGCCTCCCCCTCGCGCCAGTCGAGGCGCCTCGACGTCCGCGACCTCCCCGGTGCTATTCCCCCTCCTCCTGCGCCCTCCAGTAGCCGCCGTCGCATGTGCGCTGGCCGCCCGCGGCGGCCACTCGTCTGCCTCGCACGCGCGCACCCCTCTGATGCTCCCCCGCTCCTCCTCTCACCTCTACTGGACGTGGAGCTTGTCCAGGAACTCCACGGACTCACTCCACTGGCCTCCCGTGCACTGTAGCGTCGAGCCGGAGCTCGTCGGCGCACTGGACCACGGGTCTCCGTCGAGCCCCTATATATAGGCCCTCCAGAGCCATTCCAACAGCACCAGCAGCACCTCCTCCTCCCCAGCATCACTCCTGCACCACCAGCTCGACCCCAGGAGGTCCCAGTGCTCGAGATCGACCGGAGCTCCGCCGCGTCGGGCCGCCGGCGATCTCGAGGTACGGGCCTTCCCTGCCTCTCCTTCCACTCGTTTCGAAACCGCCGCACTCCACTGATCATTTTCCCCCTGTTTCCCCTCTCCGTGGCAGCCGGAAACAGCCGCAGCCACCACCCTCCGACGAGCTTCCGCCGCCCACCTCGCCGCCGGTGAACCAGGACTCCCCGCCGTGCCGCACTACCACCACTGCAACCGCGACACGACGCTGAGCTCAACCCTGCCCTCCGTTGCCGTCGCCGTGGCCGGAATCTTCGCCGGTGAGCTCGCCGCCGCCGTGGCCGTGGGGTTAGAGATGACAGGCGGGCCCCGCCTGTCATCCCCCCACCTCTCTCCCCCTCCTATGTGCCGCTGACCCACGGGCCCCGCCCGTCAGGTTTGAAAACCTGACGTGCGCGCGCGCTGGCTCCGTGCGGCTGGGCCAGTCCGTCTGGGCCGTGCACTGTGGCCTCCTCTGGCCCAGTGCACAGGATACTTTTTCATTTTTCTTTTCTGTTGATGTTTTAAACATTTATACAGAAAAGAATATTGATCCAAATTAAATATTTTCAACTCCTAAAATCTTGCAATATTCCAACCTATTTAATGGTACCACTTTCATTCAAATCCATGAAACTTTGTTGTACTGTTCAAATTTAAATTCAAATTTGGGCAGTATAACTCCTGTTCAAAAATCAATATGTCCTATTCTGTAACTCCAAAACTCCAACTAAGATTTTTCCCCATCTTAGAAATCCCTCTAGTATTTTACAAAAATAAGTTGACATTTTTCTGAGCACTTTGATTTTTCTGTTTTATTTATATTCTTATTTTTCTGTGGTTATTATGCGACGTATAGATCCCGTATTTGACGAAGTTGCTGTGGAAGAAGAAGGAGAAGGAATTGAAGACTTTGAAGACCAAGCCAATCCAGGCAAGCAGCCCTTTGACCATGATACACTTGTTCTTCGGAACCCGTTTGCTTCCGATGCATGATGATAGGGTTACGATGGTAACCTAGATGAACCACCACATGATGCATGCCTTATTGTTGATCTTGCTATGCGCTAGATGACATGCAAATAGTTGGTCATGATGCTTATATGATGCATGTGTGATATGAACCCTCATAGTTGAAATCTTTGCATGAACCCATCGGGTGCCCCTAATGCCTGAGGGTGATAAAGTGTTAGGTCATCACTTGAGAAAGAAGTGATGTGCCGGTAGATCATGTGCATGGTGGAATGATGGATTAGATTTATGTGTGACTACCGTCCCAACCAAACATGTGCAACCACACTACCCCTTATGGGACGGGGCTTTATTGATTACTTAGGTCGATACTAGCATGGTGCCCGCATTACTAGTGACGGGAAGACTTGAGGTCTTTCCCGGGACGGGGTCGTGCTTGGATAGACGGCCATGACTGTTTTTACAGGGCACCGGACACACCGTTGGTCCCTTCGGGTACGCGTGACATTAAAATTTGGGCAAGTCCCGTGACTTATTGTTTGTACCCGAGGGCCGTGTGCCAGCGAGTGGACTCTATGTTAGTGTTGTCTAAGGAAAGGTAATGACCGGGTGCTTACCCCGGGTACTTGAGGTACCGCGGGTCGTGGATGACATGGAAGTTCCCCGGATCTTGTGGGTAAAGTGCGCAACCTCTGCAGAGTGTAAAACTATTCGAATAGCCGTGTCCACGGTCATGGACAGTTGGGTGGTGCTACTTAAACTATGTCCAGAATTTTACTTCATTGGTGATAAAATGTGTGTGACAAGTCAAGGTGGTGACTTGACTCGATGAGATGAATCATATTCTTGTTGATGTCGGTAACCTGTCTTCGGGGTTACGCGAGGTTATTGATGCATAAACTTGATGATAGCATATTTGTTCTAGCCTTGCTAGATTGATCATTGTTATTCAAATGCACTGTTACTGTTACCACATCATGGGTTGCTTGCGAGTACATTCAAAGTACTCATTGGCTTGCCACTGGTTATTTAATTGGCCAGGCATGGAAGAGCAGGAATATGAGGAAGAGTTCTTTGGAGACGAGCATGCGAACTAGGACGCTATCCCAGTCAGAATGCCTGTAGGGTTAAGGCAGATGGCATGGGTTCTACCCGTTTACCAAAGACTTCCGCTATTTGAGTTATTTCCCATTCAGCCGTGAGGCTCTATCTATGTAAGACTTGGCCATAATGGCCTTAATTCGTGTAAGACTATTTGTATGGATGTAAGACTCTTGTTATTTCAGCTTCTGTGTGTTCAGTGAGCATTGATCTCTGGGATCACTGTACACGTGCATTCGGTGATCTCGACTTCTAAGTCGGGGTCCCCACAGAGCTGGTATCAGAGCCATCCTGACTGTAGGAAGCCTTAGTTAGCATGGGTGTTAGTTAGTTGAGACCCCTTTTCAAAAACCTTCTGAACCTCTCTTCTTTTCTAAACCTGAGATTTCCTCAGCTATTTAACCCCTCCTATTCCACCTTTGTAGATGGCCGCTGTTCCCGAAGAGCACCTGGCCACTGGGTTTCCCCTACTTCTCGAGGATAGCCTCCAAGAGTGTCAGTTCCACCGAGCACCCATCCTCACCTACCTTGAGCATTGGGTGAGCGACACTGAGGTGGAGTACCATGTGGAAGTGATCGTGAAGGCAAATGATCCTCCCACAAGTTGGTTCTTCGAGGGACCCCAGATGGCAACACTACCACTCGCTGCCGAGGCTGCTGCACTCAAGGCATTAACCCGTCTCCGCGAGCTTCTTCCGGAGATGGCAGCCAAGATGGCAACTCGCTTCTTACCTTACCGGAAGGAAGGTGACGAAGAAAGCAGCGCACTAGCCCCTCCACTGAAGGAAGGACTCTCGCTTCGGTTCTAGACCTACTTCAGTCTATGTGCCGACAGCTTGGCACAAGACCTGGCCTCGGAATCAATGAAGCTTCGAGAAGAACTTTACAAGACCAAGGCACTTCTTCGACGAGCTCAAGAGAAGGCAAACAGGATCAAGGAGGAAGGAGCCCCTTCTGGACAATCCGCTATCGCATATCAAGGCGGAAGGCCCTCCGAGGATGTTTCTTCCAAGGGTGAAGAACCACCTCGGCGACGCCGGATGACAGCAAGGGAATACCGCAAGCTTTTCCCTGCACCACCATCGAAGCACCGTCGTATCCAACTCCTCCACTCCCCCACTCCCTCCAGCGACAAGGGAGCCCAGACAGATGAAGACAAGGAGGAAGACCCAGAAGAGCCGGAATACGCGACCGAGCATTCCGCCGCTTAGGCATTATTCGCTACTCGGATATGCCCGTTGTAACCCCTACGGTAGGATAGGTCGTGTAACCCCTATGCGCAGTCGAGTCCTTGTATGGTTCATATGAAACCATCTAGCGTTTGCTTTTCTTGTGTCTGGATGTAAGTCGTAATCTTCCTTCGGGAATGTGTAAACGACTACATCACCCATCTGGATTTTAATGAATGTGTTTGGCCTCTCGGCCCTTGCATGATTTGATTTAGTGTCACACCCACCCCCTTACTAGGCACCCATCTATCTTGCTTTCCCTCTTCCGAGTCATGAGACCTTTTACCACTCCAACAGGATGCCTGTTGTAACTCATACTGGTACCTCTACCCAGCAGCCCGAAGTCGGAGCATCCTCTCAGCCAGAGGCAGGCCACGACCAAACCAACGACCAAGCTCCACCACCACCTCCTCCAAGCATGGACATGGCTCAGCTTCTCCAAGCTTTCCGAGAGGAACGCCAAGCCAACACTGCATCTCTTCAGCTGATTGCTCAAGCTGTCACCAACAACTGCCAGCCGGCGGGGAATGGCAATGGACGTTCCACGTTGGCAGAGTTCAAGAAGCATGCACCTCCAACCTTCATCGAGACTACTGAACCCCTGGATGCAGATGACTGGGTCCGTTCCATTGAGGAAATCCTGGAACTAGTCGGATGCACCGAAGATCGCGAGAAGGTGGCTTATGCAGCCCACTGCCTCGGGGGAACTGCTAGAGCTTGGTGGGATGGATTCAAGGTCATGCATGTTGAACAAGACATCACTTGGGTGAACTTCAAGGCAGAATTCCGCAAGGCCCACATTCCTTCCGGAATCATGGCTATCAAAAAGCACGAGTTCCGAGCCCTGAAGCAAGGAAGTGGCACTGTCAAGGAGTACATGCAGAAGTTCAGCATTCTGTCAAGGTATGCCCCTAAGGATGTCAGCACTGATGCTGCCAAAAGGGAGCGCTTCATGGAAGGCCTTAATCAGACTCTGCAATACTCGCTTGTCGTGTGCGACTGCCCATCTTTCCCTGACCTGGTGAACAAGGCACTCATGCTTGAAGACAAGCGGCGTGCTTTGGAAGACACTCGCAAGCGCAAGTTGGTCAGTAAGGGAAGTTCCAGCAACCAGAAGCCTTGTCCGTGGCAGTCAGCCCCGGCCAAGCCCGCCTATCAGCAGCCAAGAGCTCCTGCACCTCGTGCCAATCCTCAGCCTCAGCAGTATGCCAACCCCAGGCCAGCTTTCAACCCCAATACCAATGGTGGCAACAAGATCAACACCCCAAACCAAGTCACTTGCTTTGGGTGTGGTCAGCCCGGACACATCTCCAGGGTGTGCCCCAACAAGAAGCCTAGTGCCCCGCGCCCCAATGCGCAGAACCAGGGACAAGGCCGTGGAATGCCACCAAGGAACCCAGCTCCTCGCAATCCACCGAACTATGGGAAGGGGTGTGTGAATCACGTCACTGCTGAAGAAGCCCAGGAAGACCCGGACGTCGTGCTGGGTATGTTCCTTGTCAACTCAGCACCTGCAACTGTCTTGTTTGATTCTGGAGCAACGCATTCATTTGTCACTCAAAGATTTGCATTAAAAAGTGGCATGACCCCTACACCCCTGAATAACCCTATGGTGATACAAACCCCCAGAGCCGAGATGAGAGCCAAGATAGGCTGTAAAGGAGTCAGTATTACCATTAACGGTGTAGACTTCCTAGCAGACCTTATCGTCCTGAGATCGCAAGGCTTGGATGTGATCCTAGGTATGAATTGGCTCAGTAAGCACCAAGGCTTGTTAGACTGTGCCAATCGGACAGTCACTGTGACCAATGACCAAGGAGTCGAAGTTAAGTTTGCCCCCAACTCCTCCTCCGCTCAAACCGCTAAAGTCAACTGTCTGTCTGAAGTTGGGCTAGAGCAGGTACCGGTGGTATGTGAGTATCCTGATGTCTTTCCGAATGAACTACCGAGAATGCCCCCTGACCGTGACATTGAGTTCATCATCGAGCTCGTGCCCGGAGCAGGACCCATCTATAAGAAGCCTTATAGAATGGGGACGGAAGAATTAGCCGAGTTGAAGAAGCAGCTAGAAGAGCAGCTAAGGAAGGGATTTATCCGCCCGGGTGCCTCCCCTTGGGGATCTCCTGTTCTGTTTGTGGCAAAGAGGGACGATACCATCCGCTTATGCATTGACTATCGTTCCCTCAATGAAGTTACAATCAAGAACAAGTACCCACTTCCCAAGATCGAAGATCTGTTTGATCAGCTCAGCGGAGCCAAGGTATTCTCCAAGATCGACCTCAGATCTGGGTATTACCAGCTGAAGATCAGACCCCAAGATATTCCGAAGACGGCATTCGTAACCAGATATGGCCTGTACGAGTGCACGGTCATGTCTTTTGGGTTAACCAATGCCCCGGCCTACTTCATGTATCTCATGAATAAAGTCTTCATGGAATATTTGGACAAGTTTGTTGTTGTCTTCATTGATGACATTCTTGTGTTCTCGAAGTCGGAGGAAGAGCATGAGCAACATCTGAGGATGGTCCTAGACAAGCTTCGTGAGCACCAACTATATGCCAAATTCATCAAGTGTGAGTTCTGGCTGCATAAAGTTGGATTCTTAGGTCATGTCTTGACCGAGGAAGGATTATCTGTTGATCCTGCAAAAATCGCAGCTGTGACCCAATGGCAATCTCCAACGGCCGTCAAGGAAGTCAGAAGCTTCCTCGGATTGGCGGGCTATTACCGCAAGTTCGTGGAAGGATTCTCTAGCATTGCACGACCAATGACTCAGCTCCTCAAAAAGGACAAGAAGTTCGAGTGGACGCCAAAATGCGAAGAGAGCTTCCAAGAGCTCAAAAAGAGATTGACCACCGCCCCAGTTCTGGCAACACCTGATATTCACAAGGAGTTCGTGATATATTGTGATGCCTCTCGAACCGGATTGGGAAGCGTTCTGATGCAAGAAGGCCGCGTCATAGCATACCTCTCCAGGCAGCTACGACCCCATGAGGAGAACTACGCTACTCACGATCTTGAGCTAGCGGCAGTAGTTCATGCCTTGAAGACATGGCGGCATTACCTCCTAGGGAAACGGTGTGAGATTTACACAGACCATAAAAGTCTGAAGTATATTTTCACCCAAAAGGAATTGAACATGAGGCAGCGGAGATGGTTGGAACTCATCAAAGATTATGACCTTAGTGTTCAGTATCACCCTGGGAAGGCTAACGTGGTGGCCGATGCCTTAAGCAGGAAGGCTTGCTCTTTGAATGTCATTATTCAGGAAAGGCAGCCTGCCTTGTTTAAGGAGATCGAACAATTCAGTTTGGAATTGGTCACCCCCGGATTTCTGGATCATTTGGAAGTCAGACCGACTCTGATGGACGACGTCAAGAAGGCTCAAGATGGACATGCAAGCATCGAAGGCATCAAGAAGAAGATGAAGCTGGGCAAGGCCCCAGGATTCTCCGAAGATGAGCACGGGATTGTTTGGTACAAAGGTCGTCTCTGCGTACCAAACAACACCGAGCTGAAGACGCTGATTCTGCAAGAAGCCCACGACACTCCGTATTCCATCCACCCCGGAGGAACCAAGATGTACCAAGACTTGAAGGCACGATTCTGGTGGCACGGTATGAAATGAGAGATTGCAACCTATGTTGCAAAGTGTGATGTGTGCCAAAGGGTCAAGGCTGAGTATCAGCGACCTACTGGATTGCTTCAACCACTCCAAGTTCCTGAGTGGAAGTGGGATAAAGTCGGAATGGACTTCATCACTGGACTACCAAGGTCGAATAGAGGACATGACTCTATCTGGGTCATAGTCGATCATTTGACCAAGATGGCCCATTTCATTCCTGTCAAAACCACTTATGATGGCAACCGGCTGGTAGCTCTCTACATCGACCGAATCGTAAGTCTTCACGGTGTTCCCAAGGAGATTGTGTCAGATCGAGGAACCCAGTTCACCTCAAGGTTCTGGAAGAAGTTCCAAGAAGCCCTGGGAACCAAGTTGTCTTTCAGCACAGCTTTCCACCCACAGACCGGAGGTCAGACTGAGCGAGTCAATCAGATTCTCGAAGACATGCTCCGAGCCTATGTCCTGGCATATGGAGCCAAGTGGGAAGACTGTCTCCCTTTTGCCGAGTTCTCCTACAACAACAGTTACCAGTCAAGCCTTCAGATGGCACCATTTGAGGTGTTGTACGGACGCAGATGTCGCACACCCCTCAACTGGTCAGAGACTGGAGAAGGACTAGTTTTTGGACCGGATAATCTCCGCGCAGCAGAAGAGCAAGTCCAACTAGTCAGAGAGCGATTAGAGGCAGCCAAGTCAAGGCAGAAGAGTTATGCTGACACCCGACACCGAGACATGAGTTTCCATGTCGGGGACCATGTGTACCTGCGGGTAACTCCTCTGAAGGGAACCAAGCGTTTCCATGTTAAGGGGAAGCTCGCACCAAGGTTCATTGGACCCTTTGAGATCGCTGCACGACGAGGAGAAGTGGCTTATCAGTTGGAACTACCACCTGAGCTATCCGATGTGCACAATGTGTTCCATGTGTCACAACTCCGGAAATGTCTCCAAGTTCCAGACAAGCCCAATCTCTACAAGGATGTGGATCACCAAGCCATTGATCTGCAGCCTGATTTGACCTACCGCGAGAAGCCCATTCGCATTCTGGACGAAGCAGAACGACGTACGCGGAGCCGTACCATCAAGTACTTCAAGGTCCAGTGGAGCAACCACACCGAAGCAGAAGCAACCTGGGAACGAGAAGACTATCTTAGATCCGAGTTTCCCGACCTCTTTTAAGCCCTAGTTTAGGAATCTCGGGGACGAGATTCTTGTAAGGGGGGTAGGTCTGTCACACCTTGCATTTTGTAACATGTTATTTGTAACTTTGAAGCATGAAAATTTGGACCAGCAATTTTTTTTAGCATCATTTGGCTTTTATTTGGAATTGAGTTTTCTTCATTTGCTTTTTCATGTGCTCATTAAAGTCAACTATGACCTCTTGTAGATTTCATCTCCACACCCAAAACTTCTGCCCAATGATCATGCCAAGTGTTATAAGACAATATAGTAATTTCTTACAAAATTAATTTGGCCAAAGAGTATTTTATAAATTTAGTTTTCCAAAAACCCCTGAATTGAGATTTGCACTGCAAGTACTTGATTAAGGGTGTGAAAATTATTTCAAAAGGTTTATTTGAGACCTAGTAGTCATAGGACTCCCAGAAACCACAAAGGTATAATTTTAAAAGTTATTTTCCTATTTTATTTAAAAGCTTTTTCTTAAGGCCAGAAGTGGTCTTTAATAGGGGAAAATTATTTAACTGTTTCAAAAATATTTGCCAAAATTCAGAGAGACTCATAGGACATATATTGTCCATATATAAGAGTTTCAACACTTGGTCATGTTCAAAATAATGGGCTAAACCCTCTAAAACCCTTTCTGGATATTTCAAGCTTTTGAAATATTTACAAAGGAAACTTTCTCCAAAAATTCCAGGGAAATTCTATCATGTCATATATGACAAATTTGATGATCTTGCCAAGTCACATGCCTTGGGAAGCAAGAAAACCTCCTCAAACCCCTTCATAACCATTCTGTCCATAATTGAAGTTTGAGCAACTTTACATTGCCAAACTTGTCCAAATGCTCTCAAACTTGGTGCACATGATAGAATGACCTAATAAGGCATCTAGACCAAATGGCACAAGAATTTGAATAGAGCAACTTGATCAGATCACCTCAAAACCCTTTCTGTTCAAATGCAAATTTGAACAACTTTACATTACCAACTTTTTATCTGGAGCTTCAAACTTTGTGGGCATGATCAATACCCCAAATGATGATGCTACACCAAGTGGTGCATCAAGGGGAGATGATTAGCTTAACTCAATCAAGATGAAACTGTTTCTGTTGATTTCTAGGGTTCACCAAAGTTACATTGGCTATTTTATCCAAATGGGCCCAAATTTGGTGAAGCACCCTATTTTCTCATATCTTTCAACCCTGTCAAGTGCCATGTCAAGTGGACTTCCTTTACTTGATCAAACACTGATCAAACACCTTCTGCAGAAATGCTAAAACCTCCAATTTGACCACTTTCACTTTTCTCCCTGGCCTCAACTTCTTACCACAGGCTCATTGAGTTACCAGCTACCTCCAGTAACTCCCCCAGCACCTCAGCTCCATGATTGAAGGGTGAAACCCTTGTTTTACCTTGCTGCACAGCCAACTTTCACCATTTCACCAGCCCTCTCCCTCTCTCTCTGCATCCCCAGGGCATCCAAGGCCTCAGGGCATTTCTTTACTCCTCCTACAACGTGCTAGACACTGTTGGACATGCTGGATCGGACCAAACCGGCGAGAGCACGCTGATGCCAGCAATACGCATGCTCTAGAGCGCGCAACCAGTGCCCTCCGCACGCTGGCTCTGGCCAATCGGCCTCCCTCGACAACCTCGAGCCTCCCCCTCGCGCCAGTCGAGGCGCCTCGACGTCCGCGACCTCCCCGGCGCTGTTCCCCCTCCTCCTGCGCCCTCCAGTAGCCGCCGTCGCACGCGCGCTGGCCGCCCGCGGCGGCCACTCCTCTGCCTCGCACGCGCGCACCCCTCTGACGCTCCCCCGCTCCTCCTCTCACCTCTACTAGACGTGGAGCTTGTCTAGGAACTCCACGGACTCACTCCCCTGGCCTCCCGTGCGCTGTAGCGTCGAGCCGGAGCTCGCCGGTGCACTGGACCACGGGTCTCCGTCGAGCCCCTATATATAGGCCCTCCCGAGTCATTCCAACAGCACCAGCAGCACCTCCTCCTCCCCAGCATCACTCCTGCACCACCAGCTCGACCCCAGGAGGTCCCAGTGCTCGGGATCGACCGGAGCTCCGCCGCGTCGGGCCGCCGGCGATCTCGAGGTACGGGCCTCCCCTGCCTCTCCTTCCACTCGTTTCGAAACCGCCGCACTCCACTGATCATTTTCCCCCTGTTTCCCCTCTCCGTGGCAGCCGGAAACAGCCGCAGCCAGCACCCTCCGACGAGCTTCCGCCGCCCCACCTCGCCGCCGGTGAACCAGGACTCCCCGCCGTGCCGCACTACCACCACTGCAACCGCGACACGACGCTGAGCTCAACCCTGCCCTCCGTTGCCGTCGCCGTGGCCGGAATCTTCGCCGGTGAGCTCGCCGCCGCTGTGGCCGCGGGGTTAGAGATGACAGGCGGGCCCCGCCTGTCATCCCCCCACCTCTCTCCCTCTCCTCTGTGCCGCTGACCCACGGGCCCCGCCCGTCAGGTTTGAAAACCTGACGTGCGCGCGCGCTGGCTCCGTGCGGTTGGGCCAGTCTGTCTGGGCCGTGCACTGTGGCCTCCTCTGGCCCAGTGCACAGGATCCTTTTTCATTTTTCTTTTCTGTTGATGTTTTAAACATTTATACAGAAAAGAATATTGATCCAAATTAAATATTTTCAACTCCTAAAATCTTGCAATATTCCAACCTATTTAATGGTACCACTTTCATTCAAATCCATGAAACTTTGCTGTACTGTTCAAATTTAAATTGAAATTTGGGCAGTATAACTCCTGTTCAAAAATCAATATGTCCTATTCTGTAACTCCAAAACTCCAACTAAGATTTTTCCCCATCTTAGAAATCCCTCTAGTATTTTACAAAAATAAGTTGACATTTTTCTGAGCACTTTGATTTTTCTGTTTTATTTGTATTCTTATTTTTCCGTGGTTATTATGCGACGTATAGATCCCGTATTTGACGAAGTTGCTGTGGAAGAAGAAGGAGAAGGAATTGAAGACTTTGAAGACCAAGCCAATCCAGGCAAGCAGCCCTTTGACCATGATACACTTGTTCTTCGGAACCCGTTTGCTTCCGATGCATGATGATAGGGTTACGATGGTAACCTAGATGAACCACCACATGATGCATGCCTTATTGTTGATCTTGCTATGCGCTAGATGACATGCAAATAGTTGGTCATGATGCTTATATGATGCATGTGTGATATGAACCCTCGTAGTTGAAATCTTTGCATGAACCCATCGGGTGCCCCTAATGCCCGAGGGTGATAAAGTGTTAGGTCATCACTTGAGAAAGAAGTGATGTGCCGGTAGATCATGTGCATGGTGGAATGATGGATTAGATTTATGTGTGACTACCGTCCCAACCAAACATGTGCAACCACACTACCCCTTATGGGACGGGGCTTTATTGATTACTTAGGTCGATACTAGCATGGTGCCCGCATTACTAGTGACGGGAAGACTTGAGGTCTTTCCCGGGACGGGGTCGTGCTTGGATAGACGGCCATGACTGTTTTTACAGGGCACCGGACACACCGTTGGTCCCTTCGGGTACGCGTGACATTAAAATTTGGGGAAGTCCCGTGACTTATTGTTTGTACCCGAGGGCCGTGTGCCAACGAGTGGACTCTATGTTAGTGTCGTCTAAGGAAAGGTAATGACCGGGTGCTTACCCGGGTACTTGAGGTACCGCGGGTCGTGGATGACACGGAAGTTCCCCGGATCTTGTGGGTAAAGTGCGCAACCTCTGCAGAGTGTAAAGCTATTCGAATAGCCGTGTCCACGGTCATGGACAGTTGGGTGGTGCTACTTAAACTATGTCCAGAATTTTACTTCATTGGTGATAAAATGTGTGTGACAAGTCAAGGTGGTGACTTGACTCGATGAGATGAATCATATTCTTGTTGATATCGGTAACCTGTCTTCGGGGTTACGCGAGGTTATTGATGCATAAACTTGATGATAGCATATTTGTTCTAGCCTTGCTAGATTGATCATTGTTATTCAAATGCACTGTTACTGTTACCACATCATGGGTTGCTTGCGAGTACATTCAAAGTACTCATTGGCTTGCCACTGGTTATTTAATTGGCCAGGCATGGAAGAGCAGGAATATGAGGAAGAGTTCTTTGGAGACGAGCATGCGAACTAGGACGCTATCCCAGTCAGAATGCCTGTAGGGTTAAGGTAGATGGCATGGGTTCTACCCGTTTACCGAAGACTTCCGCTATTTGAGTTATTTCCCATTCAGCCGTGAGGCTCTATCTATGTAAGACTTGGCCATAATGGCCTTAATTCGTGTAAGACTATTTGTATGGATGTAAGATTCTTGTTATTTCAGCTTCTGTGTGTTCAGTGAGCATTGATCTCTGGGATCACTGTACACGTGCATTCGGTGATCTCGACTTCTAAGTCGTGGTCCCCACAGTCATAGTGGGAGTAACTTAGCTGGTAACATAACGCTTTTCAAGATAAAATTTCTTATGTGTCACATAGTTAATGAGGAGAGAGATTTTTAGAGTAACATAATATGTTTCTGTAACATAGCGCTTCTCGAGAAGAGATGAATCTACAAGCTAATAAACGAAGCCATATATGATACTACACTAGTATGTGTCGGTGCTATACAAATGGTTTTAAATCCCTTTACGCGACGACATTTGGAACCGTCGCCTATTGAGTGTGGGTGATAGGGGGGTCCTTCCCACACGACCCAGAAACCATCCAGGATATGCCCTCCTGGCACACACGCTCGGCAAAATGAGGTCGCGTGCGACCGGAGAGTGCTCAAATACGGAATTACGTACAATAGAGCTAAAAAACAATTATACAGGCGAAATTGTTTCCGGTCGCAAGTACATCCCACATAGTCAGTCCCCGCTAAACGTTTTCGTTCGTATGTACATCCCACACAGTCGCTCCAAGGAAAATGTTTCCGTTCACAGGTACATCACACACAATTTTCCCCGTAAAATCGTTTGCGATAGCGTTGCCATTGCACACGATATTAACAATTTTATCGTTTGCGTTATCGAATGCATCACACACGGTGCGTAACTGTGTGGCAAAGGCTGTCCATCACACACAGTTTTTATGAGGATGTCGTGTGTGCAGTGGAGATTGATCGCACACGTAATGAACCCTAGAAACGTTTCTGATCTCCACGTCGATCGTAGATGTTTCTCTTTCGCAAACCGTGTGCAGTGTAATCCCTAATTAATCTGTAATTAATGCCTAATTTAAAAATCACATGTTCTAAATTTGAAAGTAGGCAATCACTTATTTCATATCCAACCATGTTTATTACAAATATATGTTCAACCACGAATGCATAATTCGATGCGCAGGTACATATAGTGAAGAACTACAGAAGCGCCAAGTAAAGAATGATGAACCACAGTTGTACTAAAGACTGTAAAGAGAGAGGCGGAAGACATTCTGGTTGCTGGAGAAGGTGAAGCAGAATGCCCATATTGTGCCCTCCTCCATGTGTAATGCGCGCACGACTCTAGGCCAACCCCTTGTGATGGTTGCCCGTACATCCTTCACTATCTTCATTACGACTTCTCGATGCTCATTGTAGTCTGGATGAAATACTTTAACCTTCATTGCGTGTCCACCAATCATGTACTTTGCGAGGTAATCTTGAGTGAACTGCTTCGGGAACCACTGGGAACGAAAAAGATTCAGACATTGTTGTCTAACAACTCATTATGGGCAGTAAAAAGAGAAGGTTGTAGAGTTTGTAGTTACCATCATACATCTCACTGTTGTGTTGGATGGAGCATAAACAAATAATTTGCTTGCCACCATTCGTATCTTTTTGCTAATAATCCTTATCAGTTTCCTCACTTGATGCTTGTTCATGAATATCTCATTGCCCCATACGCAAAAAGGGTCAATGCGTGGATCCTTGCCAAGGGCATATGTACCTACAAGCAACAAGTCAATATTAGAAGCTAACAAGTGTCCAGGCCTGGATCTATATGCACTACATTATGGAACGATGGGGGAGTACAAGCCGAGGGATGAAGCTAACCTCGGCAGAAAATGGTGGCCACTCCCGTTGTTGTCTGGCATAAGTAGTGGAAAGGCATGATAAGTACAACAACCTTAACATCAAACACATATTGCAAAGGTAAACAACATCATCTCCAAATGATAGCTGAATGTGTTGGTTTCAGCATGCTGTTAAAGCAGATATAAAATGGAAGGCAATGTTACCGACAACAGGCTTAACAGCCATCAAATATTGCAATTCAAACTGGTATTGTTGAAAATGAATAGAACGTAGGTAATGCTTAAACATCACACTGGATAAATGTGTAAAACTGAAATAAACGGCATGTGTTAACAACACAAGGAATAAATGGAACCAAATATAGCCGTTCAAACTGGTATTGATGTATTCAAGCGGCACAGTTCTGACTTGCACATAATGAACAACACATTGTGAATGACTAAAATAAACAAGGCATAAATGACCAGTATAACAACCAAATATAGCCATTGAAAACTGGACAAAGTCTCACTGCAACCAACCTAACAAGCAAATACAGATAAACAGGGCATACGTTTGAAAACTGGACAAATGCTCACTACAACCAACCTAACAAGCAGATAAAGATAAACAAGGCATCTGCTTGATAACTGGACAAATGCTAAAAAAAGCAACCTACCAACGAAATACATATAAACAAGGCATCTGCTTGATAGCTGGACAAATGCTAAAAAAATCAACCTAACAACCAAATACAGATAAACAAGGCATCTGCTTGATAACTGGACAAATGCTCACTTCAACCAAACTAAGAACCAAATACATATAAACAAGGAATCTGCTCGATAACTAGAAAAATGCTCACTCCAACCAACCTAACAACCAAATACAGATAAACAAGGCATCTACTCACTATAAACAACCAAATATAGCCATTCGTGAAACTGAAGTGGACAATTCGTACTTAAACATCACATAGCCCTATTGAACAATACATTTTTGCATAACTGAAATAATTAAACACGACACAGTTAAAGCTGATAGAATGTTGCCTCACAATTCATGGACGGGATCCTTCCAGTTGGAAGAGCACAGACCCATGGTGCGCTCTTTGATGTTACAGATGGGTTGTTTCACCTTGCAAGAACCTTCGTGGGTGCCCTCCTCATGGTCGTGGTCGTGGTCGATGAGATCTGACTTGGAAATTGAGGAACCCAAGCCGCCGTCGTAGAACGTGTCCTTCAGAAATGACAAAATGGGCTCGATGGCGTATAAAGCTCGCAAATCCTTGACCGCTTGGCGGAGGAGATCAGCAGCAGGGCTGTCCAAGAGATCGACGGTGGTTGAACCAGAGGGGTTGGGGATGGACCACTTAACCTGTGACATGGCCCGCGTGAAGTCGTCGCTGTGGACGAGCTTGATGTCGTAGCCACCTTTCCCGAGATACAGTAATATGCTAGCCCGCTGACATGAAGCCTTCGGCATGGCAATGTAGTCGACGTATTCGCCCACTTCCGTGACGACGTGTTACTCCGAGATCGACAGGTCGGGGCGAACGGCGGCCACCTCACCAATGTCCGCCGGAGAGGCCGTGATAAACCTCTTATTGGTCGAATGCTCGTCGTGCTCCCCGAGATACGTGGTCGATCTTAGACTGTGACATTCTGGAGCAGGGGATATGGATCTGGCGGGGAGGGATACCGCAGGCCTCATCTAAAAACTCACGGGAGTGGGGCGACGGTATGGGAATCGCTGGATAACCTGAAGTTTATTATATAAGCTAGGAGGAACGGGCAGACCGGCAGGGGTTGGCGGCACCGCCGGTGGTGGCCGCGAGCTAGGGTTCGAGGGGGGAGGGACGGGTGGGGGACTGTAGAGGGGGGGTTTGTGTTTGAGGATACGCCACGGCTACTAAAAATTTTAGTAATGGTGGGTGGAGATGGTGGTGGATGAGGGAGGGCGATGGTTCAAGTGTCTCGGCTACTGCAATTTTACTATAAGGTCGGTGCTGGAGGAGTGTGGGCGACGGTTGAAGTACGGTGGGTACTAAAAATTGGGTAAAGGAATTGATGCGGGGCGGGAGTGCCGGAGTGCCCAAGATCATGCACGGTCCAATAACAATATGTGTGTATGATAATAAGGAAAAGTGGGGCAGAACTGCCAATTTTTGCAACGCTCAAGGTGGGTATTTTGCTTTATATTTCTAGCTGGTCTATCGCACACGGTTCATCCTAATTTTCAAATAAACTTACCCACCTTTAGCTTGCACAGGTGGTGGTTTTACAGTGCACTTGCATTGCACACGGTTAAGCCGGTACCTCCACCCTTTGCTCGCGCTTGCGCGGTCGTGGTGATTTTACAGCGCACTTGCATCGCACACGGTTGAGCCAGTTGTCAGTGTCAAAACTGGCAGATCTCGGGTAGGGGGGGCCAAGCTATGTGTTCAAAGGATCGATGGTAACAGGAAGCTGGGGACACAATGTTTACCTAGGTTCAGGCCCTCTCGATCGAGGTAATACCCTACTTCCTACTATATTAATATGGATGAATATGAATACAAGAGTTGATCTACCTCGAGATTGTAATGGCTAAACCCTAAGTCTAGCCTATGAGGATATTGTGATGACGTTGATCCCCTCTACAGACTAAACCCCTCGGCTTATATACACGCCAGAGGGGACCTAGGGTTACAAGGGTGACTTGGGGAGGAAGTAATTGATACATCCGGACTCTACACTTGCCTTTCTATGTACATTAAAGTCCTGGCCGAATACGGGAGAGGGTCTTCTGTTTCTTCTCTATACGGCCCATCAATACGGCCCAGTTTCAATGACCCGGATGCCTGAGGACCCGCGAATACAGGACTCCCTCGGTAGCCCCGGGACTTGCCTTCAAGGACGAGATTGTGTCCGGCTTCATCTCTTCGGTCTTGCAAGGTGAGTCCTCCTGGATGATAATTCGGCTTCCGTAAATATTGTACTCCGTCGATTCCTCGCCGTCGTCGCCTTGGCTTCCACATGTCCAACGAATGCGAACCGTCTGGGCAGCTTTACAAATACCCCCTTGATGGTGTAGAGCAGGCGCCTATATAAGGAGATAGATCCCAGTGGCCTCTCCATCCCATTCCATGCGGAAGAAACCCTAGGGCCTGCAAAAAAATCTTCAAACATGGCTAGCGCCCCAAGCTCTTTTTCGCGCCCTCACGGCCCTCGTGCAGGAGATTGGAAAAGCAGTTCTGTGTCCCATGCGCATCTGAGGACACTTCAAGCGCAGGGATATCTCCCTCCATAGGATCTAGTCCCCATACGGGCCGGACTAACGTCTGTCGACAACCAAGCCCTGGCAGAGAGTTTTCCCAACCCCTCTGATGGAGAGCGGGCATGTTTCGTCCCCTTCCTTTTAAGAGCCATAGGGTTCCTCATCCACCCCTTCCTTAGGGGACTCCTGGAGTTCTACGGTCTTCAACTGCATGATCTTACGCCGGGGTCTATCCTGCATATCGCGGGTTTTGTCGCTTTCTGCGAACTGTTTTTGGGTTGCGAGCCTCACTTCGAGATGTGGAGAAAGTACTTCTACCTTGTCCCTCGATCGGAAGAAGGATCCATATTTGAAGTTGGGGGCACCAAAGTATGGTGCATAGCCGGGACAGGCTATCTGCCCGGTACTCCGAAGAAATCATCCGAAGAATGGCCTTCAGAGTGGTTCTACATTGAGGACGTCGCTCTGCCGGATCCAGTTCGGCACGGACTCCCCATATACTCCAGTGCTCCACCAAAGAAGCTTTACAACTGGTGTCCCCGCAATCCCTCGGAAGAAGAGAGAGCGGATGTCAGCATACTGGTTGGCAAGATCAAATTGCTCGCCAGTTCAGGGTTATCTATAATCAAAGTGATGGCTATTTCAATAAAGCGATGCGTGCAGCCGCTTCAAGCAAGAGGATTTCCAATGTGGCACTACAATGGCCAAGATGATGCCTCGCACTGCTTACGTCTAGGTCTAGATGACCCTGCCGCTCTAGCCGTTGTCCTGGAAGGTCACTATAAGGGAGAGAAACAAGACTTCCTTCGTCTGACGTGTCGGGAGGGTTTTTATGCACAATCCTCCCGACTGGGTGAGTTTCTCTCATGACCGCCCATTTTTCTTCGTTATGATACTTTATCTGAACTGAACTTGGTTTCTCCTAATAGGAGTGGAGGAAGGTGATTGAGGGGATTAACAGTCCTGCCCCTCAGCTAGAGGACCAGTTTCAAAATGCGGGCCCCGCATACGATGAAGATCCGGACGTAGGTATAGAGCTAGAAGAAGGAGTCTTCTACCAAGCCTGCCGTGAGGGTCCCCTAGTGGCTATAGTAGCCAATTACGCAGGCCTCATTTCTTCCTCACGTGTAAGTATTTCAGGACATATCTCTTCAAAAGAGAAGATTCCCAATGCGCCTTACCCACTGTATTCTATCATACTTGAACAGGGACGGCGCTCCTCACATCGAATTGCGTGTAGACCGCCAACCCAGAGGGTGGCGCCCATGTCGGGCGAGGCCTTGAAGCGAAAAAGGACCACGAACACCAGTGGACCTTCAAAGAGGTATGTTTGTTTTAACATGTGCTGGGTGGTGAAATGGGTTTTATAACTTTCCTTTTTGTTTCTTCCTTTTAGGAGGAATACACACCGGACTGTCTCCGTAGGCAATGCAGCCAAGCTCCAATCAATCCAACATCAGGACCGTCAGGGGTAAATGCTAATTCGGTGCCAGATTGTCCTCTCCAGGAGGATTCGGATGAAGTGTCAGCTACCAATTCCGAAGTGGAGGTTGCAATGATTCACCGGTGGTGGAAAGCAGCCATGCGCGACCCCGCTTTTTCTGAGGAGGCGTTTAACGCCCTCAACTCTGCTGATGCCTATATCCGAGCCGCTCAAGACGGACTCGTCGGAGCCACTCATCATCTTTCAACAGATATGCGGGTGAGTGTTCATTTTGAGTGTTCCCATGCCAGTAGCCCCCGAGACTTAAAGCAGTTGTTACAACTGATTTGAGGATCATTGTTTTTTATAGGTGCTTCGAGAAAAGAATAGCTCTTTATCCAAGGAAATTGGAGAGTGTCGGACCCAGCTCGCAGAATTGAAAATTTTGAAGGAATCCGGAAAGGATGCTGGTGGTAAGAATAATTGTGTCCGGAAGCTATGGTAGTTCTGCTGATTACTATTCGACCGACCAACTGGAGAGGGGGCTAAGAGCTGCTTTAGCGGACAAAAAATTGCGGAAGGGTAAACAGCCGCTGGCGAGTGTGCACTGACGCAAGCTATGGAGAAAAGGAACCAAGTGTAGGATAGAAATATTAGGCTCGAACAGGAGCTAAAGGGCGTAAAGGCCCAACTCTCAAGCGCCTTGGGAGAGAACCGAAGCCTAAAAAGCGGCATGTTTAGTATGTCTCTTATACCTAGCTCTCCTTATAGTCTCTTATTTTGAAAGTTTATTATAAAACTTTTCCTCTAGGTTTGTTGATTGGGTAGCCTGAAGGCGGAGTGTCCGGTTTTGAGGGTGACGTGCTGCAAGAGCTTTCCAGGGTCCACGAACGGGCTCGGAAGGCCATGAAGAGTATGGCCAGAGCTTTATGGCCTGGTAACTCACCTCCAGAAACTATGGAGGGTTTGGACCTGTTCAAAGGGGCTCGACGCCGCTTCGAACTATGGAAAGCATCAGCATGCCGCATGGGTGCTCGAGAAGCCTGGGCCATGGTGAAGACGCGCTACACTCGTCTTGATCCAAATCATATGACCCGCGTGGGACCTCAAGGGTCCGATGGACAAGAAATTCCTCCGCATTTGGTCTATGACCAAGTAGAGATAGCTGCCAAGCTTTCCCAACAGGACTGTAAGCTAGACAGCCTGATAGAGGGAATAGAAAATGAGTAGTCGTTTGATTCTATGTATTAATGTACTTTAACCATCAAACTTATCTCCGGCCGAATCTATAAAAAAGGTTGTCATGGCCGACCATCTGCTTTAACCTCCATAAACACAAAGGCTGGAGTGCTTCTGAATACTATATATGTGGTGAACATGTGATATGTTCGGAAACCAGGCTATCCGGTCATAATTGCTTGAACAGACAAACCGTGTTCGGGGAGTTATGTTATATTTTGGTTTAACGTAAGAAACATCTTCCAGAGAGAATAGTTCCATTAGGGGTTCCTTTCCCTGGGTCGGCGTGCATACAAATGCGGGCCTAGGCTTTTAATCCGTATGAAAAGGATTATAGGATGCCATATCCTGTGGTAGTTTGAAAATACGCTTTATAATGCGATATGTCGTGTATCCGCCAACCAATTATTCCCTTAAGAACACTAGCTTTCGGCTTCACCCAGTCTGAGGTACATATCCAGATTACCCGGTTGTAACAATCACAGAGGTGCTCCCTATACACCCTAGCCGAACAATCAGGAACGTAGGGGTAAGCATAGGAGCCAGGCAACCCAGCTTGGCCAGAACTAAAGTCATATCGGTGCATATCATGGCAAGGAAGAACTGTAAAAACAGACAACATTTTAAGCAATAAGCTTTATTTATAATGGGCTTCGTTAAAGAAGCCCCCAGGTATATTTGGGGTAGATACATTCGAGGATGTACTTATCTTGTGGCAGTTCGGGCGAGTCGAATACTTGCTGATACGTCTCCAACGTATCTATAATTTTTTATTGTTCCATGCTATTATTTATGATGTTTTGGATGTTTAATGGGCTTTGTCATACACTTTTATATTATTTTTTAGACTAACCTACTAACCCAAAGGCCCACTCCAGATTGCTGTTTTTTTGCCTGTTTCAGGGTTTTACACAAAAGGGATATCAAACGGAGTCCAAACGGAATGAAACCTTCGGGAGAGATATTTTTGGAGAAAATCACGCACGGGAGACTTGAGAATCACGGAGTAGGGCATATGTGGTGCCCACGAGGGTGGGGGCGCCCCCCCTATAGGGCGTGCCCCCCTGCCTCATGGGCCCCACGTTTGGCCCCCGATGCCCTCCTTCCTCCTATATATACCTACGTCCCCCGAAACCATAAGAACAACAGAGAAAACCCTAGTTCCACCGCCATAACCTTTTGTTCCCGTGAGATCCCATCTTGGGGCCTGTTCCGGAGCTCCGCCGGAGGGGGGATCTACCACGGAGTTCTTCTACATCATCATCAACGCCTCACCATGAGTTGTGAGTAGTTTACCACAGACCTTCGGGTCCATAGCTAGTATCTAGATGGCTTCTTCTCTCTCTTTGGATCTCAATACAAAGTTTTCCTTGGTCTTCGAGGAGATCTATTCGATGTAATCTCTTTTTGCGGTGTGTTTGTCGAGATCCGATGAATTGTGGGTTTATGATCAAGATTATCTATGAGAAATATTTGGTTCTTTTCTGAACTCCTTATGTATGATTATAATATCCTTGCAAGTCTCTTCGAATTATTGGTTTGGTTTGGCCTACTAGATCTATAGTTCTTGCAATGGGAGAAGTGCTTGGCTTTGGGTTCAATCTTGTGGTGTCCTTTCCCAGTGACACTAGGGGCAGCAAGGCACGTATTGTATTGTTGACATCGAGGAAAAAAAAGATGGGGTTTATATCACTAAGTTTGAGTTTATCCCTCTACATCATGTCATCTTGCTTAAGGCGTTACTCTGTTCTTATGAAATCAATACACTAGATGCATGCTGGATAGCGGTCGATGTGTGGAGTAATAGTAGTAGATATAGAATCGTTTCGGTCTACTTGTCTCGGACGTGATGCCTATATATAATGATCATGCCTAGATAGTCTCATAATTATTTGTTCTTCTATCAATTTCTCGACAATAATTTGTTTACCCGCCATAGAATATCGCTATCATGAGAGAAGCCACTAGAGAACACTATGGCCCCCGAGTCTATTCTCAACATATCAACCTACAATCTACTTTACTTTTCCACTTTTACTTTCCATTCTTATAACCAAAAATACAAAAAATATCAAACTATCATCTCTATCAGATCTCACTTTCATAAGTGACTGTAAAGGATTGACAACCCCTTATCGCGTTGGCTGCGAAGTTCTTATTTGTTTGTGCAGGTGCGAGGGACTCGCGCATGGTCTCCTACTGGATTGATACCTTGGTTCTCAAAAACTGAGGGAAATACTTACGCTATTGTGCTACATCACCCTTTCCTCTTCGAGGGAAAACAATGCAAGCTCGAGAAGTAGCAAGAAGAATTTCTGGCACCGTTGCCGAGGAGGCTTAGGCAAAAGTCATATACCAAGTACCTATCACAAACCCTCATCCTTCGCATTACATTTTTTTGCCTCTCGTTTTCCTCTCCCCCACTTCACCGTTGCCGTTTTATTTGCCCTTCTTCTGCCATGTGTTTATCATTCGTTTGCCCTCATGTCTGAGATGGGGGACGATTTTATCGAGAAGGGTAGTAATGTTGAGGGCAACGTCTATGTTGACCCCCCGGATGAAACTGCCACTTTACATATTAAGAATTTCCGGGTTGGTAGTGGTAATATCATTGGAAAAGGAGTTCTTCAAGACTTCTTTACTTGTGCCTATGCTTTGCCCACTATGTGTGGCTCTATTCTTCACAGAACTAGTAGCCTTGCGGATGCTGTATCTATGCTTATAGTTGAAATTGAAAGACAATTTATCCATATGCATCCCTGTATTCAGAGAATCTTTTTGGAGTTTTCCAATATTGAGCATTCTTCTATTAAGCGTGCAGCTACTATCTTTTTGGCTCATGAATTTAGATTTATCATGAAAGATGCCAAAGAAATTTTTGCTCATTACGGGGTAGATGCCTGCCGACCTCCCATAGAGGCTATCTTATTTAATCAAGAAGACATAATGCGGTTGCGATCTCCTGATCATGTTGCTTTTAATGAAAACCTTAGAAAAAAGGTTCCTACCGATGTCTTGATTGATAGAATTTCTTAGATGAACGATGATTTTGCTATTCAAAACAATGGGTTAGGCTTCTCCCTTGAGCGAAGGCTTATGACCTTCTGCCAAAAGAACGCCTATAATGATGAATTGGTTGTTCACTACAAAGGGCCAAAAGAGGAACATATTCCTCCGGAGATTGATATGGGGGACTTTTGTCCCATTAAATTTAGCCCTTTTGATTACTTTTGCTTGCCACAAAGGAAACTTGCTGCTGAACATAGGGAATATGAGATGAGTTTTTGTGATATATCGTATCATTATGGCATTCCCTAGATCTATCCTTGTATCGTGCCTAGCTACGGGCGTAAAACGATAGCGCTTGTTGGGAGGCAATCCAATTTTATATTTTTTGTTTTTGCTTCTGTTTAGGAATAAATATTTCATCTAGCTTCTTTTTAGATGTGGTTTTGTGTTTTAGTTAGTGTTTGTGCCAAGTAGAACCTTTGGGAAGACTTGTGTAAAGTTTATATGATCTTGCTGTGAAAAACAGAATCGTTAGCGCTCGCTAGAATGATCACCAGATTTTACTGGAGCGTGCTATTTAGTTGATTCTTTTTGCAGATGATTAATAGACAAATTCCTCACATTTACCAATTTATTTTGACTTTTTTGGAGTTACACAAGTATGCGAAACCTGCAGATTACTACAGACTGTTCTATTTTTGACAGATTATGTTTTTCGTGTGTTGTTTGCTTATTTCAATGCATCTATGAGTAGTATTGGGAAGTATGAACCATAGAGAAGTTGGAATACAGTAGGTTTAACACCAATATAAACAAAGAATGAATTAATTGCAGTACCTTTGAGTAGTGGTTTGTTTTCTTATACTAACGGAGCTCACGAGATTTTTGTCTAAGTTTTGTGTTGTGAAGTTTTCAAGTTTTGAGTATTGCTTTGATGGACTATGGAACAAATAGTGGCAAGAGTCTAAGCTTGGGGATGCCCATGGCACCCCCAAGGTAAAATTCAAGGACAACCAAAAGCCTAAGCTTGGGGATGCCCCGGGAAGGCATCCCCTCTTTCGTCTTCATCCATCGGTAACTATACTCGGAGCTATATTTTTATTCACCACATGATATGTGTTTTACTTGGAGCATCTTGTATAATTCGAGTATTTGCTTTTTAGTATGCCACAATTATCCTTTATGGACACACCTATTTGAGAGAGTTAAATATGGCCTAGGAATTGCTACAACGCTCTATGTGCTTCACTTATATCTTTTGAGTTGAATAGTTTTTGCTCTAGTGCTTCACTTATATCTTCTAGAGCGCGGTGGTGATAATATTTTGAAGAAATTGTTGAACTCTCATGCTTCACTTATATCCATTTGAGAGTCTATTAAAACATCATGGTAATGTGATTAGGGTATAAAACTAGTCTTCACAAGATAGACATCCAATATCAATGTAGTAAAAACTTTCACGCTAAGTGCATTGAATATGATGAGAAGTTGGATGCTTGATAATTGTTTTGGAATATGAGGATAGTGCTATTAGAGTCATGCTAGTGGAGTTATTATGAAATTGAGAAATGCTTGTGTTAAGGTTAGTGATTCCCGTAGCATGCACGTATGGTGAATCGCTATGTGACGAAGTTAGAGCATGAGGTATTTGTAAGGTGTCAACCTTTGTGTGGAGGTCGGGGGCGCGCAATGGTTAACTCCTACCAACCTCCCCCCTAGGATAATGCGTTGATTGCTTTATTATGATGACTCGTAGATTTTTGCAAGTATATGAGTTCTCTATGACTAATGTTGAGTCCATGGATTATACGCACTCTCACTCTTCCACCATTGCTAGCCTCTCTTGTATCCCGTAAATTTCGCCGGTACCATACACCCACTATATGTCCTTCCTCAAAACAGCCACCATATATATTCCTCAAAACAGCCACCATACCTACCTATCATGGCATTTCCATAGCCATTCCGAGATATATTGCCATGCAACTTTCCACCGTTCCGTTCATATGACACGCTTCATATTGTCATATTGCCATGCATGATCATGTAGTTGACATCGTATTTGTGGCAAAGCCACCATGCATAATTTTTCATACATGTCACTCTTGATTCACTGCACATCCCGGTACACCGCCGGAGGCATTCATATAGAGTCATACTTTGATCTAGTTTCGAGTTGTAATATCGAGTTGTAATGAAAGTGTGATGATCATCATTATTAGAGCATTGTCCCATGCGAGGAAAGGCTAAATCAATAAAGCCCCTCCAAAAAAAGAAAAAAGAACAAAAAAGGCCAAAGAAAAAAAGGCCCAAAAAGGAAAAAAGGAGAAAAAAAGAAAATAAAAAGGGACAATTGCTACTATCTTTTTCCACACTTGTGCTTCAAAGTAGCACCATGTTCTTCATGATAGAGAGTCTCATGTTTAGTCACTTTCATATACTAGTGGGAATTTTCATTATAGAACTTGGCTTGTATATTCTAATGATGGGCTTCCTCAAATGCCCTAGGTCTTCATGAGCAAGCAAGCTGGATGCACACCCACTAGTTTCTTTTGTTGAGCTTCCATACATATTTAGCTCTAGTGCATCCGTTACATGGCAATCCCTACTCACTCACATTGATATCTATTGATGGGCATCTCAATAGCCCGTTGATACGCCTAGTTGATGTGAGACTATCTCCCTCCTTTTTGTCTTCTCCACAACCACCTCTCTATTCCACCCATAGTGCAATGTCCATGGCTCACGCTCATGTATTGTGTGAAAGTTGAAAGGTTTGAAAGAATAGAGTATGAAAACAAGTGCTTGGCTGAAATCGGGGTTGTGCATGATATGAATATTTTGTGTGATGAAGAGGGAGCATAGCCAGACTATATGATTTTGTAGGGATAACTTTCTTTAGCCATAGTATTTCAAGAAGACATGATTCCTTTGATAGTATGCTTGAAGTATTATTATTTCTTATGTCAATATAGACTTTTGTCTTAAATCTTTCAGATCTGAACATTCATGCCACAATTAATAGAATTACATTGAAAAACTATGTTGGTTGGCATTCCACATCAAAAATTCTGTTTTTATCATTTACCTACTCGAGGACGAGCAGGAATTAAGCTTGGGGATGCTTGATACGTCTCCAACGTATCTATAATTTTTTATTGTCCCATGCTATTATTTATGATGTTTGGGATGTTCAATGGGCTTTGTCATACACTTTATATTATTTTTGGAACTAACCTACTAACCCAAAGGCCCAGTCCAGATTGTTGTTTTTTGCCTGTTTCAGGGTTTTAAGGAAAAGGGATATCAAACGGAGTCCAAACGGAATGAAACCTTCGGGAGAGATATTTTTGGAGAAAATCACGCACCGGAGACTTGAGAACCACGGAGTAGGGCATAGGTGGTGCCCACGAGGGTGGGAGCCCCCCCCCCCCTATAAGGCGCGCCCCCTACCTCGTGGGCCCCACGTTTGGCCCCCGGTGCCCTCCTTCCTCCTATATATACCTACGTACCCCGAAACCATCAGAACAATAGAGAAAATCCTAGTTACACCGCCGTAACCATCTGTTCCCGTGAGATCCCATCTTGGGGCCCGTTCCGGGGATCTACCACGGAGTGCTTCTACATCATCATCATCGCCTCACCATGAGTTGTGAGTAGTTTACCACAGACCTTCGGGTCCATAGCTAGTATCTAGATGGCTTGTTCTCTCTCTTTGGATCTCAATACAAAGTTCTCCTCGGTCTTCGAGGAGATCTATTCGATGTAATCTATTTTTGCGGTGTGTTTGTCGAGATCCGATGAATTGTGGGTTTATGATCAAGATTATCTATGAGAAATATTTGGTTCTTTTCTGAACTCTTTATGTATGATTATAATATCCTTGCAAGTCTCTTCGAATTATTGGTTTGGTTTGTCCTACTAGATCTATAGTTCTTGCAATGGGAGAAGTGCTTGGCTTTGGGTTCAATCTTGCGGTGTCCTTTCCCAGTGACAGTAGGGGCAGCAAGGCACATATTGTATTGTTGCCATCGAGGATAAAAAGATGGGGTTTATATCACTAAGTTTGAGTTTATCCCTCTACATCATGTCATCTTGCTTAAGGCGTTACTCTGTTCTTATGAACTCAATACACTAGATTCATGCTGGATAGTGGTCGATGTGTGGAGTAATAGTAGTAGATGCAGAATCGTTTCAGTCTACTTGTCTCGGACGTGATGCCTATATATAATGATCATGCCTAGATAGTCTCATAATTATTCGCTCTTTTATCAATTGCTCGAAGTAATTTGTTTACCCGCCGTAGAATATCGCTATGATGAGAGAAGCCACTAGAGAACACTATGGCCCCCGGGTCTATTCTCAACATATCAATCTACAATCTACTTTACTTTTTCGCTTTTACTTTCTGTTCTTATAACCAAAAATACCAAAAATATCAAACTATCATCTCTATCAGATCTCGCTTTCGTAAGTGACCGTATAAAGGGATTGACAACCCCTTATCGCGTTGGCTGCGAAGTTCTTATTTGTTTGTGCAGGTGCGAGGGACTCGCGCGTGGTCTCCTACTGGATTGATACCTTGGTTCTCAAAAACTGAGGGAAATACTTACGCTACTGCGCTGCATCACCTTTTCCTCTTCGAGGGAATACAACGCAAGCTCGAGAAGTAGTACTTGCCAATGAGAGAAAAAAATAAAAAGGAAAAGAGAAAAGATGAAAAAGTAAAAGACAAGACCTAACTTGTAAGGAGGAAAAAAATTGCTACCATACTATCCATAAAATCGTCCGAGCCTGGCAGCGTTCCACGGGTTCGGCTCAAGGCGGTTATCATGTGCATTGCGAAGGCGATAGGCTCCACCGGAGAGTACTTCGTCGATAATGAAGGGGCCCTCCCATTTTGGTTTGAGCTTGTCCTTTTTCTTCTCCGGGAGGCGTAAAACGAGTTCGCCGACGTTGTATGTTTTGGCCCGCACTTCTCTGCTCTCGTATCGCCTAGCTTGTTGTTGATAAAATGCGGAACGTGCTTGCGATGTGTCACGCTCCTCTTCAAGTCCATCTAGCTCATCCTGCCAATCTAGCTCGGCTTCTCTTTCCTCGTACATGCACACTCGAGGTGAGTCTTGAATAATGTCACAGGGCAGAACAACCTCTGCGTCGTACACCATGAAAAAAGGTGTATATTCGGTCGTACGATTGGGTGTGGTCCACAGCTCCCAGTGTATGGAGTCAAGCTCTTCGACCCAATGTTTATCAGGCTCCCGTAGGGGGCGCACTAGTCGGGGTTTAATGCCGCTCATTATCAGACCGTTGGCTCTTTCGACTTGACCATTTTTTTGAGGATGGTATACATAAGCATAGTCAAGTTTAATACCTAACTTTGCGCAACAATTTTTTACCTCGTCGGTTGTGAAATTGGAGCCATTATCTGTGATAATACTATGCGGGACACCATAACGGTGTACTACGCCAGATATAAAATCTATCACAGGCCCCGCTTCAGCTATTTTACTGGCTTGGCTTCTATCCATTTAGTGAATTTATCTACCATCACCAGTAAGTGTTTCCTTTTATGACTTCCCCCTTTAAGGGGTCCGACCGTATCAAGCCCCCAGACCACAAAAGGCCAAGTAATGGGGATTGTTCTCAGAGCGGTGGGAGGCATGTGACTTTGATTTGCAAAGAGCTGGCAGCCAATGTAGTGTTGGACTAAGGTTTGGGCATCTGCTCGTGTAGTGGGCTAGTAAAAGCCAGCGCGAAAAGCTTTGCCTACGAGTGCCCGTGTTGCGGCGTGGTGGCCGCCCATTCTAGCATGTATGTCAATGAGAATTTGCCTTCCCTCCTCTTCGGAGATGCACCTTTGTAGAATACCAGTTGTGCTTTTCTTATATAGTTCTCCTTCGTGAACTTTGTAGGCTTTAGAATGCCGGACTATGCGGCGGGCCTCATTTTGATCATCGGGGAGTTCCTGCCTCTTAAGGTAAGCTAGGAAGGGCTATGTCCAGGGGGCTATAACAGCCATGATTTCGTGAGCCGAAGGAGTTATCTCCATGTTTGGGTCTCCATGACGTCGTGATTGAGTTCGACGGGGGGGTGTTCAGATCCGAATTGGTATCGCTGCTCGCGTCCTGCCATGTTACTGATGGCTTAAATAGCCTTTCCACAAATGTGTTAGGTGGGACGGAGTCACGCTTAGCGCCCATGCGAGCGAGTACGTTAGCGGCCTGGTTATTATCCTGGGCCACATGATGGAATTCCAACCCCTCAAATCGAGCCGACATTTTTAATATAGCATTGTGATAAGCTACCATTTTTGAATCCTTCGCGTCAAAGTCTCCGTTAATTTGGGAGATAGCGAGGTTTGAGTGTCCGCGTACCTCGAGGCGTTGTATGCCCATGGATACAGCGAGGCGGAGACCGTGTAATAGGGCCTCATATTCGGCCGCATTGTTCGAGTCCGTGTACATAATTTGAAGAACGTACCGGACTTTATCCCCAGTAGGAGATATCAATATTATGCCGGCCCCCAATCCGGCTAGCATTTTAGAAACGTCGAAGTACATTGTCCAGTGGGAGTATGAGCCGTACTCTTTAGGGAGTTCGGCTTCGGTCCATTGTGCGACAAAGTCGGCCAACACCTGGGATTTAATAGTCCGGCGTGGCTTATAGGATATTTTGAACGGTAAGAGGTCGATGGCCCATTTGGCTATGCGTCCCGTGGCGTCTTTATTGTTGATAATATCATTGAGTGGTACCTCGGATGCCACTGTGATCGAACACTCTTGAAAGTAGTGTCGGAGTTTCCGAGATGACATGAAGACCGCATAGGCAATTTTCTGATAGTGGGGGTACCGTGATTTGCACGGTGTTAGAACCTCGGATACATAGTATACGGGTTTTTGAACTAGGAATTTATGTCCCTCTTCGGCTCGTTCGACAACGAGCACGGCACTCAGTACCTGGTGAGTGGTTGATATATACAACAGCACTGGTTCGCCAACACCAGGGGTGGCTAGGATTGGGTTGCTCGCTGGTAGAGCTTTTATTTCTTCCAATCCAATTGTGGTCGCATTTGTCCATTCAAAATTTTCAGTGCGTCGTAGCAATCTGTAAAGTGGCAATGTTTTTTCTCCTAATCTGGAGATGAAGCAGCTTAAGGCCGCTACGCAGCCTGCTAGCTTTTGCACTTGCTTGAGATCGCTTGGTATTTTGAGTTCTGACAAGGCCCGGATTTTGGCTGGGTTAGCTTTGATTCCTCTATGGGATACGATAAACCCTAATAGCTTTCCGGCTGGAACACCGAATACACATTTTTCCGGATTGAGCCTTATGTCGTATTCTCGGAGGTTGGCAAACGTAAGGCGGAGATCATCCACCAAAGTCTCGACGTGTTTAGTTTTTACAACTACGTCGTCAACATATGCCTCCATTGTTTTGCCAATTTGCTTTTCTAAGCATGTTTGAATCATGCGTTGATATGTGGCGCCAGTGTTTTTAAGTCCAAAGGGCATAGTGTTGAAACAAAAAGGGCCGTACAGGGTGATAAATGCCGTTGCGGCCTGATCGGATTCCTTCATCTTTATCTGATGGTATCCGGAATAAGCATCAAGGAAACACGGCGAGTCATGTCTGGCCGTTGCATCGATAATTTGGTCAATGCGGGGTAAAGGAAATGGATCCTTTGGGCAGGCCTTATTCACGTCTGTGAAGTCGACGCAGAGGCGCCAGGATTTATCCTTCTTCGGTACCATGACCAGGTTGGCTAGCCAATCCGGATGTTTAATTTCTCTGATGAATCCGGCTTCAAATATCTTGGCTAGCTCTTCTCCCATTTCTTGTCTTTTGGGTTCAGAAAACCGTCGCAATGACTGCTTGACCGATTTGAACCCTTTGATAATATTGAGGCTATGTTCGTCCAGCCTGCGTGGGATTCCCAGCATATCTGAAGGGTGCCAGGCGAATATATCCCAATTTTCCCGAAGGAAGGCGCGTAACGTGTTGTCCACCGCCGAATCCAGTTGTGCCCAGATGGATGATGTCTTATTAGGGTCCGTTGGGTGCACTTGAAATTCGATGATTTCATCTGCTAGCTTGAAGGAGGTAGACTTTGATCTTTTGGCGATGATCACGTCATCCTTATCTACCTTTGATCGTAGGGTAGTTAATTCTTTGGCGAGAGGGCTTCGGATAATGCCTCTAAGGCTAAGGATGTCGTCTTGTTTTCAGCACAGAGTGCTCTATCTGGATCATTTGTTAATGTGATCACTCCATTGGGCCCTGACATTTTAAGCATCATGCACATGTAATGGGGTATAGCTTGAAAGTGTGAGAAAGCGTTACGTCCTAGAAGGGCGTGGTATCCGCTATGAAAGGGAACAATGTGGAAGAGTAGTTCCGCCGATCTGTAGTTGTCGGGTGTGCCAAATACTACGTCGAGCTTAATGCTTCCCGAACACTGAGCTTCGCGGCTTGGTATAATTCCTCTAAAGGTTGTGTTGGTGTGCTCAATGCAGGATTTCTCGACATGCATTTTTGCAAGCGTCTCCTCGTATATGAGGTTTAATCCGCTTCCTCCGTCCATAAGTAATTTAGTGAGGTGGAAGCCGTCCACTATTGGATCTAGTACAAGAACTGCTGATGCTCGGATCGGCCGGACTCGAGGTGCGTCATCGGCAGAAAAACTGATTGCCGTGTCGCTCCATGGGCTTGCAAAGCTAGTTTGGTAAACCTCGGCAAGTTCGTGATTCGCTCTCTTGTGGCGATTATTTGAAGAGAACGTCTCAAAGACGGTGAAAACATCGACGTCCCTCTCCCTTGATACGATGGTGGCAAGAATTGACGTACCGCTCTTTGGTACCTGACGGAGTACCCAGCATGCTTTAAGGCAATGGTTAGGGGCATTGTCCAAGGTTGCATGTATTTGGCAAGGTGTGTCGAGTAGTTCGTCTAGTACGGACATGTACCTTAAAAAAGGTTTGTTTTTCTTACCAATTGGCATGTTATCGGATGACCTGCTAGGGTATGTCCGTTTAGCCTTGATAATGTACTGTCCAGATATGGATTGTTCTAGAGGTGTATTCTCGGCTTTCCAAGTATTTTCCATTGCGCGGTACTTCTGTACTAACGGCGATAATTCTGTGAAACTCAGAACACGAGGTCGGTTCAGGGCATTCAAGACTCCCTCATCCGTGCAATTGCGGTAAAATAGGGATACCGCTTTGTAGTCACAGCAGTCCCTGATCTTGTTTTTAACAAGTAGGAATCTGGCCCAGAAGTGGTTGACCGTTTCCTCGGGCTGCTGCTGTATGTTCACGAGATCATCTATGTCTGGGAGTCCGGATTTACTTGGAGAGTTTTTCCCAGGGTGGGTGGGTGTTGGAATTTTGAATCCCGGCCCAAAGTGATATTCGGGGTTTTGACAACCTCTGATGGTGACAATTCGGATTCGACGGGATCTAATCGCCTTTCGGGTCCGGTGTCAGCCCGAGAGCTCAAAGAACATAAAGCGTCTCCTGGCCGGGGCGTGTTCGGCTCAATGGGTTCGGAGATCCGAACTGTTACGGTCTCCGTCTGGAGAGGAGAAGTCTTTTTGGCTCCTTCCTCAACTGCTGCTACCAGATGAGTGATCGGAGAAGGATCGATCTCATCATGGCCGGATTTAAGTCTGGTCTGATCTCCTGGCGATGAAAGCCCCAGGGCGGCGATGCAATCAAGCAGCTCGTTTACGGGCGAGGTTTCTGCCAAGGTCGCGTCATTGGAGTGGCAGGAATCGGCATAAAGGTGGTGCTCGATGGCCGCAGGGAGAGCGGCCGGCCCAGAGGCCATGTGGGCGCATATAACGAACCCGCCGAGCTAGAGAACCTGGACGATAGCCAGGCTATTTCCAAGGGTGATCCTATTGTTGATGACAAGACAAACCATCGATCGCTCATCGCAAGTGCACAGCGGAGCTCTCAATGAAAGCACCATTGTCGGTGTCAAAACTGGCAGATCTCGGGTAGGTGGGCCCAAGCTATGCGTTTAGAGGATCGATGGTAACAGGAGGTTGGGGACACGATGTTTACCCAGGTTCAGGCCCTCTCGATCGAGGTAATACCCTACTTCCTGCTATATTAATATGGATGAATATGAATGCAAGAGTTGATCTACCTCGAGATCGTAATGGCTAAACCCTAAGTCTAGCCTATGAGGATATTGTGATGACGATGATCCCCTCTATAGACTAAACCCCTCGGCTTATATACACGCCAGAGGGGACCTAGGGTTACAAGGGTGACTTGGGGAGGAAGTAATTGATACATCTGGACTCCACACTTGCCTTTCTAGGTACATAAGAGTCCTGACCGAATACGGGGGAGGGTCTTCTGCTTCTTCTCTATACGGCCAATCAATACGGCCCAGTTTCAATGACCCGGATGCCTGAGGACCCTTGAATACAGTACTCCCTCACAAGTACCTCCGCCTTTGCTCACGCTTGCGCGGGCGTGGTGATTCACGCTGGTCACCATATGGTACCTACTCCCTCCTATCACACACATTTGTGCTTTTAGAAACTGTGTGGGATATTTTACATGCCCGGTGTGTCACCGCTAGCCTTCAATGAGCACTGGCACTGGTAGCAGGAAAACGATGGGAGAAGAGGCGGGAAACCGATGAGAGGAGTGGCGAGAAACGGTAGCCTGTTTTGAAAACCTAGTAGAGAAGGAAGCTCTGCAGTGTTGTCGAAAGGGCTCAGAGTTGCCGTTTGATCTGGGAGCATCCAACGGTGCACACATAAGATCCATGGGGTTTGGGTTCTGGCCAATCAGACCGCACGACTCAGATCGTGCACGCAGCAGCGGGGAGGAAGAATATCATACGGAAACCAACATTCGGTGGAAACCGGTGAAAACCACGAGAAAACGGATGTTTTGAAGTTTCAAAAGAAATTGAAAAAAATGCGGGATGTTAAGAGGATGATGTTCTATTCCCACACAAAATTTCAACTTGAAACACATTACGAGATGTGAGCTATGAAAAAGACAAAATCAACATTGAATAGTGTTGAATAGTAATGTCACTATTCAGGGCTGAATTTGTCTTTTTCATAGCTCACATCTCGTAATGTTTTTCAACTTGAAATTTTGTGTCGCAATAAAACATCACATTCTTAACATACCACATTTTTTCAGATTTTTATGAAACTTTAAAATATGGTTTCCATGAAGTTTTCATTGAATATCGGCTTTCGTGAGTGAACCGTATGCTATTTGAAAACATTTCGTGAGAAGAATCGCGGTTTTTAAATCCTCGTAAATCCAAAACTAAGCCAAAAATCATGAAACCTGGCATGGTGTCACAACATGGCACTTATATGTCGAGGAATTTATTTCGTCCATTGTGGCGCAAGTTTTATTACAAGCCTCTTACAAACCGGAGCTTCTCTCAAAGAAGCATCGTGGTTTCGATAGGGAAACGTGTCCCTCTTGTGGGCAAAACGTAATCACTGCCTCTTTTCGCCTTGTATTTTCTTCTACGGGCAACATGGAATGAGTGGATATCCGTGCTAAAAATTAAACTTATTCAGAGTTCGTTTGGCCTTTTTATACACAAATTGAGTTTCATAGGCATTTCATGTCCATAATTCAAATCTAAACTACAAATACATGCTCCAGTTCACCAAAATGGCTAGAAAAATTATACATGTGTCCTTGGGTGCATGTTTAGGTCCCATGCCAGGAATGGGAACGAATTACAACCATACCCGCATCCTGGCTCATCCTCAAACATTTTGAATCTCGGTTTTTAAGTCCCCATAAATCCAAAACTCACCAGAAAGTCATCAAAGGTGGCATGGTGTCACATCATGGAACATATATATCCTGGTGAAAAGATTGTCCAATTTGGGCCAAGCTTTAATACAAACATCTTACAAAAACTGGAGCTTCTCTCAAAGAAGCCTCGTGGTTCCGATAGGGAAACGTGTCCCCCTTATGGGCAAAACATAATCACTGCCTCTTTTTGCATTGTATTTTCTTCTACAGGCAACATGGAATGACAGGATATCCGTGCTGAAATTTAAACTTCTTCAGGGTTCGTTTGGCCTTTTTATACACTAATTGAGTTTCTTAGGCATTTAATGTCCATAATTCAAATCCGAACTACAAATACATGCTCCAGTTCACCAAAATGGCTAAAAAAATTATACATGTGTCCTTAGGTGCATGTTTAGGTTCCATGCCAGGAATGGGAACGAATTACAACTGTACCCGTGTCCTGGCTCGACCTCAAACATTTCGAATCTCGGTTTTTAAGTCCCCATAAATCCAAAACTCACCAGAAATTCATTAAAGGTGGCATGGTATCACGTCACAGGACATATATGTCGTGGTAAAAACATTGTCCAATTTGGGCCAAGCTTTATAAGAAACCTCTTACAAAAAATGGAGCTTCTCTCAAATAAGCCTCATGGTTCCGATAGGGAAACGTGTTCCCCTTATGGTCGAAACGTAATCACTGCCTCTTTTTGCCTTGTATTTTCTTCCACGGGGAACATGGAACGACATGATATCCGTGCTGAAATTTTAAACTTATTCAGTGTTCGTTTGGCCTTTTTATACACTAACTGTGTTTCCTAGGCATTTAATGTCCATAATTCAAATATGAACTACAAATACATGATCCAGTTCACTAAAATGGCTAGAAAAATTATGCATGTGTCTGTGGGTGCATGTTTAGGTCCCATGCCAGGAATGGGAACGAATTACAACCGTACCGGTGTCCTGGCTCGTCCTCAAGCATTTCGAATCTCGGTTTTTAAGTCCCCATAAATCCAAAATTCACTAGAAAGTCATCAAAGGTGGCATGGTGTCACGTCATGGCACATATATGTCGTAATAAAAACATTGCCAACTTGGGCCAGGCTTTATTACAAACCTCTTACAAACCGGAGCCTGTCGCAAGAACCCTCGTGGTTTTGATAGGGAAACATGTCCCCTTGTGGGCCAAAAGATAATCACTCCCTCTTCTAGCCTCGTATTATCTTCTACACGCGACACGGAACAACGGGAGATTCGCGCTGAACTTTGAAATTATTCAGGGTTCTTTGACCTTTTTTATTCATTAATTGAGTTTTCTAGGCATTTAATGTCAATAATTCAAATCCGAACTACAAATACATGCTCCAGTGCACCAAAATGGATAGAAAAAACGTACATGTTTCCTTGGGGTGCATGTTTAGGTCCCATGGAACGAATGTGAACGAATTCAACCGTCTCGCCGTCCTGGCTTGGCCACAAACATTGCGAATCTCGGTTCTTAAATCCCTGTAAATCGAAAACTCATCAGGAAATCATGAAACTTGGCATGGTGTCACTGCATGGTACATATAATTGTCCAATTTGGGCGAAGCTATATTACAAGCCTCTTACAAACCGGAGCATGTCAAAACCCTCGTGGTTCTGGTAGGGAAGCATGCCCCTCTTGTGAGCGAAACGATAATCGCTGCCTCTTCTCGCCTTGAACTTTGTTTTCTACAGGCAACATAGAATAACAGGAGTGTCGGGCTAAAATTTGAAACTGTTCAGGGTTTGTTTGGCCATTGTATATATATTACTAATTACTAAGTTTTCTACGCATTTAATGTAGTCCAGAATTCAAATTTGAACTACAAGCACATGCTCCAGTGAAGCAAAATGGGTGGGAAATCATACATGTGTCATTGGGTGCATGTTTAGGTCTATCATTGGGTGCATGTTTAGGTCTCATTTAAGGAATGAGAATGAATTACAAACTTGTCGTCGTCCTGAAACATTGAGAATCTCGGTTTTTAAATCCAAGTAAATCAAAAACTCACCGAAAAATGAGACTTGGCATGGTTTCATGACATGGCACATATATACCGTGGTAAAAAATGTCTAGTTTGAGAAGAGGCGCACGCATTAGTAGCCAACGAAGTCCTTTTTGAAACAAAAAGCTCACACGTCAATATTGCAAACGGTTGTATTATATTAACCGTGTCGAAATTTAACCATACTCGGTGGCGTGCGTGCAGCTTTTTGATTAGACGGGACGAGCACGAGAAGTCCGCCATGTAGGCTCAACGGGACGTGTGTGAGCAGTCCGCCGCGCAGGCTTGACGGGACGCGTGCATCCTGCCCACCTCGCTGGCTCGACGGGACATGTGCAAGCAGCAAGGCCGCCCATGCTCACCGGGATGCGAGCTATTTGACCTCCATGCACCAGCCGCCGCCCGCCTCGCTCGCAACCTCTCCACTAATGGGTTAATTAAAGCACCTGGACAGAGGGTGTTTGCTTGTGATCCCATGGTAGCATTTGCATTGTTCATGTTTTCAATTCGTATTCCGGCCTAATTTAAATTGCCACATAGGGCAACAGATAATACAACCAAAAATAAAATGGCAACTGATTATACGACGACAAATTTACAATGGCGCAAATAATAATTGTCTTACATATTCCGGATAATTTAAAATGCCACATGCGGCAAAGCCCGGAAGACATGGGGGAAAGAGAAGAAGGAAATTGCAGACAACGGTCTGGGTCGCTACTGTCTCTACTCGTCGATGGATCGCCAGGCCATGACATCCTCCAGCTCCTTCTTCAATTCCTCACGAATTTGCTTGAAAGCAGCCACAGATTCCTCCACCTCCTCCTCGCGCTCGACCCGGAGCTTCCTCAATTCACCCATCAGTTCCTTGACGACCGCTGTCAACATCATCCCCGAGGCACTGCTCTGCTCATGCAGCATCTTCCAGCCGGCGGCCTCCTCCTCCTTCTCGGCGAGTGCCTTGAGGAGCTTCGCATTGTCACCCATGAGTTGCTCGACGAGGCCGGTCGCCTTGTCAACCGAGGCATCACTGATCTTGAGCAGCTTCATCAAGTCGTCGACCAGCTCTTGCTGCATAGTGACGCCAGCGAGAATGTCGTCGTCATCGGTGAAGGACTTCAGGAACATCGGCTCGTCGTGATGGCCGACGGCACGAATGCGCTTGTGAGAGCCCTAGCGTGCCCGTGAGAGCTCGTTCGAGGGCTCTGCGGTGCGTCGGAATATCTCTGTTGCGGCTGCAGCTTCGCGGCGGGAACTCTCTAGTGCTTCCGCGGCCTTGGTCTTTGCTGCCTAGTTATATGTCCACCCTAAACTCCTACCGGTCATGGCGGAATGACTTGATAGGAAAGACCTAGTTTTGTGGGTGATGAGGAGAGGAACTGTGAAGTAATTTTTGAGTGGGTAGTTTTTATAGCCCGGTGCTAAGTGTGAACACATATTAGTTTGATAGGTGTGAACAGATTTGCAATTACTTATTGCATTGTAATCTGCAATGTGATGAGAAACAAGGTCAAAATTTATTGATGGTACAAGGTTGACCACGTGGTTGCTCGCCATTGAGTCGGTTGTTTGCCACGTATCACACACATCTTGTTAAGTTGAACCATTTATGTTGTGTTCACTAATCGAAAACAGTTCGTCCGAGTGAACCGTATGCCCCATATCGCACACACCTTGATCTGGCTAACTGTTTATGTTGCACTCCCTAATAGCAAATAGTTCATCGGAGCAAACTGCATGCCGTATATCGCACACACATTGATCTGGCTGCCCGTTCCTGTTGTTCTGCCTCATCGCAAACAGTTCAAACGGCTCAACTGTGTGCCCTGGATCGCACACGCAACTACAATCTAAACCGTGTTTGATGTATCATTCATCGCAAATGTTTTGCACCTTTTTTGACGGGTTTTTTACATCCCCGTTTATGATTAATGCATTGCACACAGTTTCGTTAAAGGGTCTCTGATCGTAGTGTCGTGTTAGCAGCAACCTGCAGTAGTGCTAGTACTGTGTTACTTAGCACAATGAAAGTAGTAATTTAGACTAGTGATCTAAACGCTCCTATATCTGGTTTTTGCGAGGGCTCCCTCGTATCGCTCCCTCTAGAGCGATCAGGGGGCCAACCCCGGCGCCTCGGCCGCCAACCCACCCCCTCTCCTCCACCTCGTCATCCCCAGAGACGTGCGTCGGCTAAGCCCGGGCATCGCTTGTTATGGGGACGACGGGGATCTAGGCTACACCCCCACGATCTGGAGGGACCGGCGGCGCGAGATCTCCCTTCGGTCTACGTCTTTTCCAGTTGTTCGGCGTTGCTCCAGGGCGGCTTCATGGGGAGGACAGATCAGGAGAGGATGTGGCCATGGTTGACCGGTCGGTGGCGTCTTCGGTAAGATCTAATCTGGCCGGTGCCATTGGCGATGGTGACCATCTCCTCCATCCGAGGTGGTCGGTCTGAGGCTGGATGGTCAGGTCTCGAGATTCGCCATCTAGTTCCGCCTGTGAGTCGAGAAGGCATAGTTACCGGTGAAAACCGAGCCGATGGCAGGCAATTGCGGCGTTTTGCATCGTTGCCTTGATGAAGGCATCACCGTGTAACTACTATCGACCGACTCGTGCTGCTTCGGGGGAAACCCTAGGATCTGGTCTTCCAGATCGGACGATGGCGGTACTACGGTGTCGTTTTCTCTCTTGGGAGCATCGTTTGTAGAGCAGAGCTGGAAGACAAAGGCAGGAGGTGGAGGGGCTTCATATTGCATGGAGCTTTCGGTGGAGATGTCAAGTCATGCCTGGCCGACAGGTGCTATGCCGTGTCATGCCTGGTTTGCAGATACTACGGACGACAAATCTTCCAGAATCTATGTGTCTTGATGGACGAGCACGGGGCGGTGGCGCCGTTGGGCGCCATGGTGGCGTCGACGGATGGACGAACTAGCAAGGATGATGCAGATCTCGCTCCTGAAGATGGGTCAGCAGTTCGATGATGATGGCGACATCTAAAACATGTGCATATGGTGTACGTTTTAGGTCTGCTGTACCGGTTGTGTGTTCCGATACGTTATGTGGATAGATCAGCGAAGTCACCGGATTTAGATATGGGGAGTAAGAGCACTCCACATTATCGAGTTTTGTACGTGTGAGTGGTGGCTTCGGGTGGCTTGATGTATGTTCTTGTTAGACCTATGTTTAATAATAACTAGCAAAATGCACGTGCGTTGCAACGGGAGAAAATGAAATATCTTGTGGCATAATGATGCAAAAATGTATAAATTATTGTTGCATGTATGACAAAGTCGTTACAAAAAGGGATTGTGGATGAGTCAATTATTCAAGTATTGCCCCATTAAGGAGCAAACAATCTCTCAGTAGTAAAACAACACATCACGTGTATAAGACATCACTACATGTTATGTTTTTTAAGCCATACCCAAAAAAATGAAGACATCAAAACTAAGATGAGAAAAAGACAAAGTATTTTTTTCGGTGAAATATATGTGAACGTAAGCTACATTATATAGGATTAGCTCATCAATCTTCTCTCACACATCCCATGATGACTTGGGATTACACATGAGCAATTAGTAGTTTCCAAGCTCTCTCACGTGTACTGAATACCATCTTGATCAGCTGGAGATAATAAAAGTAGGATATCAAAACTTTAAAGGCAAAGGATTCAAAGAAAAAATACAGTGAGCTGTCGAAACACCTTTCATGCAATTTCTTAAACTGTTTCTCACGTAAACTTACCATGCCATTCACTTCCATTGACTGTATCATACATATGGTGTTGGGGAGATTTCGTACCCCTGTAGATCGCTGAGCAAAAGTGTTAAGAAATGCGGTTGATGTAGTCGAACATCTTCGCGATCCAATCACGACCCATCCCGCAAACTCTGATCCAAGTGCGAACGGACAGCACCTCCGCGTTCAACACACGTACGGCTTGATGACGCCTTCACCTCCTAGATCCAGCGAGTGGTGGTGAAGTAGTAGCTCGAGTCCCCCGGCAGCATGGCGGCGTGATGATGGAGGTGGTGGAGAAATCTCAGTAGGGCTTCGCCAAGCCTCGCGGAGAAGAAGATGGACTACATGGGAGAGGAAGGGTAATGCCGTGGCGTGGATGGGTGCAGCTGCCCTCCCTCTACCCCTCTATATATAGGGGGAAGGGAGGAGGAGAGGGCGCCCTAGGGTTTCCCCTAGGGGCGTCCACCATAGATGGGGGCGCCCCTAGGGAAACCCTAGGGGTGACTTGCCTCCCAAGCCAGGTGGAGGCAGCCCTAGAGGGTGCCCCACCTCCTCTGGTGATCGTGGGAGGTGGACTTGGGGCGTACAACTCCTTAGTGGGCTGGTGTGCTCCCTCCCCTTGGCCCATGAGGCCCCCCAACACCTGTCG
>LR738712.1:200369440-200567939 GCA_902687465.1 Secale cereale
AGGAAACCCCTTTCGGCTCTCCTCGTCATAACCCGGTACCCTCGAAACACTTCCGGACTCCAGTACCCTTCGTCCTATATATCAATCTTCACCTTCCGACCACTTTGGAGTTCCTCGTCACGTCCGGGATCTCATCCGGGACTCCGAACAACCCTCAGTTACCACCATAACAACTCGACTATACTTATATCGTCACCAAACATTAAGTGTGTAGACCCTGTGGGTTCGAGAACTATGCAGACATGACCAAGACACCTCTACGGTCAATGACCAATAGTGTACCTGGGTGTCCATATAGGTTCCTACATTTTATACGAAGATATTTATCGGTCAAACCTCGATGTCAAGGATTCAGCTAATCCCGTGTGTAGTTCCCTTCGTCTATCGGTATGTTACTTGCCCGAGATTCGATCGTCGGTATCTCCATACCTAGTTCAATCTCGTTACTGACAAGTCTCTTTACTCGTTCCGTAATACAAGATCCGATGATGAACTCACTAGTCACATTGCTTGCAAGCTTCTTGTGATATTGTATTACCGAGTGATCCCTGAGATACCTCTCCATCATACGGAGTGACAAATCCCAGTCTTGATCCATGCAAACTTAACAAACACCCTCGGAGATACCTGCAGAGCACCTTTATAATCACCAATTACGATGCGATGTTTGGTACACACAAGGAACTCCTCCGGTGTCAGTGAGTTGCATGATCTCATGGTCATAGGAACATATACTTGACATGAAGAAAACGATCGCAATAAACTTGATACGATCATATGATATGTTTATAGTTCGGGTCTTGTCCATCACATCATTCTCCTAATGATGTGATACCGTTATCAAATGACAACTCATGTCTATGGCTAGGAAACCATAGCCATCTTTGATCAACGAGCTAGTCCTGTAGAGACTCACTAGGGACATGTTGTTGTCTATATATCCACACATGTATTTGAGTTTCCAATCAATACAATTATAGCATGGATTATAAATGATTGTCATGAACAAGGAAACATAATAATAACCACTTTATTATTGCCTCTAGGGCATATTTCCAACATATGGCACCTACAATCATCTTCACTCATGTTTCCAATAGCTGCGTTTGAACCCCCAACACTCATAACCATTAATAACAAACAACAAAAACATGTATCGTGTTCTCCAGTAGGCATCATCATCAAAGTATGTGGTATGAGAGTGGCAATCACATCAAACTACAAAAGAGCCATCTCCATCACATTTTGATAAAAACCAAATACATAGTCACATGATCCTGTGATAGCATCAATGGCTCACACTGCCACCCCAAAAGCCAATAGTTGAACTGGAGGAACATAAGGTACTGGTCATTGCCAAATCTATCTATAACTAAAAAGTACTTTGATGTTGTACAAATATTTAAGAAACTAATAATCATGTAAGTAATACATTGATGTTCTAAAGCAATGGCAAAGGTGGCATCTCCACTGCGCATTGCTGAGCGAGTGAACGTCCAGCCAACTTTAGGCCTTCTAAAGTTTACAAAGTTATCATGGTAAAAAGCAAGAGAACAAACCAACATTTATTCAAGAATTAAAGGAACTAAATGATTCAGGACACATATGAGTACAACCGCTCTGGAAATGATTGTCTTCATTGCTGCATTTGGAAAGTACTCATTGCTCACTGCATTTGGGAAGCTAGCAAGTATGTCATGCAGCTGGCAAAATCAATCATAGAGAGCCTTCTCCTCTACTGAATCCGTGAAAATTTCAGTGCCCGTCATTTATTTCAGTATAACAACACAACACCTTATTAGGCCGAGCATTCCCACACTGAATTAAATTGAACCAAAAGCAAATCAAAGCATTTTATGCATGCACATGGAGGGATTATCATATACAGATACATTACCTAAATTATTCGTCGTGCTTCTCAAGCAGCGACGGTGGCGTGCAGACCATGGCGTTGAGCTTCTCACTAGTAGAAAAAGGGTCTAATGTGAAGCACATTAGTCCCGGTTTGTAACAGAACCGGCACTAATGTGACCATTAGTGTCGGTTCGAACGGCTAGGCGGGCGGAGATAATTTGTACCGGTTCGTGGGCAACCTCTAGTATCGGTTCATGCCACGAACCGGTACTAATAAGGCTGTGTCAGGCTGTGGTCGGGCTGGGCCCCACGAGAACCTTTAGTACCGGTTCATGGCATGAACCGGTACTAGAGTTTCTTAGTAAGCTGAATTTTTAGTCCCACCTTGCGAAGATAGAGGCACTAGGAGCGGTTTATAAGCCGTGAGTGCAGAGACAATGTGGGAGAGGCGTAATGCTCACCTGCACGTTGCTTAGCTTTAAGCCTTGAGGAACAGTGTAGATTGCACTGAGCAATGTGCAGTGCTTTCTACACTATTCCGAAAATCTTGAAGCTAATTAACGAGCATTGCGTCTTTTTTTATTTTTAATAACTTATTACAACTCCGGACTTCTTGTGTCACGGTAAAAAAATATTTTGAGAGAGCTAAATGACGATGAAATTGAAAAGCACTACAAAATGAACTCTGAAAAGGTTGAAACTTGGCATGGTATCATCATTTCACCCACATGGCATATGCAAAAAAGTAGAGAGGGTCACGGCAAAAACTGGATGCACTTCGTGTACAAAATGGACAATCTCTTTCGAGGTATCACGGTTTAGGACGAAAACTCATATGTTACAAAGGCATTGCATTTTTTTAACTTATTTGAACTCCAGACTTTTTGTGTGTTCAAAATGCAGCATTCAAATCCACATCATCAATTATCAACCTTTTCTGAATTCATTTGGTATTTTTCATTCATTTACTGATTTGTTTTGAGAGAGCTAAATTAGATATAAAATGTTAGTTAGATAAATTTAGATATAGAAATGTTAGTTAGATATAGAAATGTTAGATATATTTGCGGCAATGTTAAATAGATAAATTTTAGATATATAAATGTTAGTTAGATATAAAATGAAATACCATATAAAAAATTGTTTGCGCGCTACCCAATGGGCCTGCAAGGCCTTGGGCCTGAATATGCAAGCCCATAACGGCCCAGCAGACTCACAGGGCAGCGCGGCAAAGTTAGGCCCAGAAGTCTGGATTAGAGAGGAGCTCGAAGGAGCAGCCATGGCGGGGTTTATAAACGAGTGCGGCTGCCCTTCGCTCGGCGAGGTGGGACTAAACTTTGCCGTAGAGCAGCTCTGCAAGCGCAGGCTTTTAGTACCGGTTCGTGTCTCCAACCGGTACTAAAGTCCTACCCTTTAGTACCGGTTGGAGCCACAATCCGGGACTAAAGCCTTAATTTCCCGTCGCTTCGTCTGGTCAAAATTGGCCTTTAGTACCGGTTGGTGCCTCCAATTGGTACTAAAAATCTTTCCTATATAAACAGCACGCCAAAAATTCAGTTTCTTCTCCCTCAATCACTCGCGCTCCTCACGCGTCGCCGCCGCCCGCACGCGCCCTGCTCGTCCCGCGCCATCGTCGTCGCCGTCCACATCGTCGTCGCCCCCGTCGCCATCGCCACCCCCGTCGTCGTCGCCGCCCCGTCGATCGTCGCCGCTGCCGCCGCCGATCGTCGCCGCGCTGTGAGCCCCATGCCGCCCCCGTACACACACACACATATTATAATTATATTTTAGGTTTTTTTTTTAGTTATACAAATGTTAGATGAATTTTAAAAATGTTACTTAGTTGTATAAATGTTAGATGATTTTTCTGTTTTTATAGTTTTTTTATAGTTCTAGTGATAGAATGTATTTATTTAGTAAGAACTAGTTATTTAGTAAGAACTAGTTTATTTTTAGTATGAACTAGTTTATTTTTAGTAAGAATTAGTTCATTTTTATTTATATTAAATGCTTATTAGTTGAACTAGTTAGTTGAATTAATAGACCTAGTTTATTCTTTTAGTTCAAGCAATAATCCCGCATCGACGTCGACGATGCCTATCCCGCATCATCGTCGTCGAGTCAGCGGAGGCCTGCTTGATCAGAGGGGTCGTGTTCGGGACTGGGCTCCGTCGGGCTGGTACTGGGAGGTGCTTCCTTCCGGTGGCGCGGCTTGGTGAGGAGCCTGCCCGTTGTTGACCCGAACCTTCTCTGGTGGCGGGCGCGTGGGCCAGTGATGGTGCTGAGGCTTGAGGACCCCGCGGAGGTTGTACGTCACCGTGTCAGCGAGGAGGACGAGCACGTCCATTGCTACATGGTTGCGTTGGAGGGCAGGTTCGACAATACCTGGCAGGTTCTTCAGGGATCTCACTAGAGCTATGATCCTGTGATGGTTCCTTCTCTTTGGGTGTCCACCGCCCGCGCCGATACCCGTCGTTCGCTAGGGTTTTAGCTGAATTAATTAGTGATGTTATATGTATGATACTATATTCGAGATGTATTAGTGATAATATTTCGATGATGTACGGACGTAATAGATGATTTAATTAGTTTTGCCTATTGGTGGTTTTAGCGTTGTATTATAATTAATTGAACTAGTTGATTGAATTAATTGAACTAGTAAGTGTTTACCAACCTATGTTTCACCTATGAACATAGGAAATGTCCTCTGACGACGAAAACGATTTCGTTATTTGCGAACACTGCAAAGACCAGCGCGGTCTGCGCGATAGAAATTTCCTAGTTGATGATAGGCACTTCAGCATCAAGCTAGATGAGACCTTCGACGTGGATACAGTGAGTCACAAGGACAAGTCTTTTTTCGTAATTTTAAATTTTCACTATTTGCTTCAACTTATAATTTTAAATTTCCACTATTCTCTACTAGCGTGTCCCCTGCCATGCAAGAATTTTTGTCTTGGATAAGATAGGTTTCAGTCCTAACAAAACTATGGAGGTAAAGAGAGTTTATTTGAAGACCGAGCCTGGTTATACCTTCGACGTCAAATTATACAATGCAGATACGTACACCTATTTTGAATGCAAAAGTTGGCAAGCACTATGCAAGGCTTATGCATTTGAGCGTGATATGCTTATCACTTTTGATATTCGTCCGGAAGATGATATTGAAGGTAATAGAGACATTTGGGTCGATGTGCAGATGTCTCAGTTCTACCATTATGTGAGTTTCTCAACCATATTTATGTCTTCGATATTGTATTCATAAATAGCTGACAACTAATTTATATTGACAGCTTATTTCCATTCAAGCAAACATGTACATCGCTTGGTAGACAAGACCGTCCACTGTCCTGGGGCTGAACTAAACTGCGGGGAGATAAGTCATTATGTTTCATGGCTTAAAGATCTTGATGCTGTCAAGAGAAATTATTTTACTGAATTTGAAAATCTTAGTACTCAAAACGTGCGACCAATAGTGCTCGTATTAAACTACGGTCACATCTATTTACGCAAGATACTATTTGTCCTTAGTGCATCTTTTGCATACATTATTTTTCAAGCTAAACTTCTTTGCTAAGTATGTTACTATATGATGTTCTTTAACAGGGGCTCCCGATGACAGTTGTGCCTCAGTGGATCGGTAATAAAGGTCGCATGTCAATTGTTAGCTTACGGCCAAGACATCCTACATTGCACATGAGTGCATTCAGGATTTCTAGCACCGAATAATGCTTAATAGTGAAAGACTGGAGCAAAATTCTGAACGATCGCACAAAGAAGTACTAGGGGGCACCAATCAGAAGCGCAGCCCACGATTAGGAGACGGGTTCATCTGCATGCTCCAATATGATGATTCAGGAGAGCTACACATGTTCTATGCTATTTTACCTGAGAGAGATCAGCAGGACTGATTATATAGCTAGTTCATGCTCTTAGTACTTGCATCTCATGTCGTGTTCTTCGTCCTGAACTTATAATCTCAAAATGATTTCCTTGGGGTCTTATATATGAACGCTTAATTATAATCTCATGACCATGTTGAACTCGATGATATCTTTGCTTCTGGTACAAGTGAATGTTTTTCTTTAAGCTAGAGTTGGCGGTGATTAGATAGCGGTAATGATCGACTATGATGATTAGATAGTAGTAATGACTACTATGATGATCATTACCTAGCTATATAGTATTGTTGTTGGTGATGATATGATGCAGGAGTTTTTATATTAATATTATGATGATGATGATGAGTTCGTATATCATTTATGAAAGAAACCGCATATTATAATGAGTTGTTAAATCACTAGGAGTATCGCGGATTAGCTACTTTGAAGTGGACGATATGAATCGTCCTATGTGATCAAGTATATTACTTGATCACTTAGGACGATCCATATCCACTTCAAACTAGCTAATCTCCGGTACTTTGACATAGAGATTTAACAACTCATTATAATGTAAGAACAATCTCTAAATTAAATTGATAACACAAAATTAAAGGGGAAAAACCAAAACCACCTACAGCATTTAGTACCAGTTGGTGCTACCAACCGGTACTAAAAGTATCCTCTACCCCACCGCTGGCTCGTGCCACGTGATGGCCCTTTAGTGGCGGTTCGTGCTGAACCGGTACTAAAGGAGGGGCCTTTAGTCCCCAACCTTTAGTGCCGGTTACAGAACCGGCACTAAAGGCCCCTACGAACCGGTGCTAAAGCCCGGTTCTGCACTAGTGTCTGCGTGCAGGCCGTGGAGTTGAGCTGCTTGCGCGTGACGATTTGATCGGTAGGGTGATCACAACCTCATTAAGATGGAAGAAGCTTAACATGCCCCTAACCGAGGAACAATGGTCATATGATGAAATTAATTAGCAGCATTCAATCACGAAAATAAAAGGAGTTCGACGGTGCCTGCGGTTGGAAGAGAGGGGAAAAGGAAAATCCAAGCAGCAGCTGGAGCTTAGGCAGAGACCAAATTTATATCTAATCCGACCAAGCTGGATCACTGTTTGTTCCTCAACATCATCTACACATAGATAGGAAAAAAGATCAAGACTTTGATCCATATGGGTTCTTAATTAAAACTCTCAGAGTGAACTGAATGGAGTATCTATTTAGTAGGATTAACATAATTGAATTAATGGTTGTGTAGGATTAATCAATTAACACTCACCTTGTATGGGATGGATGGATGTACCAAAATCATTGGGCCGTAAATCCATTACTAACTATGCCAGACAGAGAAAGGTCCTAGATAAGAAAGTCTGAAATTAGTACTGAAAAAGTCTATCAATGATAGTAAACAGGAAAGTTCACCGACGTTAGTGTATGCATAGGTAAAGGTGTAAGGTATTTATATTTCTAGAGTTACCTTCCAATAGCCAGGCTTTCCTTAAAAAAATCTTGCCCCTCTCACCATGTACATGAGCATCCTTCCTCAAGGCAGTCGCATCAACAAAGGTCTTGCTGCAGTTGTCATAGCTGCAGAGGAAGAAGATCTCCGAGGCCGGTTCAACCTTGCGCAGTTGTGCCTTTGGCTCCTGCTCTTATTGCCTTTTTCCTTCAGGTTCTTGTACACACCCTATTTGAGCTCTTAAACAACTAAAACACAAAATAGTTTTATATGGTAGGAGTTGAATTAAGGTTTCATGTATGAATTTTGAATTTGTACTCAGAAGTCGACATGCATTATCCCCGCAAAAAATATATTCACATACACTATGTAGTTTGAAAAAAATTAAGAAACCATATCTATGAAGTAAAAGTGTGAAACCGTTATTTAGCTTAATAATAATAATAAAGAAGAAACATTCTCATTCATCATACAACACTACATATCTGAAACTGGTGTTCACTTCCTCGACCACGTACCTGCTCGAACAAGCACCTTCGTGGCTCAGCAGTTGCATGACGCTCCACGAAGCTGTTGGGGTCACGACGCTATAGCAGTTGAACGGCACTCTAGACCCGGTGTCGCTGCATTTGCTTTTTCTCAATCTAGTGGGGACTGAACGGCCATATCAGGCAGAGGTTGCATGCTCGATCCGGCGCCACTGGGTTCGCTCTCCTTCTCGGTCTAGAGGAAACTGAATGGCCAAGGCAGGCAAAGCGCCTCCCCTTGCCTCCGTCACCTCGATATCTCTCTAGAGCTGTATAAACCTAGAGATTATTATGTTCCGATGCAAGAGCAATAGAACCATATGTACAATAAGAGTCCATTACAAGGAGGGTCTTCAACATACGTACAATAAGAGTCCATGACAAGGAGGGTCTTCAGCATACGTACAATAAGAGTCCATAACAAGGAGGGTCCACTAGTAGAAAACAGGGCATTGGTCCAGCCCATTAGCCCCGGTTCAATCTAGAACCGGGACCAATGGGGGTACTGGACCCGGTTCGTTAGCCCAGGGGGCCGGCCGGGCCACGTGGGCCATTGGTCCCGGTTCGTCTGGACCTATTGGTCCCGGTTGGAGCTAAAAACCGGGACCAATGGCTCTTGCTCCTGGCCCACCACTATTAGTCCCGGTTTGTTTTATGAACCGGGACCAAAGGCACCCCTTTAGCCCCGGTTTGTAGCACCAACCGGGACCAGTGAGTTGCCTATATAAACCCCCTCACTCAAGAGCAGAGCTCACTGCTCTGTTTTTTTTTCTGGCCGAGGGGGAGAGGGGTTAGTGGTGCTCTAGCTCACCTCCTATGCACACAACATGTTCGGTGGAATGCTCGAGCCACACTAGTTAAGCTTTTCTCCTCTCGAAGCTCTATTTTCTCCGAGATTTGTCTAGGTTTAGCGGTCCGTCACGTCCCGTCCCCGTCTTCGCCGCCGTCGATCGCCCCCGCCGATCTCGTCACCGGCACCACCGTGGTGAGCCTCTTGTTATGTCCATGCTTTTCTTACTTTTATTATTGCTTTAGATAGATATTTGTCTAATTTTCTTACGTTTATTATTGCTTGTTATTATATAGTGCGATGGTTTTGATATCCGCCCACGTGGGCCCTCGTCCGGTCTACGATTCGGATGTGGTATATTATCTTTAATTTATAACTATTTGTTTTAGTGCTTATGATAGTTATGCCGACCAACCTGACATGCATAGATGTTTTATTATGTCTAGGAGGTAGTTGAACCGGAAATTCCAACCGACCCTCTTGTGGAGAGGTTAAATTTAGTTGAAGAGGAAAACATTTCGTTAAAGAGAAAATTGGAAAAAATGGAGGAGGAGAAGATGGAATTGGAGTTGCATGTTGCGGAAGTTATCGATGATCACAAACAGGAGGAATTTGACCTAAAGGCGTTGCTGTTCGTGACCATCAACGATTGGCCCGCTCTCAGTAACCTTTCAGGACAGACAAACAAAGGATACCACGCATGCACGCACTGTTTAGATGACACTGAAAGTATATACCTGGACAAGTGCAGGAAGAATGTGTACCTGGGCCATCGTCGATTTCTTCCGACCAACCATCAATGTCGAAAGAAAGGCAAGCATTTCAAAGGCGAGGCAGATCACCGGAAGAAGCCCGCCATGCGTACCGATGATCACGTACTTGCTATGGTCAATGATTTACATGTAATCTTCGGAAAGGGCCCCGGCGCACTAGCTGTTCCGAATGACGATGAGGGACACGCACCCATGTGGAAGAAGAAATCTATATTTTGGGACCTACCCTACTGGAAAGACCTAGAGGTCCGCTCTTCAATCGACGTGATGCACGTGACGAAGAACCTTTGCGTGAACCTGCTAGGCTTCTTGGGCGTGTATGGAAAGACAAAAGATACAACTGAGGCACGGGAGGACCTGCAATGTTTGCACGAAAAAGACGGCATCCCTCCGAAGCAGTATGAAGGTCCTGCCAGCTATGCTCTTACGAAAGAAGAGAAAGAAATCTTCTTTGAATGCCTTCTCAGTATGAAGGTCCCGACTGGCTTCTCGTCGAATATAAAGGGAATAATAAATATGGCAGAGAAAAAGTTCCAGAACCTAAAGTCTCATGACTGCCATGTGATTATGACGCAACTGCTTCCGGTTGCATTGAGGGGGCTTCTACCGGAAAACGTCCGATTAGCCATTGTGAAACTATGTGCATTCCTCAATGCAATCTCTCAGAAGGTGATCGATCCAGAAATCGTACCAAGGCTAAGGAGTGATGTGGCGCAATGTCTTGTCAGTTTTGAGCTTGTGTTCCCACCATCCTTCTTCAATATCATGACACACGTCCTAGTTCATCTAGTCGACGAGATTGTCATTCTGGGGCCCGTATTTCTACACAATATGTTCCCCTTTGAGAGGTTCATGGGAGTCCTCTAGAAATATGTCCGTAACCGCGCAAGGCCAGAAGGAAGCATCTCCATGGGCCATCAAACAGAGGATGTCATCGGGTTTTGTGTTGACTTCATTCCTGGCCTTAATAAGATAGGTCTCCCTAAATCGCGGTACGAGGGGAGACTGAATGGAAAAGGCACGCTTGGAAGGGACTCAATAATATGCAGCGACGGTTATTCTTGGTCTCAAGCACACTACACAGTTCTACAGAACTCTACATTGGTGACCCCGTATGTCGATGAACACAAGAACAGTCTGCGCTCCAAACACCCGGAGCAGTGCGACGACTGGATTACACGTGAACACATCAGGACTTTCAGCAGTTGGTTGGAAACACGTCTCAGAGGTGACAACACTGTTTGTGATGAGTTGTACTTGTTGTCCAGGGGACCATCTTCGACTGTATTGATTTACAAAGGATACGAGATAAATGGGAATACATTTTACACGATTGTCCAAGATCAAAAGAGCACCAACCAAAACAGCGGTGTCCGCTTTGATGCAACAACCGAGAGGGGAAAGGACACATATTATGGTTACATAGTGGACATATGGGAACTTGACTACGGACATGATTTTAAGGTCCCTTTGTTTAAGTGCAAATGGGTCAATCTGTCAGGAGGCGGAGTACAGGTAGACCCACAGTACGGAATGACAACAGTGGATCTGAAAAATCTTGGATACACTGACGAACCGTTCGTCCTAGCCAATGATGTGGCACAGGTTATCTATGTGAAGGACATGTCTACTAGACCGAGAAAAAGAAAAGATAAGGAAGCGAATACATCATACGATGAGCCAAAGCGCCACATACACTAGTAGAAAACAAGGCATTGGTCCAGCCCATTAGCCCCGGTTCAATCTAGAACCGGGACCAATGGGGGTACTGGACCCGGTTCGTTAGCCCAGGGGGCCGGCCGGGCCACGTGGGCCATTGGTCCCGGTTCGTCTGGACCTATTGGTCCCGGTTGGAGCTAAAAACCGGGACCAATGGCTCTTGCTCCTGGCCCACCACTATTGGTCTCGGTTTGTTTTATGAACCGGGACCAAAGGCACCCCTTTAGCCCCGGTTTGTAGAACCAACCGGGACCAGTGAGTTGCCTATATAAACCCCCTCACTCAAGAGCAGAGCTCACTGCTCTGTTTTTTTTTTCTGGCCGAGGGGGAGAGGGGTTAGTGGTGCTCTAGCTCACCTCCTATGCACACAACGTGTTCGGTGGAATGCCCGAGCCACACTAGTTAAGCTTTTCTCCTCTCGAAGCTCTATTTTCTCCGAGATTTGTCTAGGTTTAGCGGTCCGTCACGTCCCGTCCCCGTCTTCGCCGCCGTCGATCGCCCCCGCCGATCTCGTCACCGGCACCACCGTGGTGAGCCTCTTGTTATGTCCATGCTTTTCTTACTTTTATTATTGCTTTAGATAGATATTTGTCTAATTTTCTTACGTTTATTATTGCTTGTTATTATATAGTGCGATGGTTTTGATATCCGCCCACGTGGGCCCTCGTTCGGTCTACGATTCGGATGTGGTATATTATCTATAATTTATAACTATTTGTTTTAGTGCTTATGATAGTTATGCCGACCAACCTGACATGCATAGATGTTTTATTATGTCTAGGAGGTAGTTGAACCGGAAATTCCAACCGACCCTCTTGTGGAGAGGTTAAATTTAGTTGAAGAGGAAAACATTTCGTTAAAGAAAAAATTGGAAAAAATGGAGGAGGAGAAGATGGAATTGGAGTTGCATGTTGCGGAAGTTATCGATGATCACAAGATCAAGATGGAACCTATTGTCGAGAGGTTAAATTTAGTTGAAGAAGAAAACAAATTCTTGAAGGAAAAAATAAAAAAAATTGTGGACGAGAAGATGATATTGGAGTTGCATGTTGCGGATGTCGTCGATGATCACAAGATCAAGATGGATGCAATGCGGTTGAAGATTAAAAAGATTAGAAAATATGCCATTAATACCGAGGCTTGGTATCATTATGCCGTTAGATCAATTGTTACCTTGGTTGCGATTATGATAGCATTTGTTTTCGCGTTGAAATGTTTTACATAGTTTCGATGTGTATGGAGAGCTATATATGTTGTTAGATGAGAACTATATATGTATGTACTTTGGTTTTAATGTGATGATGAACTTTTATCCATTTGGTCACTTAATTATCTATTTATGATGTTCTGTAATGGTTTTTGACACACTTAATTATATATAAATGCACGCAGATGAACCGCCAATGGATGTACGGTGACAGACACACCTCCGAGTACATTTAGGGCGTGCGTGAGTTTCTAAATGTGGCAGAGGCAAACAAGCAGAATGGTTTTATGTGTTGTCCATGCACTCAATGTGTGAATACGATGTCTTACTCTAACCGAAAAATCCTTCACTCCCACCTGCTTTACAAGGGTTTCATGCCACACTATAATGTTTGGACGAGGCACGGTGAAATAGGGGTTATGATGGAAGACGGCGAAGAAGAAGAGTACGATGACAACTATGTGCCCCCTGAATACGGTGATGCTGCAATGGGGGGAGCTGGTGAAGATCAAGAGGAACCAGACGATGTGCCCAATGATGCTGCAACGGGTGAAGCTGCTGAAGATCAAGAGGAACCAAATGATGATCTTCGCCGGGTCATTGTCGATGCAAGGACACAATGCGAAAGTCAAAAGGAGAAGCTGAAGTTCGATCGCATGTTAGAGGATCACAAAAAAGGGTTGTACCCCAATTGCGAAGATGGCAACACAAAGCTCGGTACCGTACTTGAATTGCTGCAGTGGAAGGCAGAGAATGCTGTGGCTGACAAAGGATTTGAGAAGCTACTGAAAATATTGAAGAAGAAGCTTCCGAAGGATAACGAATTGCCCGACAGTACATACGCAGCAAAGAAGGTCGTATGCCCTCTAGGATTGGAGGTGCAGAAGATACATGCATGCCCTAATGACTGCATCCTCTACCGCGGTGCATACAACGATCTGAACGCATGCCCGGTATGTGGTGCGTTGCGGTATAAGATCAGACGAGATGACCCTGGTGATGTTGATGGCGAGCCCGCCAGGAAGAGGGTTCCTGCGAAGGTGATGTGGTATGCTCCTATAATACCACGGTTGAAACGTTTGTTTAGAAACAGAGAGCATGCCAAGTTAATGCGATGGCACAGTGAGGACCGTAAGAAAGACGGGAAGTTGAGAGCACCCGCTGACGGGTCGCAATGGAGAAAAATCGAGAGAAAGTACTGGGAGGAGTTTGCAAAGGACGCAAGGAACGTATGGTTTGCTCTAAGCGCGGATGGCATTAATCCTTTCGGGGAGCAGAGCAGCAATCACAGCACCTGGCCCGTGACTCTATGTATGTATAACCTTCCTCCTTGGATGTGCATGAAGCGGAAGTTCATTATGATGCCAGTTCTCATCCAAGGCCCTAAGCAACCCGGCAACGACATTGATGTGTACCTAAGGCCATTAGTTGAAGAACTTTTACAGCTGTGGAATGGAAACGGTGTACGTGCGTGGGATGAGCACAAACAGGAGGAATTTGACCTAAAGGCGTTGCTGTTCGTGACCATCAACGATTGGCCCGCTCTCAGTAACCTTTTAGGACAGACAAACAAAGGATACCACGCATGCACGCACTGTTTAGATGACACTGAAAGTATATACCTGGACAAGTGCAGGAAGAATGTGTACCTGGGCCATCGTCGATTTCTTCCGACCAACCATCAATGTCGAAAGAAAGGCAAGCATTTCAAAGGCGAGGCAGATCACCGGAAGAAGCCCGCCATGCGTACCGGTGATCACGTACTTGCTATGGTCAATGATTTACACGTAATCTTCGGAAAGGGCCCCGGCGCACTAGCTGTTCCGAATGACGAGGAGGGACACGCACCCATGTGGAAGAAGAAATCTATATTTTGGGACCTACCCTACTGGAAAGACCTAGAGGTCCGCTCTTCAATCGACGTGATGCACGTGACGAAGAACCTTTGCGTGAACCTGCTAGGCTTCTTGGGCGTGTATGGAAAGACAAAAGATACAGCTGAGGCACGGGAGGACCTGCAACGTTTGCACGAAAAAGACGGCATCCCTCCGAAGCAGTATGAAGGTCCTGCCAGCTATGCTCTTACGAAAGAAGAGAAAGAAATCTTCTTTGAATGCCTTCTCAGTATGAAGGTCCCGACTGGCTTCTCGTCGAATATAAAGGGAATAATAAATATGGCAGAGAAAAAGTTCCAGAACCTAAAGTCTCATGACTGCCATGTGATTATGACGCAACTGCTTCCGGTTGCATTGAGGGGGCTTCTACCGGAAAACGTCCGATTAGCCATTGCGAAACTATGTGCATTCCTCAATGCAATCTCTCAGAAGGTGATCGATCCAGAAATCGTACCAAGGCTAAGGAATGATGTGGCGCAATGTCTTGTCAGTTTCGAGCTTGTGTTCCCACCATCCTTCTTCAATATCATGACACACGTCCTAGTTCATCTAGTCGACGAGATTGTCATTCTGGGGCCCGTATTTCTACACAATATGTTCCCCTTTGAGAGGTTCATGGGAGTCCTAAAGAAATATGTCCGTAACCGCGCCAGACCAGAAGGAAGCATCTCCATGGGCTATCAAACAGAGGATGTCATCGGGTTTTGTGTTGACTTCATTCCTGGCCTTAATAAGATAGGTCTCCCTAAATCGCGGTACGAGGGCAGACTGACTGGAAAAGGCACGCTTGGAAGGGACTCAATAATATGCAGGGACGGTTATTCTTGGTCTCAAGCACACTACACAGTTCTACAGAACTCTACATTGGTGACCCCGTATGTCGATGAACACAAGAACAGTCTGCGCTCCAAACACCCGGAGCAGTGCGACGACTGGATTACACGTGAACACATCAGGACTTTCAGCAGTTGGTTGGAAACACGTCTCAGAGGTGACAACACTGTTTGTGATGAGTTGTACTTGTTGTCCAGGGGACCATCTTCGACTGTATTGATTTACAAAGGATACGAGATAAATGGAAATACATTTTACACGATTGTCCAAGATCAAAAGAGCACCAACCAAAACAGCGGTGTCCGCTTTGATGCAACAACCGAGAGGGGAAAGGACACATATTATGGTTACATAGTGGACATATGGGAACTTGACTACGGACATGATTTTAAGGTCCCTTTGTTTAAGTGTAAATGGGTCAATCTGTCAGGAGGCGGGGTACAGGTAGACCCACAGTACGGAATGACAACAGTGGATCTGAAAAATCTGGATACAATGACGAACCGTTCGTCCTAGCCAATGATGTGGCACAGGTTATCTATGTGAAGGACATGTCTACCAGACCGAGAAAAAGAAAAGATAAGGAAGCGAATACATCATACGATGAGCCAAAGCGCCACATAGTTCTTTCAGGAAAAAGGGACATCCTGGGAGTGGAGGGCAAGACAGACATGTCTGAAGATTATGAAAAGTTTCATGAAATTCCTCCCTTCAAAGTCAAGGCTGACCCAAGCATCCTGATAAACGATGAAGATTATCCATGGTTACGGCGCAATAAGCAAATGACACAAGCGAAGAAAAAGTGAAGAGTTATTTCCGCAACTATTATGATGATACCATGCCAACTTTGTAACAAACGAGTATGATACCATTGTCCGTTTGTACTATTCAAATTTCAATACTACTTGCACTAACAAAACAAAACAAAACAAACTTGAAAAATAAATAGCAACAATAAGTATTTTGTTGTAAGTATAAACAAAATAAAATAAATAAAGCAACAAAGAAAATAAATAAAGAAAGTAAAATAAATAAAGCAACTCTAAATACAGCAAAAAAACAACTTAGAAATAAACAAAGAAAATAAAATAAATAAAGCAACTCTAAATACAGCAAAAAACAACTTAGAAATAAATAGCAACAATAAGTATTTTGTTGTAATTAAGTATAAACAAAATAAAATAAATAAAGCAACAAATAAAATAAATAAAGGAAGTAAAATAAATAAAGCAACTCTAAATAGAGCAAAAAACAACTTAGAAATAAACAAAGAAAATAAAATAAATAAAGCAACTCTAAATACAGCAAAAAACAACTTAGAAATAAATAAAGCAAAAAAGGAAAAAAAAAATTGGGCGCTGCCCAGTGAGCCTGCAAGGCCTATAGCACAGGATCCACCTGTAATATAAGGCCCAGCAAGCTCACAGGGCAGCGCGCAGAGTTAGGCCCAGAAGCCTGCATTTGAGAGGAGCTCGAGATGGAGGGAGCAGCAGCCCTTATAAACCACTCTCGAGCTCCCTCAGCTAGCGAGGTGGGACTAAACATCCCACCGCACCCGCGCCAGCACAGGGCCTTTGGTCCCGGTTGGTGGCAACAACCGGGACTAAAGGGTGGCATTAGTCCCGGTTGGTGGCTGAAACCGGGACTAATGCACCCCTTTAGCCCCGGTTGCTGCCACCAACCGGGACTAAAGGCCCCACCTTCCCGCCCTTTGGGCTGCTGAAAAGGGACCTTTAGTCCCGGTTGGTGGCAGCAACCGGGACTAAAGGGTGGCATTAGTCCCGGTTTCAGCCACCAACCGGGACTAATGCCCCTCCTATATAACCAGGACTTGCGAAATTTTCGTCAGTTTCCTTCTTCTCCCCGCCCCGACGCCTCCCTCGATCTGCTCTGTCCCCGTCGCCGTCGTCGTCGCCCCCGTCGCCCCCGTCGCCCCGTCGCCGTCGCCCCCGACGCCGCCTCGTCGCTCCGCCCCGCGCCGTCGCCGCGCCCCGCGCCGTCGCCCCGCCCCGCGCCGTCGCCGCGCCCCGGCCGGCCCGTCGCCCCGCGCCGCCGCGCGCCCCGCCCCGCCGCCGTCGCGCCGCCACGCCCCGACGCCGCCTCGTCGCCGCCCCGCTCCGCCGCCGTCGCGCCGCCCAGCCCTGCCGATGTGAGGGCCGGCTCCCTTTTTTTATATGTTTAATATTGCTGTATATATATATATATATATATAGTTGCTGTGTATATATATGTATATATGTGTATATTTTTTTTATGTTTATATAAATTGCAGTATATATAGTTGCTGTATATATAGTTGCTGTATTTATATGTATGTGTATATCTTTTTTTTCTTAGGAATTTGCTAAATATATATGTTAAATATATATTTATGTGTATATAAATATATTTTTTCTTAGGAAGTTGCTGTATATATGTGATGTGTGTATATGTGATGTATATATATGTGTATGTGGCTATATAGTTTTTTGTTTATATATGCTAAATATATATAGAAAGTTTTATATATATATGCAAAAGTTACAAATTTAGAAAAAGAAGGATAGGAAAGAAGAAAATAAGAAAGAGGAAAGAAAGAAGAAGAGGAGAGGAAGAAGAGAAGAAATAAATAAGAAGAAGAAAAAAAAGAAAAAGAAGGATAGGAAAGAAGAAAATAAGAAAGAGGAAAGAAAGAAGAAGAAGGAGAGGAAGAAGAGGAGAAATAAATAAGAAGAAGAAAAAAAGAAAAAAAGAGGAGAAGAAGAAAGGAATAGAGGAGAAGAAGAGAAATTTTCTCTTCTTCTCCTCTATTCCTTTCTTCTTCTCCTTTTTTTTCTTTTTTTTCTTCGATCTTCTCCTCTAGCGGTTCCTTTTTTCTTCTTCTTCCTCTTTTTTTATCGGATATGTATACACCCTCTCCCCGATAACTTCGACATTAGGGGGGGCCGGGGTCGAGGGTCGTCGAGGGACCGAGGCCGAAGGTCGAGGGGTCGAGGGTCGTCGAGGGACCGATCGAGAGGCCGAAGGGCGAGGGGTCGAGAGGTTGCCTAGCAGTCGGGGGTCTAGGGTTGTGGATCGCCGAGCAGTCGGGGGTCAAAGTATTGAAGAATTCCATGACTTCATCATTAGCCAGAAGTAACCGGGGCATTTTGGTACAAAGTTATGCAAAGATATTTTGGAACGGAGTTCCTGATAGAATAATCCGTCTTTTGTTACGAATTATCCTATCGGGGACTCCGTTCCAAAATAACTTTGGAGAGCTTCGTACCATCATGCTACTGTTACTTTCGCCTAATGATGAAGTATTGGTTTTGTTGAATCCTTTGACACTAGCTAGACAAAATGTGACATGAGGGGGTCTAGGGTTTGTGGATCGCCGAGCAGTCGGGGGTCGAGGGGTCGAGAGAGGTTGCCTAGCTAGTGTCAAAGTATTGAAAAATTCCATGACTTCATCATTTGCCAGAAGTAACCGGGGCATTTTGGTACGAAGTTATGCAAAGATGTTTTGGAACGGAGTTCCTGATAGGATAATCCGTCTTTTGTTACGGATTATCTTATCTGGGACTTCGTTCCAAAACAACTTTGGAGAGCTTCGTACCATCATGCTACTGTTACTTTCGCCTAATGATGAAGTATTGGTTCTGTTGAATCCTTTGACACTAGCTAGACAAAATGTGACATGAGGGGGTCTAGGGTTTGTGGATCGCCGAGCAGTCGGGGGTCGAGGGGTCGAGAGAGGTTGCCTAGGTAGTGTCAAAGTATTGAAAAATTCCATGACTTCATCATTTGCCAGAAGTAACCGAGGCATGTTGGTACGAAGTTATGCAAAGATGTTCTGGAACGGAGTTCCTGATAGGATAATCCGTCTTTTGTTACGGATTATCTTATCTGGGACTTCGTTCCAAAACAACTTTGGAGAGCTTCGTACCATCATGCTACTGTTACTTTCGCCTAATGATGAAGTATTGGTTCTGTTGAATCCTTTGACACTAGCTAGACAAAATGTGACATGAGGGGGTCTAGGGTTTGTGGATCGCCGAGCAGTCGAGGGTTGAAGCTAGTTCTACGTTTGCCATTAATATATCCATCTGTCATGTTTGAATAATAATTGGCATGTTGTAAATATTTGTAGAAACAATGGACGACAACACCCGAGACCTAGCACAAGAAGCGATGTTGATGGACATAATCGCAGACGGACAAAATGCCGTCAGGTCGTATCTCAACGACACCGATGAGCAGGTCGAACAAGAGCTGCGGCTGGAAGATCTAGGCTATGATATTGATGAATTCGGTGACCCAATGCACATGGAAGAAGTAGACCGTGAGGACGGCTCCGGTGACCCAATGCCGGTGCAAGAAGGAGACCGTGATGCTGGCTCCGGTGACCGAACCGAGTCCGGCCAGGAGGTATATATGTTAGTTAAGCATGTGCTGACTAGTTATTTGATTCATTCATTAACTCTCGTCTTTGTTCCTTTTCTAGCCCTCCGGATCGAGCAAATCTTCGGTAAAGAGACGAGGAGCGAAGAAAAAGTTGAGGCCGGATGAAAAGTTTGAGATCTTAGAAATCTCGCGCTCCGGCGAGCCGATTGCACCCATCCGCACAAAGAACGCATTTGTTAATCAGTGCGGGGTTCTGGTTAGGGACAAGATCCCGATCAGCATCCATCAATGGTTAAAGCCGGCTGCAAAAGACGCTCAGGTGACTTATGTCACTGATATGCAGAAAGAAGATCTTTGGACTGAGCTGAAGACAAACTTCGTCCTACCGCGAGAGGTTGATTCGGCGAAGCCAGTTATAGAGGACTTAATCAAGTCTGCTGCACTTCAGAAGATGGCAGACCAATTCAGGGCATGGAAGAAAAAACTGAATACGTTTGTCAAAGAGAAAACGACTCCAGAATTCGTGGGCATATATGAGAAGATCAAAGATGACTGGCCCGCATTTGTGGCCCATAAGAAGTCGGAAAAGAGTCAGAAGATGTCGGAGACAAACCGGATAAATGCTGCAAAGAAGATGCATCACCATCGCACGGGGTCGGGCGGCTACCTCGTAGCCCGGCCTAAGTGGGCCAGGGCTGAGAATGATCTGCTTCAGAAAGGGATCGAACCAGAGACAATGCACTGGCCAGAACGTTGCCGGACTTGGTTCTTCGGGGCTGGCGGATCCTTGGACCCTGTAACAGGGTGGTGCATTTGGACGGACAAGCAATTGGAAACACCACTCAGGAAGATGCGGCAGTATATCAAAGCAGCGCATGCAGGGACGTTCATCCCCGACAGAGAGAACGACGAGCTGACAATGGCCCTAGGGAATCCTGAGCACCCTGGACGGACACGAGGCACGCCAGGCTCCCTTCCGTGGCGTGCTGGGTTTCCGGACGCAGGAGGCTACAAATGCCACGACAGGAGGAAGAAAATGGAGATGACCGAAATCCAGGCGCTGCGGGCCAGAATACAAGCGATAGAGGAACGGGAAGCAGATCGGGAAAGAATTGCCGAAGCTTCCCCCGAAGCTACCCCGCCATCTCAGCAGAGAAGCAGCGTGGCTTCCACCGAGCTGCTTCAGCCAGAGCTTGCCTTGACGGCTACTGCCAGGAATCCTGTGGATGCTATCACGCAGGCACAAAATTGCCACCTTATGGCACAGTGGATGAATCTGAAGGTCAAGGCGGCTGCTGGCTCTGTTTATCCTTCTGGACCAGACGACACTTTTCACTGCCGGCCGATTCCAGAAGGATATGCTAGGGTGATGGTCGACGAAATAACGGAGGGATTTGAGGAGCTCCAGATTGACCACCCTACCGGTGAAGGGGAGACTCGGCTGGGTTCTTCATTGAAGACTCCATGCCTATGGCGGAAGGACCTAATCAACATTCTGAACTGGACGCCTCCGCCTCCTCCTCCGACGACGACGAGTCAGGGCACTCCGCCTCCTCCACCGCCTCCTCCTCCGGCGAGTGACCATCAGGGCACTCCGGCTCCTTCTTCGGCGAGTGACCATCAGGGCACTCCAGCTCCTTCTCCGGCGCGTGGCGGCACACCGCCTCCTTCGCCGCCGGCGCGTGGCGGCACTCCGCCTCCTTCGCCGCCGGCGCGCCCGAGCAGACAGCCAGCTCCTCCTTCGCCTAATCAGCAAGGGCGGAAGAGACCTGCCGCCGCTCCGGCTGCTCCTGCTCCGGCGCCTAAGCAAGTAAAAAAGACAGCTGCTTCGTCTGGTCCGGCGACGTCTACCAGTACAGCCAGAGGCGGGAGGCGATGCAGATTTGGTCCTTCTCTCACGCCTCTAGAGAAGTTACCGTACGAGAGGTCCGACGAGGAAAACACGAAGATCGCTGAAGGCGAAGTGAAGGACTTTTTTGAAGGGTTGAAAGCACAGAGACATCCACCTCCAGAGGAGAAGATAGATGCGGTGAAAGCAAAGCGCACTCTTGCTGCCCTGAAGCAACCAGCGAAAAGTAAGCCGAAGGGCAACTATGACCGCATTATTCAAAAGACATTTCAAGATGCCAAGCGGTCCGGAAGTACAAAAAGTGATCAGAGGTTAGCAGAAGGGCGAGCTGGGAAACAAATTGCCCAGCTCGGCGAACAAGCGAACCAATCGTGCCCCCCGCTCAAGGTGTCTAGCGACATGGTCGCTAATGATCCGAGGATGGTGCCCGGTTATACCAATCTTGTAGATTACGCGTCCGACGATGTACACTATGATTTCATGGACGTGCAGATAGAAAGATACGAGTACAAAAAGCCTGTCGTCAAAAATGAAAGATCTCTATCAACGAATATGCGAAGATTGCATGATTGGTACATGAAAATCTGCAGAGAGTCTGGGGGGAGGAATAACTTGTATTTGAGAGTTAAACCGGAGCATGACCTCGTTGGAATTGACCTGTTGCCTGTTCCATTTGAGGAGTTCTATCAATTTTTCAATCAATTGGCCCTCGATAAAACAACGATCACCTGCTACTGTCTATAAGTAGTACTACTTCTGTCATTAAGTCTCTCTATATAGCTGATCTTCATTGCATGTATTTATAATTATCCTCACTATATTATGCAGATTGAAGATCGTCGAATTGAAGAAAAGACAAGTAGGTGATATTGGGTTTATTAACACATACCTCATAGATGCAACCGAGGTTAAATTGCGTCCCGGCGATACCGAGACCAACTTGCTACGATCGTTGGTGGTAAATGAAAACAAAGATATAATACTCTTTCCTTACAACTTCAAGTGAGTGTTAATGTCTTGTGCATATTTGGTTTCCCTTATATATATCAGTCAAGTTTATAGTGATGTAATGATCTCATGCATTCGTGCGCAGCTTCCACTATATTCTCTTAGAGATTAAGCTTGAGAAGGGAATAGTAACTGTCTTCGACTCTAAACGTAAAGATCCCGAGGAGTATGCGGACATGACTCAAATGCTAGCCAGGTAAGTTAAATCGATCAATATTATCCACCATGCATATATATCAGCAACTTCTCTCTATTAATTAGCTAGCTAACACAATATATCAAACACCTAAATTAACCCCCAAAACCTAAAACCCCCCTCCCCTTTCAAAAAAAAAACAAAAACCACAGCTACAGAAATGCTGACACGTGCATGCCTTTTGGTCCCGGTTGGTACCACCAACCGGGACTAAAGCCCCTCCTGCCTGGACTCGGTGCACAGGCCACGTGGACACCCTTTTGCCCCGGTTCTGGATTGAACCGGGACTAAAGGGTCAGAGCATTAGTACCGACCCTGTTGCCCCGGTTCCAGAACCGGGGCTAAAAGGCCAAATGAACCGGGGCTAAATCCCCTTTATCTACTAGTGAGACAAAATGTGACATGAGGGGGTCTAGGGTTGTGGATCGCCGAGAAGTCGGGGGGGTCGAGAGGTTGCCTAGCTAGTGTCAATGTATTGAAGAATTCCATGACTTCATCATTTGCCAGAAGTAACCGGGGCATGTTGGTACGAAGTTATGCAAAGATGTTCTGGAACGGAGTTCCTGATAGGATAATCCGTCTTTTGTTACGGATTATCTTATCAGGGACTTCGTTCCAAAACAACTTTGGAGAGCTTCGTACCATCATGCTACTGTTACTTTCGCCTAATGATGAAGTATTGGTTTTGTTGAATCATTTGACACTAGACAAAAGGTGACATGAGGGGGACTAGGGTTGTGGATCGCCGAGAAGTCGGGGGTCGAGGGGTCGAGAGAGGTTGCCTAGCTAGTGTCAAAGTATTGAAGAATTCCATGACTTCATCATTTGCCAGAAGTAACCGGGGCATTTTGGTACAAAGTTATGCAAAGTTGTTCTGGAACGAAGTCCCTGATAGGATAATCCGTCTTTTGTTACGGATTATCTTATCTGGGACTCCGTTCCAAAACAACTTTGGAGAGCTTCGTACCATCATGCTACTGTTACTTTCGCCTAATGATGAAGTATTGGTTTGTTGAATCCTTTGACACTAGACAAAATGTGACATGAGGGGGTCTAGGGTTGTGGATCGCCGAGAAGTCGGGGGGGTCGAGAGGTTGCCTAGCTAGTGTCAAAGTATTGAAGAATTCCATGACTTCATCATTTGCCAGAAGTAACCGGGGCATGTTGGTACGAAGTTATGCAAAGATGTTCTGGAACGGAGTTCCTGATAAGTTAATCCGTCTTTTGTTACGGATTATCTTATCTGGGACTTCGTTCCAAAACAACTTTGGAGAGCTTCGTACCATCATGCTACTGTTACTTTCGCCTAATGATGAAGTAAGCCGAAGGGCAACTATGACCGCATTATTCAAAAGACATTTCAAGATGCCAAGCGGTCCGAAAGTACAAAAAGTGATCAGAGGTTAGCAGAAGGGCGAGCTGGGAAACAAATTGCCCAGCTCGGCGAACAAGCGAACCAATCGTGCCCCCCGCTCAAGGTGTCTAGCGACATGGTCGCTAATGATCCGAGGATGGTGCCCGGTTATACCAATCTTGCAGATTACGCGTCCGACGATGTACACTATGATTTCATGGACGTGCAGATAGAAAGATACGAGTACAAAAAGCCTCTCGTCAAAAATGAAAGATCTCTATCAACGAATATGCGAAGATTGCATGATTGGTACATGAAAATCTGCAGAGAGTCTGGGGGGAGGAATAACTTGTATTTGAGAGTTAAACCGGAGCATGACCTCGTTGGAATTGACCTGTTTCCTGTTCCATTTGAGGAGTTCTATCAATTTTTCAATCAATTGGCCCTCGATAAAACAACGATCACCTGCTACTGTCTGTAAGTAGTACTACTTCTGTCATTAAGTCTCTCTATATAGCTGATCTTCATTGCATGTATTTATAATTATCCTCACTATATTATGCAGATTGAAGATCATCGAATTGAAGAAAAGACAAGTAGGTGATATTGGGTTTATTAACACATACCTCATAGATGCAACCGAGGTTAAATTGCGTCCCGGCGATACCGAGACCAACTTGCTACGATCGTTGGTGGTAAATGAAAACAAAGATATAATACTCTTTCCTTACAACTTCAAGTGAGTGTTAATGTCTTGTGCATATTTGGTTTCCCTTATATATATCAGTCAAGTTTATAGTGATGTAATGATCTCATGCATTCGTGCGCAGCTTCCACTATATTCTCTTAGAGATTAAGCTTGAGAAGGGAATAGTAACTGTCTTCGACTCTAAACGTAAAGATCCCGAGGAGTATGCGGACATGACTCAAATGCTAGCCAGGTAAGTTAAATCGATCAATATTATCCACCATGCATATATATCAGCAACTTCATTTCCGATATCAACTAATTGTTTCCTTTGTCTGGCAGGGCTTGGAAAACATTCATCAAAAAAGCTCCGGGACTGCCGAAGAAGCTACAATTTAGATACCCGAAAGTAAGTACTATATAGTAGCATGTTCCGCGCGCGCATCTCCTATATCTTGATTCAAGCGCTAGCTAGTTTCATCAATACCAATTTGGCATTCTTGCTTATCAGTTTGATTGAGCTCTATTTCTTGTAAAGTGGTTGTGGCAGGAACCCGGGAATGATTATTGTGGATACTACATTTGCGAGTCCATCCGCCACACGACCTGTGAGCGGGGCTACACTGATGAACAATTTAAAGTGCGTAAGCAATCAATAATATTCACAAATTTATAGCATCATTTCATGTATTGACCCCCTACTTCAAATTAGATGTTTCGGATGCGGGATGAACTCCTAACACCAGATCGTCTGCGAGCAATTCAAGAGGAATTGGCGGCATTCTTCCTTGAACACGTGATCGCTGAAGACGGAGAATACTATGTGGACCCTGCATCCATGTGTTAGGAGATTATTTTTGTAAGAGATAATTATTGTATATATGTGCCCGGTAGTGTCGGATAGATATACGAGAACTTGTTGTTCGACCAATCTCTCGGAGAAGGAGAGGTGGTCGATATTATTACTTCTCTCTGTATGCATATATATATATATATGTTGATTATATATACGAGATCTTCTGTTCCTTCGTTTGCTTAGTAGCTAGCAGCTAGCTAGCTAGCAGCTAGCTAGCTAGCTAGCGTGACTCTAGTCCATATATATACGTATGTGTAGTATGTAGCGTCGACCAAAAGCACGGACATAAGAGAGAACACTTCTCTCTATTAATTAGCTAGCTAACACAATATATCAAACACCTAAATTAACCCCCAAAACCTAAAACCCCCCCTCCCCTTTCAAAACAAAAAACAAAAACCACAGCCACAGAAATGCTGACACGTGGATGCCTTTTGGTCCCGGTTGGTACCACCAACCGGGACTAAAGCCCCTCCTGCCTGGACTCAGTGCACAGGCCACGTGGACACCCTTTTGCCCCGGTTCTGGATTGAACCGGGACTAAAGGGTCAGAGCATTAGTACCGACCCTCTTGTCCCGGTTCCAGAACCGGGGCTAAAGGCCCAGATGAACCGGGTCTGATCCCCCTTTATCTACTAGTGGTCTTCAGCAACATTGTTCAATTCGTATACTCTACAAAGGACTCCATGGAATCTATCAGTTGACCTACATTCTCCTCCGAGAACACATGCATCATATGGGTATTTTGTCAAGCACCTAGCGAGTACACAACAACAAAATAAAAAAGCTGATAAGATCAGTACAATTCCCCTTTGCATTGCTACCCGAGGACAATGACCACAGTTTCCCATATTGATCTGACGCGTCCACCTCCACGTACATGAGTTGCTGGCCAGCCGCCTCCGCCTCTGACTCGGCATACTCTCACAGGGGACGGGAGCGCGAGAAAGTCTGGCACGCCGTTGTGAATTGAGATGGGAGAACAAGAGGCTTACCACCATGTTACCGCTTCCGACGTGACGCCCGATGCTTCTGCTAGGATCTCACATCCGTGAGGCCAACGACCTATAGTCGCCATTGGATCGGACCAGGAGGAGTGGTTGAGACTTGAGAGAAGGCACATCCAGTCGAAGCAAGGTTGGGGGTTGCCGATACAACCACCATCCATGAGGCGAATCGGAGAAGATCATGGTGAGGTGAATCAGGGGAGAGACAAGGGTGAGCCAGGATTATTTTTTCTTATGAGGGAAATCGATAGAGTTTAGGATCGGTTTCGTTAGACGTTTCATCCTCGCGGGTGGGCTTGGCCTATGCTTCGTCGGCTCGGTGGGCCGTTCGCTTGTGACGAGGCGGGAGAGCGCAGGCAGGAGAAGCACGGGAAGAAGCAGATATGTATCTCTACTACTATTAAAAGAGCAAACAGAAATTCTTCTAAAGACACACAACAAACTGTACACAGGATAACCAGGACCCTTAGATTAAATCAACTTAAATACATCCTACCGTCAATATTACTCTAATAGTCTATCATCAAGATCAACGTCTCAGATCAAATGTTCTGCCATCAGACGTCGTCGTCTGTCGCGTCTGCCGATTCTCCTAGGCTCCGCATCCCTCGATCCACGCTGTCTACCATGATTAACGGAATGTTTTTCACCCAAATCGTGCATCCCCGACTCTTCTTTCTCTGCCCCAGATTGCGAGGCGTCTTGGAATCCCTCCGCCCCTCGCCTTTGCACCAGATCAAGGAGTCCTGGATCTAGAAGAACTGCTCCCGTTTTTGCAGCTCTGCACCACTACCAGATCGAGGAGTCCCGGATCGAGGAGCGCCCCACCGCCACCCCTTCTGCCTCTTCGACTGTATCCATGCGCACGCGCACTCCCGCTGCTTCCTACGAAGTGACGGCGGCTGCCGATGTTCCTTCCTTCCTCACCAATCCCTCCCGCATCAGCCGCCACTGGACGAGGACGAGCGCACGCCCAGTGAGCTGGCCGCGCCTCGCCGCCCCGCGCCGTCGATTCCCATCCATGCCGGTGGCGGGCAGCGGGTGGGACGCTGGGGCGCCGGTGGGAACACGTCTATGTGTGGACAGGAGGGCCAGGGCTCAGCGCATCCCCGCGCATGCGCACGGCACACAAGCGCGTGGCAGCTGTGCCCGACAGCATGGGCGACCAGAGACCACCGGCGGGTGGGGCTTAGACAGCAGGGCCGGCGATGGTGCGACGCGGAGACGGCCAGCGCGCCAGCTAGCGCATCGTGACGACACGCGCGGTCAGCATGCACGGACGGCGAGCTTGGCAACAACACGCGTCACGTGCGTAGGCCAGCGCAGCGCGAAGCACACGAGCACGAGGTGCACACTAGGCGGGGGCCTACGGGGCGAGGTGCACTGGCGAGCGGCTGCCCAGCTCGACCAAGCTGGTGACGCATCCGATGCAGTTGGCCCTCCTACTTCGCTAATGATGCCGACGACCACGCGAGGATGTCTCTCGGCTTCTCGCCGGAGTGGTACTAGATGCTCTCGCTGACCCACCATGTTTGTGCCACTCTCATATGCTCCTCTCCCTCTGCCAACGCAGGTAGCGGAAGTCGGCAGTAGTGCACCCATGAAGCGGCGGTTCTGTTTATATTCTCTGGATGATGCCACTATGCCGCATGCGTGTCTTGTGTGCGTTCTTGTATGGTAGTACTATTGCTTCGCGTCCATGTTGCGTGTGCTCTGTTTGTGTGATGCATGCGCGGCAGCCTCGGCTTGCTTGTGCCTGCTGACTGCAACTACTGTTACTTACTACTGTATTTTGTAGTCGTTGACAGGTCGTGAACATGGTGGTAAGGCACGGTGCAGCCTCGACGCAATCAAATCGCTCCTGAGTGTGGAGAAGCAGTGTCGTCTCACAGTCAATGTGGCCAGGATGCACTTGTGTGGATGGTGTTCAGATCCCAATCATGGTACACGTGCTGCAGCAATGTCATGATATTGAAGTGGAAAGTTTGTGCATGATTACGACCGGATATGTATTGGTTCTTCACTACAAAGTACTGAATTTTATGGCCACTGCCAATGAAACTCTCATTCTTTCAGTACCAGTTTTTATATGATACAACTGAAGTCTAATTGTTACAGGAGATAATATTTGTAGATGTTCCCAATAATTTGAACATGATGTTGCTGCTATATCTGGGTGTTCAGAGGCATGACTTATCTACAACCTATACCCCATCATCCACTGCGACCTAAAGCCAAAGCAAGAAGAGGAAATGGAGCAACTTGGTCCTCTCTGTTCTCTTGTTGCATTCTCTGGGAATCATAAATACTTGCATATCCGGACGCAAACCTTTGTAAGGTTATGCTCTACTTTACTATTTGAATCTTGGTAAGGTGCCAGAAATATCTTTTCGGTGATAATGGAGGCCTAATGAAGGCCGAGTGATTCTGCTTGGTGAGGTTGTCCTATGTCGTTCCTGAGAAGGTGAAACTGGTGAACCACAAGGCAATTGTCAATAGCTTCAGTAAGCCCACTTTTAGTAACATCAAAATTAGAAGTATTATACAAATAATAATCCTTCACCGACAATCTTAATTATATTCTTCTGTAATTTAGGTTACTACACTGCGCTTCAGCTGTACAGAAACGAAGTGTTCGACATCAGTACTCATACACATTCGGCTTCATCATTTACAAGGTCAGTACGAGGCTGTTCGGATTTGATCCCAGACCCTCCGTGCCAAAAACTCAGCTTCCATGGACTCGTGTGTTGAGATGGAAGTATAATCAGCTTTACAGGCTGGCCTCATGTTGAGATAGAAGTTAACCACAAACAATCAATTAATATCCCATTACGACCATCGAGCTATGGTGCAAGAATACTTGATAATGATTTTTTCCTTTTTACTACCGAGTTAGTATCCTGCAGTTATTTTCCTTTTGTCTGCATTATCAAACAACTTCCATGGTTAATGGTTTTTTCCCTTCCACTAGGGAGGAATGAATCCTCAAGTTTCCATTTTGTGGTGATTTTGTTTTGGTGCGTTATCAATCAGCTTCCATGGTAAGTAGTAGAGTACAAGGGATCCTCATGTTTCCATTTTTGGTGATAATCAATCAGATCTCCGACATTAGAAAAGATACCCTAGAACATCAAACAAACACTTGGCTTCAGAATTAAGTTCTGTAAGTCTGGCGCACCTAAATACTCTTTTGATTCACGGCTGGGTAATTTAATAGGAATTAAAAAAGGGAGGAGCAACTCAAGCGAAGAAAAGCAACCTAGCAGAATTAAGCACCATAAAAGTTTTGGTTACACACTTCACTGTAAAAGACTATGTACACTACCATGAAAACTTGACAGTAGGATGCATGTTTCTGGTGTAGCTGGTGCAAAAGGTAATATGTGTTGAATATGAATAAATTGGCAAGGCAAAGATCTTTGGTCTACAAACACGTATCAAAACAAAACTGAAAAAATACTGGTTGGAATTGGATAACCAATACTGAAAAATGGAGCAACCAATTGTGAAAAAGAGACATCTTTAATGTCAAATTTATAGTCATCAAACGTTCCTTATTTCCTGATTGTATGTTGTTGTCGAGAATATCATCCCACCCATTGCTTTGGAGATCATCTTTGTGTGCAATAAAAGTTTGTCAATCTAGCTCACATGAGTTGAGTTGCACCATATGTCCCATTATTACCCTGTTAGTCAAATAGCTGGTATCCCCCAATAGTAAGAGAAGAGAAGATTTTTAGTGAGTAATTGCATGTATTTTATTCCTATCTTCTAGACAAATCTTTTACCATTTAAGCGCAACCCATAGTATAGTTCTTTTATACCAGTTAAGTTAATTATTCAACAAAATTCCTTTTTACTGAAATAAGAACAACATAATGCTTACAATTTAATCTGGTCATCTGGACAACTAAATGGGTCCATCATATGCTTAGTATCTTTTGACATATGTAATGTGGGGAAGAAGACCAGTCTCTTGCTAGGGATTTCTCGAGCCAACATGCACTTCACTATTTTAACTTTGTCTTCCTGCTAAGTTGTCTCCTACTACTTTCAAGGCTTTCTTACACTCAATATCAAATGTCATTCTTCATACGACTGAGCAGTCTCAGCTATACTTTAAACCAGACATCAACGAAGCAAATAACTTGATTACAAGGTACATTCCTGATTGGCAATGCCTAGCTATTTTTCGATCTTGACTAACACAAGGGGTGCAATATGTAGGTTCAGGGAGCTCCGACGATTTCTCCGAGCAAAGAAGTCTTTCAAGCTAGATTTTCTTTCAAGATAACAATATAGCCTGGGAGCATCCCTATCCATGGATAGAGTGCTACTGTCTTACATCTCTCAATGTCCTAGCTTTATTTTCATTGTTCTGATAAATATGGTATTGAAAATTTTAGAATGTCTTGTGATGTGATGTTGTGGATTTTGCAACACATATAATCTCCTATTATACTAATGTGATCATAATAATTCCCTTTTTAATCACGGATTGTTGTCATGAAGCAGATCTTATTTTGTGGATGGATCCATTGGTTTATGTTTCCAGCCTTTTAGATTTTTGTCTTATACTATGGAGTTGATTACGATGAATGATGCGCTCCACTGAAAATGTTTACAGTCTTTTTTACTAATTTTCTATTTGTGTAATAATTACAAAAGATCCGGTTCTCAGCATTACCTACTCGAGCGAAACAATTGAATGACAGGGTTCTCCAATATGTTCACTATAGTTTTAGTCCAACTAAGTTTTTTGTATTACAACATTGTTAAAAATCTCTATTGTTGGTACATCACTATATTCTGTTTATTTTATTGATATATATTTCTTTATAAGGTGAATGTTGATTGTTTTCACATGATAATACGTGCGTTGCACGTGCACGCTTACTAGTACGTAGATAAAAATCAAAGTGTTTTTATTCTCAGCGTTTTTTTAACTTAACGGTGGCATTGGTGTCGGTGAGCGGGCAGATAGCCGCTTTATTATTAGGATTAAAAAAAGAATAAAGTTGGTCACATGCATCGATTGATGCAGGTCTTAACCGTCTTTTCCAAATTAGAAGTCACTCCCCACTATGATTAGCCTAGAGCATCTCCACTCGTTCGGGCCCCCAGCGCATAGGCCAGCACTCTTTCGTGCACTCGCTCGACGATTTTTAGGCCCTGGGGGCGATCTAAGTCCCAACCACGCCTCCAGGTGCCGCCCCCAAGGCATCACAAATTCAAACTTGGTCCATTTCAGCTCCCAAAAAAGCCACAAGTCCGGCGATCAGCGCCATAGTTCGACGATCACCTTGCCACAGTTCGGCGATCACAATGAAAAGTTCGACGTGCAGCAAAAAGAAAGGACATGTAGGCAATGCATCACATGGCGGTGTCGGCCTCCGGTGTCGGAGTAGTCAGCATGCACAGGCTGGGCGGTGTCGGCGCGGCTTCTGTGCTGCTGGGCGTCGTGGAGGCATCATCGCTCGGGTTTAGCGGCGCTGTCACGGCATACGGTCCAGGATGAGGCCGCGCTCCGTCAGGTACCACGCCTTGAGCTCCGGGTCTAGGAGTCGGCGAGGCAGTGCTCGATGGACTCTTGCACATGTGCGGTAGCCGACTCGGCGTGTTTCCCCTTCTTGGCCCCTTTGTTGCCTTCCGGGCGCCCGTCGGCCGCGCCCGGCGTCCGCGTGTCCGGCTTGTACGTCTCCTTGGCCTTGCCGAGGGTGCGCCGGACATCCGCCCACTTCTCGCACTTCTCGATCCGCTTGAAGACGTGGAGGTACCTGAAATCTTGGTCGCCATTGTCCTGCCACTACATGAATCAGGCACTCTGTTGTCCGCCACGGCGGACGGAAAAGGCATACATGGCGATCGGCAAAGGCCTTTGCCGTCCGCCAGCATACGGCAACAGGTCCGGCTGAACGAGTGCCAGCAAAGGCCTTCTTTGTCGTCTGCTTCATAGAAGCGGACGGCAAAGGGCTTTGCCGTCCGTCAGCAGATGGCAAAGATCATAGACGATAGTGGGGTGGGGTGAGCGTTGTTAGGGGTTAACGGCGTGCTTTGTCGTCCGCCAGCAGATGGCAAGATCTTTAACTCTTTGTCGTCTGCTGGCGGACGGCAAACAACTGAGCTCCAACAGCAGCAGGAAGCTGCCACGTGTCCAGCTATGCCGTCCGTCAGCAGACGGCAAAGAACTTTGATTATTTGTCGTCTTTTGACGGACGACATAACTGGCCCTAATTGCCAGCCATATTTGGGCACTTTGTCGTCTACGAGTAGACGGCAAAGATCTTTGATTCTCTGTCGTCTGCTGGCGGACGGCAAAGTGCCCAAATAGGCAACCCAGTGTTCTCAGTTTACACAAGTGAGTGCCACGTGGCCTCTTTGCCGTCTGCTAGCAGACGACAAAGCTCTTTGTCGTCCGCTTGCAGACGGTAAAGAGGCTGTATATCCCCTATTTTTATTTTAATCCATTTAATTTGACAGGTTTTCACACACAGTATACATATACATACATATCGAACATATCCAAAAACATATAACAGCATGTCCAACAACATATTTCATCAAATCCAACATATCCAACAACATAGTTCAACAAAGTCGTATCCAACATATCCATATATAGACATGCATATCCACAAAGAAGTTTCCAACGACAACATATCCATATAGACATACATATCCAAACAAGTTTTCATAAACAACAAGGAAGCACCAGAAGAATAGTACACTCCATCAATGCAAGCTTCCTCGTCTAAATGAAATCTACAAATTGGGAAAGATGAAAGTAGAATAATAATAAGAAGAAGAAGACTATTTAGAGCTAAGGTAGGTAAAAATGCTAACTCTGTAGGTTAATTTAGAGCTAAGGTAGGTAAATATGTCATTTAGGAGCTAACATAGGTTAAATGGATCATATTGGAGCTAACCTAGTTAAACTTGGTCATTTTTAAGCTAACCTAGCTAATTATGCCATTTTTTACCTAACTAAGCTCATTTAGGCATTTTAGAGGACAACAAGCTAAGTATATGACATTTATGAGGTTAGCAAGGTTATTATGCCATTTACGAATAAAAACAAGTAAGAGGAGGAAAAGAAGAAGAAGAATAACATCTTCTTCTTCTTCTTTTCTTCCTCTTCCTTCTTTTCTTCATCTTATTATGTTATTTGTGGACGAAATAGGCTAAATTATGTCATTTAGGAGCTAACGTAGGTTAAATGGATCATATTGGAGCTAACCTAGTTAAACTTGGTCATTTTTAAGCTAACCTAGCTAATTATGCCATTTTTGACCTAACTAAGCTTATTTAGGCATTTTAGAGGACAACAAGCTAAGTATATGACATTTATGAGGTTAGAAAGGTTATTATGCCATTTACGAATAAAAACAAGTAAGAGGAGGAAAAGAAGAAGAAGAAGAAGAAGAAGAAGAAGAAGAAGAGGTTCTTCTTCTTCTTCTTTTCTTCCCCTTCCTTCTTTTCTTCATCTTATTATGTCATTTGTGTACTAAATAGGCTAAATTATGTCATTTAGGAGCTAACGTAGGTTAAATGGATCATATTGCAGCTAACCTAGTTAAACTTGGTCATTTTTAAGCTAACCTAGATAATTATGCCATTTTTGACCTAACTTAGCTTATTTAGGCATTTTAGAGGACAACAAGCTAAGTATATGTTCTTCTTCTTCTTCCTCTTCTTCTTCTTCTTCTTCTTTTCTTCCTCTTCCTTCTTTTCTTATCTTATTATGTCATTTGTGGACTAAATATGCTAAATTATGTCATTTAGGAGCTAACGTAGGTTAAATGGATCATATTGGAGCTAACCTAGTTAAACTTGGTCATTTTTAAGCTAACCTAGCTAATTATGTCATTTTTGACCTAACTTAGCTTATTTAGGCATTTTAGAGGACAACAAGTTAAGTATATGACATTTATGAGGTTAGCAAGGTTATTATGCCATTTACGAATAAAAACAAGTAAGAGGAGGAAAAGAAGAAGAAGAAGAAGAAGAAGAGGAAGAAGAAAAAGAAGAGGTTCTTCTTCTTCTTTTCTTCCTCTTCCTTCTTTTCTTCATCTTATTATGTCATTTGTGGACTAAATAGGTTAAATTATGTCATTTAGGAGCTAACGTAGGTTAAATGGATCATATTGAAGCTAACCTAGTTAGACTTGGTCATTTTTAAGCTAACCTAGCTAATTATGCCATTTTTGACCTAACTAAGCGTATTTAGGCATTTTAGAGGACAACAAGCTAAGTATATGACATTTATGAGGTTAGCAAGGTTATTATGCCATTTACGAATAAAAACAAGTAAGAGTAGGAAAAGAAGAAGAAGAAGAAAGGAGGAAGAAGAAGAAAAATACCGTGGCCATGGAGGTGAAGGATGGGTCGGGGCTGCGGGAGTGGCAGACGGAGGTGAAGGACCAGTAGGGTTTCCGCCATTGCCAGACGCAGAAGGATTGGTCGATGCTTGTTGGGAGGCATGCTGCACCAAAGATCATTTGTAATAATGTCTCCTTAGCATGATGCAACTGAAAATGTGAATACTAGTAACTAACGACCATTGAGATCAAACTCACCGTGGCTGCAGGAGCGATCTGGGGCATTCGCGGAGGGGTCTGACCGTTTTGCTCGCACATGGTCTGCACATCTGGTTATCATGAGTTAGTCATATTAGTTAGTAATGCGAACATTACGTGCATGATTTGGCTAATATGCACGAGAAACATACAACAAGGAGCTCGTATAGGGCCCGGTGAGACGCCTCGTTTCGGTTCCTCTCCTCCTCCAACAGCTTAGCGGTCCTCTCCTCCATCTCCTTCTCCCTCTCCGCCGTCTCCCTTTTTGCCTTCTCCAAAAGCACCTGGGTGTTCAATCTCTCTTTCTCAACCAATTCCTGCAACACACCACTCCTCGTTAGCATTGTAATCATCGACGGACGCACACACAATGTAATGGAGGAAAGGTGAGAGAGTCTGTATAACTAACCACCATGGTGAGCTCCGCGGGCCGTGCACGAGGCATTATCTCAGGATCAGAGCTAGTCTGGCGCTTCTTTATCTGCGGGAGAGTCCTAGGACAACGTATCAGTCCATCACCAATGGCCATGGCGCCATGGGTCCTCCCGCCACCAGATATCATGACCAGCTCTGTATCAAAAGGATCCTGGCTCGGGTTAAATTCCCCCCCCTTTCCTCGCCACCAGAAATTTTAGCGCTACGCCTACGAATGAAATCAAGAAAACTAAGTTCAAGGCCTTAAGAATAGGTAATTACCAGCATGTACTTGTCCTTACTTAGAAACTTGCCACGACACTTCTTCTTGGCCCTCCTAATACCCTTCGTGGCGTAGTAGTCTCGAACGGCCTACACCCGAGCCTCGTGCCGTAAGTTCTGAAGTAGGCGCTTGCACTCGAAATCAACAACCTTACACGCGGCCTCCTGCTCTCCATCTGAAACCCTGTAGAAGGTATGTAATCAAACAAGACAACACTGATTAATACAATCACTCGGTAGTGTTGATTTTTAATTTTGTTAAGGAGAAATTACCCAAAACCGACGGAACACAATCTCGGCCACCGTCTCGCACACGACACCGGCGAACAAATACTCCGACGGGGCCGAGGCAACCGAGTACTGTTCCCAGGTCAGTGCTAGCTGTGGAACCTGACCCTCACCGAGCAACATGACCCACCCACGGAAGTGTTGCCGGCAAAGCACACCAAGTACCTGGTTGGGCCTGTGGGAACCACGGGGGTGTACCCAACCCCTGCAGTATGACAAGGCCAACGCATTAGATATTAATTTGAAGAAACATGAAGGCAAAAGGTTAAAAAAGAGTAAATGCACTTACTTCAACCCATTAGGCGAAATCAATACCCTCTGCTCGGGGGTCGTCGGCACGGGCGGGAGCTTTGTACCAGCACGCTGGTAGACCTTCTTGCCCTTCTCTATCAGCTCGTTGTCGCTGTAGCTATCATCAGAAAAGGTGTCCTCGCTACCATCAGTAGGGCAACTAGCCTCCGGAGTCTCGTGGGAAGAAGACTTCGGGGCCATACTCACGTGGGGCGAAGGATCGGCGACCCGAGTCTGACGGGTCCACGTCAGGCGAAGGATCGGCGACCCGAGTCTGGTGGGCCGAAGGACCCGAGTCTCATGGGTCCACGTCAGACGGAGCAGTCCTATGGTCGGGTGAAACAGTTGGGGGTGGCGGCGAGGAAGGCATATCAGCCTTCCTACCTTTCCCGCTGCCACGTCCACCTCTAGCAGCCTTCTTCGACCTACCCCGACCTCTACCAGCCGAAGAAGAAGCGTCCGTCGTTGTTGTCTGCATACTGTCTAGCAGCGCTCTCCGGAGGGGCTGGGGTGGAATAATGGAACCACCCCTCCGGCCAATAGCGCTCGCAGGAGGCTCCGGGCGCTCTGGACCCTTGCCCACCATCCTGTCAACACCTGCAATGACAAAAGGTAAACGAAATTAGTACAACATAAAAAAATTGAATACCTGACATGAATAATATGTATATAATTTAAGTGTATACTCATCATGAACATAATAAAAAAATGAATACCTCACATTACTAATATTACTCTGAATCGTCTATATATGCATCATCATCATCACTATCAGTGACGTGCTCATCATCATCATCAATAAATGCATCAACATGTGGAAGGCCTCCTTTATGTAATCGTTCAAGCATTGACAGGCCATTTGCAGCAGTAACTTCTTCCAGTTCTGGCTCTTCTTGTTCTGGCTTAAGGGTGAAGTCAGATTCACTATCGTTGTCTACTTCTATGTTCTGCGGTGGAGTAGAGCGGTTCTTGAAATGTTTTTTTGGAAAGACGTGTTTCTTGGAAGAATTCTCCTTCGTCATATGTGTCTTGGTTAATGTGAGGTTCATAATCCTCTTCATTGGGGGGAGGTGGTCTAACACGTGGCATCACTTCATAAACGACATCCCAACCACTGAGATTTGGATCACTTTGACAGGCCCACAGTAGATAGAAAACTTGGGTTGCCTGTTGAGCCGTAATATAGACATCGGGAACATCCAAATGGGTGCTTTGTTTGATTTTGACTAGCCCTATATGTTCATGAGTCCTTCTGGCCTCCCTCGGCTAGAACTAATAACATCTGAAGACTATGACGTTTGGTGGGTTTTCACCATCGAATTGAAGTTCAAAAATTGCTTCAACTTCCATAATACTCGATATTTCATTCGCCGATAGCAGAGACACAACAATTTGTAGATGATGACCCACAAGTGTAGGGGATCTATCGTAGTCCTTTCGATAAGTAAGAGTGTCGAACCCAATGAGGAGCAGAAGGAAATGATAGGCAGTTTTCGGTAAGGCATTTTGTGCAAGCACTGAAATTATAGGTAACAGATAGTTTTGTGATAAGGTAATTGGTAGCAAGTGACAAAAGGTAAAATTAAATAAGGTGCAGCAAGGCGGCCCAATCCTTTTTGTAGCAAAGGACAAGCCTGGACAAACTCTTATATAAAGGAAAGCGCTCCGGAGGACACATGGGAATTATCGTCAAGCTAGTTTTCATCACGATCATCTGATTCGCGTTCGGTACTTTGATAATTTGGTATGTGGGTGGATCGGTGCTTGGGTGCTGTAATGCCCCAGATGTAACACTTTCCAATATTGGCAATATATGAAACTTTGACTTCATCAATTCCATTTTGGGCTCTTCTTTTCATTTCGGGTTTCTTAGTTTTGTCGTGTGTGTGTGTGTGTGCATTTCATCCATGTCATGTTGTTATGTGCATTGCATTGCATTCGTGTGATCACTTGCACCCGGTTCCACTCGCCTCTTCCCGTTGTCCGTTTTGAGTTCCGACGCTCACAAACGTGCCCGTGGCATCCCCGAGTCCTTCTTTCGTGTGTGTCCGTGTAACGTTTTCGGAATGACGTGAGACTTGTCGTGCGATGTAGTTTTGGTACGTGTAGGCCGCCTGTCAAGTTTCATCGCGTTTGGAGTTCGTTTGGTACTCCAACGGTTAACCTAGTGGGCTAAAAGAACCTCTTCTTTGAGGCCCAAGACCCCCTCCACAACAGCCCACTAACCCAGCACAACCCTTCCCATCATCTCGGTCGTCGAATCGTGATCGTGTGGGCGAAAACCGCACCCCATTTGGAGTCTCCTAGCTCCCTCTACCTATAAATATGTGTCCACCCCTGAGTTTTCGCAGATGGAACCCTAGAAACTCCCCTCCACCGTGCCGGACACGTCCGTTCGCCGCCGGACGCGTCCATCCGCCGCGCCCGTCCAACCCCTGCGCGCCACGTGGCGAGCCCCAGTCGCCGGCCGTCGCCTCCCACCGCGAGCCCGCCGCGGCCCGTTCCCGGCCCTCCCCGGCCCGCGCGCCTCGCAGAAGCCCCACGCCCCGCCGCGCCGTCTTCCCCGCCGCCGGCGCCCGCCTCGCCACCGCCGGGCGCGTCTCCCGCCGCCACCTCGCCTCCGGCCGGTCGCCGCCGCCCGGCGCGACCTCCTCCGCTGGCCGACGCCGCCGCGGGCCGCCCCCTTCGCCTCCTCGGCCGGCGCCGCCGCCGCATCCGCCGGCGCCCCCGCCTCCTCGGCCGGCATCCGTCGTCCGCCGGTCGCTGCCGCGCTCCGGCGAACCGCCGTCGCTTCCGCTTCAACGCCGGCGAGCAGTTGCTCCATTCCGATCTGGATCCGTGGGTGGATCAGATCCAGCCACGTGCCCAACCAAACGCCCCGTCCGCAGCCCGGATCCCTCCGTCCCGGGTCCGTCCCGTCCCGCGTTGAATTTTTGCGGAGGTGATTTTTCACTTAGTCCCAGATCTGTAACATTTTGTTGCCTCCTTTGCATGCCTGTAACTTTGTGCTCGTAGATCCGTTTTCTGCATATGATATATCAAAATGGTCGTGGTGATGTGCTCTACATTTTGTTCCATTGTGGCATGCTTGTTTGAGATCATCTAGATGTCCTAATCTTCATGACAAGAGTACTACTTGTTATAAACTGCTATAACTTGTTATTTTCATGCCATGTTTGAGATGTGATAACTTGGTGCATGTTTATCCAAATGAAGCAAATGATATGTCAATTTGTTCATTGTGAGATGCTCTACATGATGGTTTCTGTAGCATTCATGTTAGGTTTCATATTGCCATGTTAATCTTGGTTGCAAAAGTGCATGTGGCTGTTAAGTTATGAAACATGTTAAGAGATGTTGATTTGAAGTGCCCGTTGCTATTGATGTGTTTGTCTCCATGTCACATGTCAATATGTTTTAGGATCTCCATCATATGGTCTTTGCTGTGGTGCAAACCATTTTCCATGACATGCATTGAGGTGACTTAAACATGCTTGTAAACATGCCATGCAAGCATAACTGTTTTATACTTTGTGAAATTTCTGCCAAGTCTGAAATCTCTCATAACCTGATGCTATGTTTGCTTGATGCCCTAGTCAAACTCATGCATGTTTTGGAGTGGTCAATGATGATTCCTTGTTATCCATGTTATTGTCTATCCATCAATGCCCTCACTTGCACTTTTGGCTTGCTGTAGATTATTTATTTCTTGCTCTCAAGTTGCTATAAATTATATCTGTCAGGGTTTTAATAGCATGATCAATTTGGTGTAGCTTGTTGCTATTGATCCATGCCTCCTACGGAGTTGATCCAATGGAGTTGTTTGCTGTAAGATATGTCTACTTCATGTCCATGCTTCTTGTCATCATGTTTGGGTGCTGTAGAGTATATATTTCTTGCTCCAAAGTTGCTATGTGGCTGTTAATTTCAGCTTTGCATTGTATCTTGTTTCGTGTGTATGTGTTGAACCGTTGCTCCGTTTTGAGCGTGCCCTATATGAAACGTGTGTGATTTTGCATGTAGAATCATAATATCATGTTGTTAACATGTTTGGAGTGTGTTTTCTTGATGTTTGAGTGCATCTTGCACTGTTGCCATGCTTGTCTTGTTTTGCTCATATCTTCTAGACCGTAGCTCCGAATTAAACAAACTTTATATGAAACTTGACTAGAATTTCGTGTAGATCATCATGGTGCATGTTAACTTGATGTCTAACAACTTTAACTTAAGGTTTGTTCAGATCTGGACCATTTTCAAAATGTGCATATGAGGACTTACCGGATTTGTTATATGTTGATATCGGCCTCATTTAAACTTGTTGTTTTGTGTTGTTCTTGTGTGCTTCATCCATTGTCATGAAATGCATCATACTTGCATCATGTTGATTGTGCATTGCACCTTGTTTGATATCGTGCCATGTTGTGTTCTTGTGTTGAGTAGAGCCGGAAGTCGAGACCGAGAACGAGAACGAGGTTACTACCGAGGTTGAGTACGAGGAGCCGTCTTATGATCCCATCGACGACTCCACAGGCAAGATGACCTGACCCAGATATCATTACTATCTTTGCATATTGCTAGATGTCTCGCTCTTTAGCTTATTGCCTCGATGCCCATGTTTGTTTGTCAGCCTCCTATTGTAACCATGAATCTGTCTAACCACCCAACCCAGCAAACCTTTGTTTGGCTACGTAAGCTTCGCTCAGCCCCTCTTATAGCTTTGCTAGTTGCAGGAGAAGATTTGAAGATTCTTGCTTCATGTTGAAGTTATTGTTGGGATATCACACTATATACACCCTTAAACTAAATCATCTATATATTGGTAATGGGTGGAAGGCTAAGCCTCTTGCTTGGTGTTTTGTTCCACTCATGCCACCCTAGGAACCGTATAAACCGGTGTTATGTTCCTTGATTTTGCGTCCCTAACACGGTTGGGGTTTATGGGCCCCCCTTGATAACCCGCTTAGCGCTAAAGCTTTTCCAGCAAGTCCCAAAATTGGTACTACATTTGCCTAACAACTAAAAACTTGCATAGGGAGTTATAAACCCTCTTCTTAATCAACAACCCGGGCCAGTGCTCCACATGAGTGTTGGTCCAAACTAGGCAACCTGCAGGGCCGCCTTGGGGAAACCCGAGGTATTTGGTATTCACCCGTAGCTTGTCCCATCCGGTTGTGGCCTGAGACGAGATACGCGCGGCTACTATCAGGGTGTCGGCACGCCGGGAGGATTTGCTGGATTAGTTTTACCTTAGTCGGAATATCTTGAGCACGGGATTCCGAGAATACTCGGGTCTTCCCACCTTGGAGTTGCGACTCCGCAGATCGTGAGCTTGTAATGGGCTAAGTTGGGACACCCCTGCACGGTTTTGTACTTTCGAAAGCCGTGCCCGCGGTTATGTGGCAGATGGGAATTTGTTAATATCCGGTTGTAGAAAACTTAACACCATGTTCAGAACACACTACCAGCGTGAGTAACCGTGACGGTCATTTTCCGAAAGGGGTTCGGGAAGTGAACACGGTGGGGTTATGATTGACGTACTTAGAAAGGATCACTTCGTGATCACTTTGACGCTCGTGGCTTTTCTCTTCTCGCTCTAAACATGTAAGCTAGTGCTAGTGCAGCTGCAACCTTTTGTTCTTCAGCCTTGTTCCACACCCAAGGCTTAGTTAGTTTTGTTACCTGGGAATGGGATTGCTGAGTCCTCTGTGGCTCACAGATTCTACACAACACCAGATGTAGGTACTATGGTGAACTACACAGGTGACGGCACAGAGCTGTACTGGGAGTTCGATGAAGAACGTAGTCGATACTATGTGCACTATCCCGCTGATCAGTAGTGGCTTCTACTAGGGGCGATTCGGACCTTGTGGCTATATTTATTTGGTATCTTTCATTTGGATCTTCGTCTGTAGTCGGACTGTGATGTTATTTCAATGATGATTGCTTATGTAATGTATTGTGTGACGTGGCAAGTGTAAGCCAACTACTTCTTTTGCAATTTCATCCCTATTTTACATGAGTTGTGCAAAGATACCATACTTGAGATCATTCTAGTATGAGCTTATACCTTTAAGTCGTGCCTCGACTCGTAGGAGGTATAATCTCATACTGGGCATTACAAGTTGGTATTCAGAGCCTTCTCCGACCTAGAAGCCCCCACTGATTGATCGAATCGTTGACGGTTGAGTCTAGGCACACACTTGAAAATGTTTTGAGTCCTATATATATATCGGAGAGTAGGATTTATTTTTGCTCCTCATCTCTTTTCACTCTGGTGAGGACTCCTGACGATTACTTGTCTCTTCTACTCTCAAAAATTCACCAAAAAAAATTTAGTTCACGCGAGTATTGTTTGGATTGTTCCGATGTCTTTGTGACGAGAACATTGTTCTCGATGCCTCCTGTCATTTAGGGGTTGTGGCAGTGTCCCGGGGAGTTGAGCTCCAAGGTGTTGTCGTCACAAATATATCGCAGTAGTTCTGGAATACTTAAGACGACCGACATTGAAAACTCTCCTATGCGGTTAGTGGCAAGATAACCCCGTCATCACCCAGTACTGGGGAGGTAGTTCGGGAGTATTGCCATAGCTTGTATAGTAGATGCGTTTCGATGGTCCGAGGTAAACGGTTTCCGGAAATAACTGGTTATGTGTTGAAGGATGGATACGGTTGGATGTAGGATTAGAGTTGAGTGCGCGATGCTTCCCCTGTACCCCCAACACCTGATTGCATAACTGGAAACTTTCGGAAATTAATAGGTGGGTTCATCTAGTAGCTCGTAGGCATTCTTCCAACGAATGCACGATATGGAGTTCGGGGTTCTACATTGAGTGAAGTAGTTTTATGGGCGTTGTTCCAATTGGGAGTTGCATCTTAAAGGGTCCTTGGCTATGCTGATCCGGGGATTGCAAAACCCTTTTGTAACACGTTCCATAAGCTTTCAGCACGAATATGTCGAACGAAGCTTCTATCTTGTATTTGTTCTATCTGCTCCTTGTTGTTTTCATTTATCTTTTGTTCTCCCAAGTGGCTTCACGTGAAGATTGTTGTTACCATTAAAACTGTACATTACATTCGTTCATTTTGTTCGAATGTTCTTGTGAAGACTCATGTTGCAATTTCTAGCCGTTGATTCAGCTTATATATTCTTTCAATCAATGGCTAATAGTTGTCATCAAATTCAGGATGGCTCCTAAAAGGGTTCCCAACGCTAACCCAGAGGGTAAAGAAGTTCTTGATCGTCCTCCTTCCCCTCCTCCTCCGTCTGAGGCCTGGAGAGCAATTATGCAAGCGACGAACCAGAACACCCAGATGCTTATGCAAATGATGCATAACATTCAAGCAAATCAAGCAAATCAAGGTGGTCATGGGAACCAAGGCCAAGCCAATTTGTTCAACCAACCTCACTTTGCTACACTCAACCAGTTCCTGGCAAACCAACCGAAGGCATTCAGTTACTATGTGGACCCTCTAGATGCTGAAGACTAGATAACAGATATCAAGAAGCATTTTGAGTGCAGTAACGTGAGACCTGAGGACTATGTGAAGTTTGCCGCCTTCCAAATCAAGGACCAAGCCGCTGATTGGTGGCAGCAGTACAAAGATTCCAGAGAAGGACGTGAAATCTCGTGGGCTGACTTCTGCAAGGATTTTCGCTCTCACCACATAGCAGCTAGTGTCATCGAAGGTATGCGTGAGCAATTCCGCAACCTGAAGCAAGGCTCCATGTCTGTTTATCAATACAATGTCAAGTTCTAGAACCTTGCCCGCTATGCCAAGAAAGACATCCCAGATGCCAAGAGCAAGATTTATCAGTTCCGTGGTGGTCTGGAGAATGAACTCCAACTAGCTCTCACCTTGTTCGAGTCTGATGAATTTGATCAATTCTATAACATGGCACTTAAGCAAGAGGCAGCCCAGCTCAAGATGGAAGCTTCCAAAAAGAGGATCAGAGATGATGTTCACTCCTCCTCTTCTTACCAAGTGGTTGCAAAGCAGCAGAAGTTTTGGCTTCCACCTCCTCCAGTGATCCGACCTCCCAACAACAACAACAAGCATTCTGGTGGCCGTGGTTTCTCCCACCCACCCAACCCAAGCAATCAGTCCAAGAATCACTTTCAAGCTTCGAAGTCAAGTGCTCCTTATTACCGTCCTCTCTCAGAAGTGGTTTGCAACAAGTGTGGCAAGAAGGGTCACTATGCCAACAAGTGTACTCAAAGGCGCCTTCCGCCTCCTCCACCTGTCAGCACTGCTGTCGGTGTATTAAGAACGACACCTATGGGATCACAAGAATCCCTACTACGGTTGCGGGGCGCGGGGTTGAGAGAAGAGCGGATCCAACAGTTAGCACACGCTTCGTTTACCCAGGTTCGGGCCGCAAGGATGCGTAAAACCCTACTCCTGCTTTGGTGGATTGTATATCTGTGTTCTTCAGCTAGCTGTGGGGCGTGAGGAGCTCCAAAAAGCCGAATCTTCCTCCTGGTCGCCTAGGGCCTCCTTTTATAGGGAAAAGGGGTTGCCACAGTGGCACACAGAAGGTGGAAAGGGTACAGTGATGCGAGGTTATCCCTCGCATTACATGACAAGGCGCATTTAATGCGTCTTGCTTAGGTGTCCTTGCTTTATCGGGGACGGGGGAGACATCTGTCTTGTCCATCGCCGCTCCTTCTTCTGTCGACACGCGCCCTAGCCAGCGGTGCCTGAGATGCCATGTAGGCAGGCAGGCAGCTGAGGTGGCGCAATGGTGGGTCTTCACGAAGATCTGCATGTCGCCACGCAGGTGCCTGCCCAGCTAGTTGGGTCGGCAGCTGCATGGGGCGGTGGAGGCTTAGTTGGCGTGGGCTTGATGGTGGCCCTATGGATGTCTTCGGCAAGGGGCCTTGCCGGGGCCCCGGCAAGGGTCTTGCCGCGGCGCCTGCTGTCATCCCCGGCAAGGTGCTTGCCGGAGGTCTTGTGGTCTTCCTTGGCTGGGATCCCGCCAAGGGTCATCGTCTTCTTAGTGTGATCTGGTCTTGAATGTCTTCACAAAGATCTGCATGCCACTACAGGGATATCTCCCAAATCCTTACCCCATGGGGGTAGTGGACTCAAGGGTGATCCGCTCCATAGGCATGGGGCGATTCGCCGCGGCAAGGGTCTTGCTGGGGCTGCTAAAGTCGGCCCCGGCAAGTATCTTGCCGGGGCTGCTAAAACTGGCTCCCGGCAAGGATCTTGCCGGGGAAACCCGCTTCGTCCCTTTGCTCTTTGTGGTCTTGGCTTTGGGCTTCAGTTCCATCGAGCTTCGGTCTTACCCTGGCTCACCTCCCTTGCCGTGCTTGGTGTGGTGGTGCTCGTGGCTCAGACTGCCCGTGCACAGTCATAGGGGTACAAAACGTGTACCCCTCTTTTTGTACACCACCAGGAGCCCCCGGGCCTGGGCCACACATAAGCGTGACGCGTTGTTGGGCTAGTCCCAGAACGGTGCATGGGCAAGCGAGATGGTTTTTACCATGGTAAGATTTTCCGTGCGCTGCGCCTCCCACGATCCGCATGCATGGCGCGGTGTGGAGGGGCGTGCGTGACGTAGGCGGCATGCGCGGGGCGGTTTCCGCACGCATGCGTCACGTCGCAGTAAAGAGGCGGCTTCGCGCCTTCCCCGTAAACAGGGGGAGGCGTGGAGGCGCGGCCCATTTACTGAATGGGGCCGAGGCGCGGTCCTCAAGGCGCCCACTCCCCACGATCATGGGGTGGGAAGAGGTCGCCTCACCCGTCCCCTTAGTTCTGCAATTCTGTCACGTGTCTCCCATGCGCTCGGGGCGGTAAACGGTGGAGGCGGGAAACCGGGCCATCGCTGGTTGGGGCGGGGGGTCGGTCCTTGGCCCCCTGTGCCTTCCGTGTCTTGATTGGCTGAGCGGGGCGGTCGAGCCCCAACCCCGTTCCTTTATAAAGAGCGGGAGGGAGGGACGGCGTCTCGCACTCTTCCATCTTCTTCCTCCTTCAGCTTCTGCTCCTCTCTTCCGTTCGTCATGGAGAGAGGAAATCCCGGCCCTTCAACGGTGGCGGCGAGGGTCGCCGCTCGACAAAGCGTCCCTCCTTCTCCTGCACCTGCGGTGGCGGAGCCGGCCGCGAGGGGAAGGGGGAAGGGGCGAGGCCGTGGGCGAGGCCGGGGCGCTCGGGGAAGAGGAGGACGGGGCGGCCCGCCGGCCTCGCCCCCGCCAGCAGCTCCTCCTCCAGTGGAGGGCCATGTTGGGGATGACCCTTGCGAGTTCTTCGTCAGGTTGCGGCGGCCGCCGCGCCGTCGCCTTCGTCTCCCGACTCCATTTGCGCGGGAGATGGAGCTGGATCCGCAGGAGTCATTGCGGCTACATATGAGGGGTTGTGGGATCAGTGGCACGCGGGTCCGCGTCGACTTCCCCGCTCCTCATGTGATGTATCTTCGTCAGGGATGGAAGACGTTTGCTCGTATCCACAGCTTGACGGATGGGCTCACTCTCCATTTTAAGTTGATGGAGGGTGGCCTTCTTTCCGTCAAGGTCTTCGGGCACTTTGGGACTTGTGCAAGGTGCTGCGTGGAGAGCTCTTCCGATGACGAAGATTCCTCCTCGAGCGAGGGTGACGAGGAGGACAGCGGCAGCGACGACGAGGGAGGTAGGCGGCAGGATGACGGGTCCGACTAGGTGTCGGGCGCCGCTCCTGGTGGCACCGGTGACCCCATCATCCGTGTTGCCGGCTCCTTGAACTTCTCGGGGCCGTCCCCTTGGCGGCTGGCGTAGGGAGGCTGCGGAAGAGGAAGAGGGCGGGCGGCAAGGTCGTCATGTCGGAGTACGTGGGCACCGACGCCTTCGACGCGTACTGACGTCCTGTCGCCTCGTCTTCGAGCTCTGCTTCCGGCGCCGCCATCACCATCCAGCCCTTGGGCGGACACCTAGATGTCCTCTTGGTGTCTTCTGCCACCCGTAGCTCGCCTAGGCGCTCCTTTTGCCCTTCTCTCCTCCTTGACCTGCCTCCTGAGGAGAGGGACAAGAAAGGCATTACGGGCATCTTATCTCTTTTTAGTTTGTAAGCCTTTGGGCATCTGTTAAATTTAAAACTTGTAATCCCCTTGTTCATGTTTTTCATTCCCTACGGACTGTACCTGAATGGAATGTTTTTAATGAAAAAGGGATGTTTGCCGGGTCATTTGTTCATAGGTAGAACCCACAACAGGGGACAAATCCCTGATATCTCTAAGATAAACAATTTCTCGCCCGGCAACAGGCCTTGCCATCCCCCCACTTCGCTCGACCTTTCTCACGCCTTTGGCGGAGGCAGGGATGAAGTGGGCTTAGGCTCCTTGTTTCGTCCTTTCGCTGCCGCAACTACGACCAAACTCGGTCCCAGGAACGAGCCCTAGGGCCTAGAGTCAGCACGGTAGTTTTAAGGAAAGAAACGAGGTTTCACATGCCTCGGTCCATAATGGAATGCATGATAAGGGATGAAGAACTTATCTGAAGCTGCAGCCCCCGGCAACCCTGGTTTGCCGTGGGTGAATCTTTGCTCTTGCAGCCCCCGGCAATACTGGCTTGCCGGGGCCTAGATGCTGGTATGTTCCTTTTTCTTCTCCCCAAGTGGTTTCAGCAAGGATATCTGTGTGTCCTGTGAACCAAAGAAGATAAAAGAAAGACAAAGGGGTGCAAACTCGACCTCTAAGCTAGGGGTTAGCCGCCGCTAAGCACTATCAACCCTAACCAAGGACGAGACTCGACTCAGCATGCATGCTATAACTTAGGGCGCCAGCGCTTCATTTATTTATGCTCAGGGTGTGCGCCTGGCTTTGTACAAAGGGTTGCATGCCTTGCCGGCAAGGCTTGTACAAAAGGTGGCTTGCCGGGGGGCCCGGCAAGCCGCGCCTTATGGGTAAAACTTGCGAAGATGCTCAATATTCCAGGAATTGCTCACCGGAATGGCATTTTCGATCTCCAGGCGGACTGCGCCAGGCCTGGTGACTCGTATTACCCGATAAGGGCCTTCCCACTTCGGCGTCAACTTGTTGGTATTCTTGGCCGATTGAACGCGCCGAAGAACAAGGTCGCCTTCCTCAAAGCTTCGGGCATGGACCTTGCAGCTATGGTAGCGGCGCAAGGCTTGCTGGTAGCGTGCTGCTCTCACAGCCGCCCGAAGACGATCTTCCTCAAGGAGCGTTGCGTCCTCTTGCCGCAGTTGCTCTTGCTCAAGCTCATCATAAGCGAGCACTCGAGGTGACCCGTATATGAGTTCAGTGGGGAGAACTGCTTCTGCCCCGTATACCAGGGCAAAGGGTGTCTGGCGCTGGCTCGATTTGGCGTCATTCTGATCGACCAAAGAACCGTCGACAATTCATCAATCCAGCACCTTCCGCTCTTGTGCAGCCTGTCAAAGGTCTTTGTCCTTAAGCCTCGCAGTAGTTCAGCGTTTGCCCTCTCAGCTTGACCATTACTTCTTGGGTGAGCAACGGAAGCGAAACAGACTTTGCTGCCGAGGTCTTGGATATATTGCATGAAGGTGCGGCTTGTGAACTGTGTGCCGTTGTCGGTGATGACCCTGTTGGGTACACCAAAACGGCACACTGGTCCCTTGAAGAACTTGACAGCTGACTGGGCTGTGACCTTCCTCACTGCCTCCACCTCTGGCCACTTTGTGAACTTGTTGATTGCGACGTACAAGTACTCAAAGCCCCCGACAGCGCGGGGGAAGGGGCCCAGGATGTCGAGCCCCCAGACCGAGAAGGGCCAGGAGAGAGGAATGGTTTGAAGGGCCTGAGCTGGTTGATGAAGTTTATTTGAATGGAACTGACACGCTTCACACCTGGTGACCAGTGCCGTCGCATCCTGGAGGGCAGTGGGCCAGAAGAAGCCTTGTCGGAATGCCTTGCCGGCAAGGGCTCTTGACCCTATGTGGGATCAACATATGCCTCCATGTATCTCTGCCAACAGCCCCAGTCCTTCCTCTCGAGGGATACACTTCAATTTCACGTCGTTCGGTCTCTTTCTGTACAAGACGTCATCGACGAACTGATACATAGCAGACCGACGGGCTACTTTCTCCGCTTCTTCCTGCTCCTCAGGAAGTTCCCCAGTTTGGAGGAATCGGACGATATGTTGTGCCCACGCTGGAGCCTGGGGCTCGACGGCGAGGACTAAAGGCATTTCCTTCGCTATAGGAGCGGCTATCTCGACGGCAAGAGCTTGACGCTCCGCCGGAGCTAGCCGTCCCGTGGCGGGCTCAGTGTCCCCGGTAACATCCTTGCCGGCGGCTCCGGGGAGCTCGGCGGGAAAGTACTTGCCGGGTCCTGATTTCCTCCTCTTGTTTTGCTCTGTTGATGGATCAGCGGATGGCTGAGAAAGCTGAAGCACAAAGGTACCTGGTTCCACGGGTAACTTGAGGGATGCGCGCTTTGACAGGTAATCGGCGATTTTGTTCTCTGCTCGGGGAACGTGCTCCGCCTGTATACCATCAAAGCGCTCTTCCAGCTTCCTCACTTCATCGACGTAGGCCTTCATCAACGGGCTCTGGTAATCTTTGTTGACTTGTTTGACGACAAGCTGCGAACCGCCCCTGACAATGAGTTTCTTGATTTCGAGGTCTGTCGCGATCCTAAGACCAGCAAGCAGCCCCTCATACTCAGCAGTGTTGTTCGTTGATACCTCCCTGGGGAAGTGCATCTGGACCACGTACTTGAGGTGCTCTCCAGTGGGCGCGACCAGCAGTACGCCAGCCCTGGCGCCCTGTAAGGAGAAAGCTCCATCAAAGTACATGATCCAGTTGCAACTCGCCTCTTTGCTAGGGAGAGCAGTTTCCTGGACCTCTTCATCAGGCGTCGTGGTCCATTCTCCAACGAACTCCGCCAGGACTCGGCTTTGAATCGTCGAGGTACTTTCAAACTTGAATTGCCGCAGCTCGCGGGTAAAAGCCGGATAGCCTACCTCGTAAGGTAGGCCTCCAGGGCTCTCCGGTGCTAGGTGGTTCACAGCAGGCCCTGCTCGCCTGTCTGACTGGTGGCGCGCTCCGCACCGGCGCTCGATGGTGGTTCGAGCGTCTTCATGAGCTCGCTCCTGAAGAACTTGACGCCGGTCGCCGTGGGTCCGTGAGTCGGACGATGCTATGCAGACGTCGTCGCCCGCGACGTCCCGATGAGTCGACACGTGGTACCGGGCGAGGAGGAGGCAGTGCACCGTGGCCACTGTGCTGCCGGTCCTCCCGCCTCCGATGTGTGGGACCCCATCGGAGCGTCGACCTGGGGGCTCTGCTGGACTTGGTTCATCCTTGTTGGCGACCGTGACAAGGTTTCGGATGGTGGCTCTCCATTCGTCGAGTTCCCCATAACGGGAGGAAAGTCGAGGAGCAACTGCGCGCGCGCCAGGGCTTCGGCTGGGGTTAGCGGTAGCGAAACCTGCACGGACCGCGACGCGCTTCGACCCCTGACCATGTCAGGAGGAGCTCCATCATGATCCCGCGGTCGCGTGCCGTTTCCACCAACGCTTCGGCGGGCGGGCAAGTCTTCTACGTCTCGGGAGTGGCGCTCGGGGCTCTTCCCGTGGCGACGCCCAGGAACTTCGATGTGATGGCGCCGTTCGTCGCGCACTGCTTGGTAGGAGCGCGCTGTTGGCGCCGGCGTGGGAGTCCTGGAGGTCCTTGCGTCACCTTCGGGTGATGCGGCAGCGATCCTGGAGGGCCCCGCGCCACCCGCGGAGGGCCTGGCTCCGTCATTGGATTTGGTGGTGTGCGGCCCGTTACCAGGCGCACAAACATCGCCACCTCCCGAACTCTGGCTGCTGGGACGGTGTTGGTGTTCACGAGCAGCGCCCCAGGTCCTTTCCGCGACCGGCCCGCTGCTCGCCCACGTCGGGACGGGCTGTCCGGCCTCCGACTGGCCAACCGCCACCGTCGTCTTCTTCTTGGGCGCCATGATGATGAAGGAGCGTCGAACTAACTGCTAAAGCCGATTCTCACAAACAAGACCCCCTACCTGGCACGCCAAAGATGTCAGTGTATTAAGAACGACACCTATGGGATCACAAGAATCCCTACTACGGTTGCGGTGCGCGGGGTTGAGAGAAGAGCGGATCCAACAGTTAGCACACGGTTCTTTTACCCAGGTTCGGGCCGCAACGATGCGTAAAACCCTACTCCTGCTTTGGTGGATTGTATATCTATGTTCTTCAGCTAGCTATGGGGCTTGAGGAGCTCCAAAAAGCCGAATCTTCCTCTTGGTCGCCTCGGGCCTCCTTTTATAGGGAAAAGGGGTTGCCACAGTGGCACACAGGAGGTGGTAAGGGTATAGTGATGCAAGATTATCCCTCGCATTACATGACAAGGCGCATTTAATGTGTCTTGCTTAGGTGTCATTGCTTTATCGAGGACGGGGGAGACATTCGTCTTGTCCGTCGCCGCTCCTTCTTGTGTCGACACGCGCCCTGGCCAGCGGTGCCTGAGATGCCATGTAGGCAGGCAGGCAGCTGAGGTGGCGCAATGGTGGGTCTTCACTAAGATCTGCATGTCGCCACGCAGGTGCCTACCCAGCTGGTTGGGTCGGCAGCTGCATGGGGCGGTGGAGGCTTACTTGGCGTGGGCCTGATGGTGGCCCTGCGGATGTCTTCGGCAAGGGGCCTTGCCAGGGCCCCGGCAAGGGTCTTGCTGCGGTGCCTGCTATCATCCCCGGCAAGGTGCTTGCCGGAGGTCTTGTGGTCTTCCTTGGCTGGGATCCCGCCAAGGGTCGTCGTCTTCTTAGTGTGTATCTGGTCTTGAATGTCTTCACAAAGATCTGCATGCCACTACGGGGATATCTCCCGAATCCTTGCCCCATGGGGGCAGTGGACTCAAAGGTGATCCGCTCCGTAGGCGTGGGGCGATTCGCTGCGGCAAGGGTCTTGCCGGGGCTGCTAAAGCCGGCCCCGGCAAGGATCTTGCCGGGGCTGCTAAAACTGGCTCCCGGCAAGGATCTTGCCGGGGGGAACCCGCTTCGTCCCTTTGCTCTTTGTGGTCTTGGCTTTGGGATTCAGTTCCATCGAGCTTCGGTCTTACCCTGGCTCACCTCCCTTGCCGTGCTTGGTGTGGTGGTGCTCGTGGCTCAGACTGCCCGTGCACAGTCATAGGGGTACAAAAAGTGTACCCCCTCTTTTTGTACACCGACAACTGCTATTGTCAAGCACGATCCGAAGGCAGCAAGAGTGAATCTGATGAATGCAGCTCAAGCAGATAATTCTTCAGATGTGATACTTGGTAACCTTCCAGTCAATCTTAAACCTGCTAAAGTGTTGTTTGATTCAGGTGCATCATGTTCTTTCATGTCATATCCTTCTGCTTCCAAGCATAATGTTCGCACCGAAGCCTTACCAAGAACGTTGAGTGTTATATCTCCCGGCAAGAGATTGAGTTCTAGTATGGTGGCTCCGAATGTATCTATTCGCATGGGTGATTACCGCTTTCTGGCTTCTCCGGTTGTTCTCGGCAACTCCGACATTGATCTTATTCTTGGGATGGATTGGCTTTCCCAGCATGATGCTCACATTGATTGTGCAAATAAGGAAGTCAAGCTTACTCATCTTGACGAAGACGTGATTATCTTCGCCTCTCGAGATAACACAATCAGGCTATTCTCTCTCAATGACAAGGGCGAGATTAATGCCATCTCTCAAATGCCGGTGGTCAATGAATATGAAGATGTTTTCCCTGAAGAGCTTCCAGGCATGCCTCCTCATCGTCAAGTTGAATTCGTCATTGAACTCGAGCCCGGTACCGAGCCAGCATGTCGGCGTCCGTACAAGCTTTCCCCTGAAGAGTTGAAGGAGCTGAAGAGACAACTCGATGAGCAAGAGCGTATGGGTCTAATCAGGCCTAGCACTTCTCCTTGGGGCTGTGGTGTTCTATTTGTCAAGAAGAAGGATGGCATAGAGCGCCTTTGCGTTGATTATCGGCCATTGAACAAGAAGACAATAAAAAACAAGTATCCGCTCCCCAACATCAATGAATTGTTCGAGCAGCTCAAAGGAGCAAAAGTGTTCTCAAAGCTCGATCTCCGGATGGGTTATCACCAGATCCGCATCCGTGAAGAAGATATTCACAAGACCGCATTCAGAATAAGTTACGGCTCCTATGAATACACAGTCATTTCTTTTGGCCTCGCAAATGCTCCACCCACCTTCTCGAGAATGATGCACTACATATTCAACCCCTACACCAACGAATTTGTTCTTGTCTATCTGGATGACATCTTGGTATTCTCCAAGAATGAAGAGGATCATGCCAAGCACCTCCGTTTAGTTCTCGACAGACTCCGTGAACATAAGTTCTATGCCAAGCTATCCAAATGTGAATTCTGGCTCGATAAGGTCTTATATCTTCGCCATATCATCTCTGCTGACGGTATTGCTGTCAACCCCGAGAAAGTTGAAGCGAATGTCAACTGGGAACCCCCGCAGAACGTCAAGCAACTCCGAAGCTTCCTTGGTCTTGCTAGCTATTGCAGAAGATTCGTTGAGAACTTCTCCAAGATTGCCAAGCCTCTCTCCAACTTGCTGCAGAAGAATGACAAGTGCAACTGGTCTCCGGATTGTGATGTGGCATTCAAAACACTCAAAGAAAAGCTCATCTCTGCTCCGGTTCTTACTCCTCCGAATGAGTCCAAACCCGAAGTATTCTGTGATGCTTCTCTTCAAGGACTTGGTAGTGTTCTAATGCAAGACAAGAAAATTGTGGCATACACTTCTCGTCAACTAAAGCCAAATGAGAAGAACTGCCCCACACATGATCTTGAGCTAATAGCAGTGGTACATGCCTTGATCACGTGGAGACACCTTCTGTTGGGCAGAAAAGTGGACATCTTCACCGATCACAAGAGCTTGAAGTACATATTCACATAGCCGAACCTGAACCTTCGCCAGACTCGTTGGGTTGAGATGATCCAAGAGTATGATCCAAGCATTGAATACACACCTGGCAAGGCCAATGTCATTGCAGATGCCTTGAGCAGAAAGGCATATTGCAACAGTCTCCTTATCAAGCAGTTCCAGCCTGAGCTTTGTGAAGCATTCAGGAAGCTCAACCTCCAAGTTGTTCCGCAAGGCTTTCTTGCAAATCTTCAAGTTGCTCCTACCTTGGAAGATCAGATCCGTGAGGCCCAACTCAGTGCTGCTATGGTGCAGAAAGTGAAACATGGTATTGCAAAGGGTACTCCCAAATACAAGTGCTATCGCGTTGATGAGAAAGACACCTTGTTCTTTGAGGACAGACTTGTGGTTCCCAAGGGTGATCTCAGGAAGCTCATAATGAACGAAGCACATGACTCCCTCCTATCCATTCATCCTGGAAGTTCCAAGATGTACCCAGATCTCAAGTAATCTTACTGGTGGACTCGCATGAAAAGGGAAATTGCCCAATTCGTGAATGGATGTGATGTCTGCAGAAGAGTGAAGGCAGAGCATCAACGTCCACCTGGTCTCCTCCAACCTCTTCCTATTCTCGAGTGGAAAGTCGACCACATTGAAATGGATTTCGTCACTGGGTTTCGCAAGTCCAAGAAGGGGAATGATGCTATCTTTGTTGTGATTGACAAGCTAACCAAAGTAGCTCACTTCCTTCCAGTCAAAGAATCCATCAATGCAGATCAGCTGGCAGAGTTGTACACTTCCAGAATTGTGTCATTACATGGCATTCCTCAAGTTATCTCCTTAGACCGTGGAATTTTGTTCACATCCAAGTTCTGGGACTCCTTTCAGTCAGCCATGGGCACTAAGATACGTTTCAGCACTGCGTTTCACCCTCAAACTAGTGGTCAAGTCGAAAGAGTGAACCAGATCCTCGAAGACATGCTCAGAGCTTGTGTCATCTGAAAGGACCACGATGTCGCCTAGAGGGGGGTGAATAGGCGTTTTAAAAACTTCTACGGATTTGGCTTAGTCCTAATGCGGAAATAAACTAAGAGGATACTTTGCAAGCATAAATCCGAAATACACTAGGCTCAACTAAGTGCACCAACAACTTATTATAAATAAGATGAGCACAACAAGGATACTAACAAGAACAAGTAAGTTACACAAACTTACTTGAGCAATATCACAAGATATGGAGGTATATGACACAAGTTAGCAATTCATACTAATGACAAGATATATCAATGGTAACAAGTATGAATCGCGGGATATAAAGTGTAGGCCTAAATAATCTCTACAAGGCAATAACCAACACAATATAATGAGGACAACAATATATAGTGAATGCAAGGTCAAGAGACCAAAGTAAACCACAAGTAGTGGCTAGGGTTAGAAATAACCGAAGACACGGAGACGAGGATGTATCCCGATGTTCACTTCCTTGGAGGGAAGCTAGTCACCGTTAGAGAGGTGGATGTTACCACGAAGGCACACCAACGCCACGAAGGCTCACCCTATTCTCCCTTTGAGACAACACCACGAAGGCGTTTCTCAACCACTAGTGGTAGACCTTGAGGCGGCCTCCAAACCTTCACAAACTTTCCGGGGGGCAAATCACAAGTTGATTCCTCACCGGAGCACTCCTACCGCCTAGGAGTCCCCAACCTCCAAGAGTAACAAGATCAAGGGGGAAATGCTCAAGACTTGCTCAAATCACAAATTCCTTTGGTCACAAGAGGGAGAGGGAGTGGATCTATCACTTGATTGGAAAATCTCTCAAGAACACTCACGAATCTCTCCGGGATCTAAGATTTGGTGTAGGAGAAGTGAGAGGGAGCCACTTAGGGTTCTTGGGATATTTAGAATGGAGTGGTCAACCCTCTACCGGATGGGTAGAGGGGTATATATAGTGTGCCAAGAAAACTAGCCGTTTTAGTGTAAGTGGCAGCGCTGGGCCGGACATCCGGGCAATGGCCGGACATCCGGCGGCTGAGAAATGTACACACACGTATGTGAAAAACAGAGGCTGGAGTACAGGGCCCGGACATCTGGGCAAGGCCCGGACATCTGGCCAAAGTTGGGGCCCCGGACATCCGGACAAGTGCCGGACATCCGGCAGGCACAACCAACATCTCGGTATAGTTTCTGGACATCGACGGCCGGATATCCGAGAGGATCCCGGACATCCGGGGCGTCCCGTGAGCCCGGACATCTGACCAAGCCCCGGATGTCCGGCCTATAAAAAAAACAGCAGGAACCCCAAAACTGAAACATGCATAACTTTTACATCCGGACTCCGATTTTGATGATCTTGGGCTCGTTTTGAAGCTATGGAAAAATCCCAGGTCCTCACATGGAGAACCACCCAAGATGAACCAAAAAGGAGGACGCAAGTTATGCAAAGCTTTTATCATATATTTGGGAACCTATTTGGCTATGGATTTACTTTGGTAGATGTATAGGCATATTGTATTTGTATTGGATAGGAGTGAGATATGCCTATGTTGGAATATGATGTGAGGAAGTAGAAATAGAAGATGTTGGCTTGAGCAAATCTATCACTAACCCCTTTGATCCCCTCTTAATAGTGCGGGATCCCTATAACTCAAGAATCATAAAAGAACTATACTAGATAGCTTCCGGAAACTCATTCTTGAGCATATATCCTTTTCGATGGTCATCGATCCTCACATCTAAAGCAAAAGGAACTAATACCTTTGACTAGATCCTTTCACTTGAGATTTATATTGATGTTTCTTCACGGCTCAAGTTGAAGGCAAGTCATTGGAGATGTCTTCAAGTAGCTCCCCCATACACAATGAGGGAAGCTTTCCTTTGCATTCATCTTTACTTGTCCATCAACATTAATTACTTGATGACATACGTTGATGAGCACCAAGCTTTATTATAAGCACCAAGCTCATGAGAATTACCTAACCCACATAACATACACAACACATAGTATGGGTTAGTACACAAAGCGCAATTGATAAATTCTTACCATACCACAAGATCTCATGTGGCACATGACATGCGCTTGTGTGTTGACCATCTTAGAGGTCAATCTTTGATCTTCATCTTGGTCAACATTTATCTTTGCTCCATGATTAATATTGATGTCTTGAAGGCCCTAGTGATATCTTCACTATGCTTCATTTCTTCAAGACATAATAACCAATATCTCAATTCACCATGACCATATCAAGTTTCTCCTTGAATATCATATTGGACATCATTTGCTCGTTCTCATGCTCCAATATAGTATCTTGAGAGGCGCAATGAATTCTTCACTTGAATTACTTGCTTCAAGACATAATAATCCATGACTCAACATATGAACTCATGATGATCCTATCTTCAAGCATATGTAGAATTCTTCTCTTTAATCATTCTCTGAAGATCTTGATCCATCATGGTTCAACCCATAAGCCTTCATGCATACAGAACAATATGTATATGGCATTCATTTCGAATCCATTCTATCTCCTTCTTGCATCACCATGGAACAAACATCCTTCGGTTCATCCAATATTCTTCATGCATTGGAAATGGAACCTTCCTTCAAATGTATAACTCAATGCAAACATTAGTCCATTAGGATTGTCATTAATTACCAAAACCACACATGGGGACTACATGTACTTTCAATCTCCCCCATTTTGGTAATTGATGACAATCTCAACAAGAGGGTTTATATAATGAATTTAAGCACAAGTATGCAATTTACCCGAGGATAAATTGTATACTTGGGATGGTTGTACTATCATCAAGACACTACACAAGCATTTGATGATAGTACACCCATAATATATAGAGCAATCTCCCCAACAATATATGCATGTGTGAATGAACTTTGAATGTTATTGCATATATTGGTTGACATAAACTAGGAGGAGATTTCTCTATATACAATACTCATTCATGCAATAATAATATATAACAAGGGTTGATATGCATGAGTGACAACAAGAACTACACAAGATATTTATCTTAAACCCTCTAAACTTCTCCCCCATTGGCACCAAATGCCAAAATGGAAGACGAACCATCTAGTAGACCAATATAGTATGAGTTCCTCCTTGATGTGTGCATATCACAAAATGTGAGTGAAAACAAATGCACATATTCAATGATGAACATTTAAAGGAGCTCAGAATCTATAGAATGCAATCAGATACGAAGATATGAACTTTTTCATGTATAAAAATTTCTAAGTGGCCAATAATAATCATGATATGTATCCACAAAGAAACTCGTATACACAAAAAGAAAGGTTGCAATTGATAAGAACATGATATCCACTATTATACAACTTGAGCCTAGTCATAATAGCAAGGCACGTGGCACAAAGCACATGGCACAAATTGATCTCATTTGCATAACACAAAGTGAAGCAAGCAATCAAAAGATCCGACGAGCCAAAGGATAAAAGAATATTATGATTTGGGTAAAGGAGTGTTCTAAGGAAAATAGAGAAGCTCCCCATGATTTTTGCACTATTTAGAATTTTTGTATTTGGATACAAGTGCACAAAATAGGATCATCACTCCCCCAAAATCAATAGGAACATAAAACAATTGCAAGCAAGCATGGATAAGAAAAGAAGCCTAGCATTTGCAACAAACATATGGTTGAGCAACATGTAAATGAGGCAACCTAAGAATAGGCACAACCAAAATGATGTGTGTGAGTCACGTCAAAGCAATTGAGAAGACTAGTATAAGGATGATAATTAAGCATCAACATAGTCTTAAGTGAATGAGATACAAGGTGCAAGACATGTCCTTCCCACACACACGAAGTTAAGAAGGTCACACACACATCAAGCAAATGGGTTCACAACCTCACTAATAGCAAATTAAAAAATCAAAGCTTGTGACAACCCATGATGAAGATAGGAAATAATAGGCTTGTCAAGACAAGCACGAGGACAACAATCTTCACCAAACATGAGTGCACTAAGATGCAAAGAGGTAAGACACGCACTCATACAACAAATGCTTCCATGAAGCCACCAAAGATATAAAAAGAGAATGAAACGGTGGACATGAAAGAATAGGGATATCAACTAGAGATGTAACTTGTCTTACGTGTATAAGATTCTAGGTAGATGACAATCATGATGATAATCCACATATCATGATATATATCCACAAAGAAGGATGTACATATGAAATAGTTACAAAAGGAAATAATAAGATATCCAAACGGGAGACATAAAATATACCAATGAGATCTTTGCTTTAAAGTATAGCACATGGCTTAATGTAATCTTATCGTATATTAATGAACTCCAAACACAAAACCATCAAAGACATCACAACTAGCAACAAAAGATCATTGTTGGGATGCTTTGAGAAAGGAAACAAGTATCACAGGAACGAGTCAAGAAATTCATGCCATGATGCAACCTACACAAGGTTGACCCCTTTTCTGTATATATGCATGAAGTAAATACTTGTTACCGAGATAGCATTGGTATGAAGTCGTAGATTAATAAAATGTCCAAGCTTGGCTCTAATTTCCTCATAGTGTCACCACCTTCATGAATAAGCCAAGCACCCAATGCTTCTCAAATGTACCTAAAACATTTTAAGTACCATATGGTCCCCAAACTTATAGGGTCCAAAGTAGTTATCATAACTACAACACATAGGGTAAAACCATTTAAATATGTGCATATTGATATGAATTTGAATTTCATGCACATCTTAGCTATTAAGAATTTGATGGATTTACTATATATATATATTGGATCAAATAAAGCAAACAAGGCACGTGAATTTACACATAGTAAATATGCATGCACAAGCCTACCAAAATCCAGGGAGATACAAATTGGACAAATGAACACATAACCGTTAATACTTCCAATAACATCACTAGTCATACATGTTATCCAGAATGAATCAAAGTGACAAATCAATGTATGATAGCACACAAAGTTCAACATATGAACCAAGGAAAAAAAAACAATAAGCATATAAGATATGCATTGCACACATACTCATAGGAATATCTCACTCAAGTAGATATAGGACACTATAAACAATGAGATAACAAACTCTCATATAGATCAATAAGATGAATTCGAACAAAATGGTATTTCGGGTTATCATTTGGTGTAGAAACCAAATAAGTACATGATCATCTATACTAACACAAGCATAACATGAGATTTTAGAAATAAACACAATGCTTGGATAGCATGTTATTAACATTCCAACTAGATATATCATTATGCAAAGCAAAAATTGGAATAGCTTTAATCAAACGGTTTTACAAATATGATTTTAAAGATAACCATGGGCCAAAACCGCACAAGAATGCCATACGTAAACAAGGCATTACATGCCACGGAGATATAAGATAATCTCAAATAAAAATTCTAAGTGGCATCCATTAATTGTTCATATTAACAAGGTTTGTGATATGCACAAAGCATATCACTCCCCCATAATATGATGATCCATGTATTATCCATAAGAAGCAAATGAAACCCAACTAAGGATAATTAATGGATGAGAATTTGAGTTTCAAATGAACTTTACATACCACATGGTAACTAGATAATATTGCACTAACAATACTAGGTAGTATCCTACATATATATACATTTAAGGTTTGTGATATGTGTAAAACATAGCACTCCCCCATAATGTGATGATCCATTAATATCTCAAAAGAGCCAAGGAAGATTCAACTAATGAATCAATAAAGGCTCGAAACCACACATACAACTATATGATGTGCATAGCAACCTACACAAGCTAGATAACACGAATCAAGCATATTAGGAGGCACAACATATACAAACACATGCTAGGAACAAAACCTAAACATGCATGGGGCTAGTAACTTTCAATGTAGACAATATAAATACAAGTTACCGCCACGAGGAGCATTGGAATGACAAAATATGATGATAATTCACTTGACTTGGTTTGAACCATAATGAATGGTGAGAATCATTTTTCTTCATGAACTAGCCAAGTCTCCAATGCCCTCCACACACCTATTGATCAATTTTGAACTCGATGGTCCCCAACCACGTTGGGTCCTAAGAAGTTAGTAACAATAGTCTTGGCAACCCAAATGGTCTTATCCACTTTCAAACCACTTTGGGCACCAATATATTTGGCAAACATATTACCATCAATATTCTTCCTAAGTGAATAATGATCGTTGATAATTGGAGGCTTAAAGATGTTACTATTTGGACATGATGAAGCTATGTGTCCCTTCTTACGGCAAATATAGCAACATGTACTCCCCCTTCTCTTCTTCTTTACTTTCTCAACTTGGGAAGTAATAACATGGTTCATCATGGATAGTGCCCGTTCTTCAACTTGAGGTTGAACTTGAGATTGAGCTTGAGTCTGCTTTCCATGTAGCTTCCCTTTATAAGTCCTTTTCTTTAGTGGACAATATCTCACGTGATGTCCAACCTTTTTGCATTTAAGGCAAGAAATGTTGGGCTCATTCTTGGCTCGGCCTTGCCCCCTTTTCTTGTTCATGGATTTCTTCTTGTTGGAGTGAAAACTATGTCCATCATTGCACTTTTCCAAGTCTTTCTTCAAACTAGTGACTTGGGCCTTGAGCTTATTAATTTCCTCTACATGGTTAGTTTCAAGACTAGAAACAAGAGGAGTAGTGGAAGTAGAAACTTCATGGTTAGAGAAATAGGACAAGGTGAGCAATTCATCATGAGGTGTACCAATATCATGTAGAGAGGAATTGCAAGGACTAGCACATTGCAATAAGGCATTTCGAGTAGAGGATGTGCTAATATCCACATGAGACTCACATGATTTTACCTTGGTGACCATAGCCTCATGAGATAACTTTAACCCATCATGAGAGATTAGAAGATCCTCATGAGTGCCTGAGAGCTTTTTATGAGTTTCTTCCAATTTCCCATAATTGCTAGTTAGCAAATCAAGTTGAGTCCTTAGCTCAACATTTTCTTTCAATATCGATGCTTCACACAAGATAGAGTTAGTAGCACAAGCATCATTATCAATATGAGAGGAGCATGTAGAAACTAGAGACTCCGCATGAGTAGCTTGAAGTTCCTCATGAGACTTAGAGAGTTTGGTGAGCTCTCCTTTGACATTCTTGTAGCCAAGGTCAAGGTGCTCAAAATCCTCTTTAAGTTTACAATGAGTAACTTCAATCTCCTCTTTTAAAGACCTCAAGTCACTAAGACATTGATGAGCCTTAGCAAGCTCATGTTCAAGTTGTTCACTTTTCGCTTGCTCGTTAAGAAATAAGTCATTACGTTTTTGAAAACAATCAAGAACATCTTGGAACCTTTTATAAGTGTTATTCTTAGCTCTATGAAGAGTGTTCCCAATCTCATAGAGATTTTGAGTCAATTCATCATCATCATCCTCATTACAACTATCATCATTATCACTAAGACAAGATGATACCTCGTCATTACCTCTTGCCATGAGGCACATGTGAACAAAGGGGGTTGATGATGATTCTTTTGGAAAAGAGAGTTCTTCATCAATATTGGACCCACCATATATATCTTCAAGTTTGGTCCAAGCCTCATGAGCCGACTTGCAAGTCAAGATTTCCTTAAACACTTCGAAGGATATAGCTTGGTGAATGGCACTCAAAACTTGACTATCAAGATGCATATCCTCAAGTGATGGAGATTGTCCATCCTTTAGATGTGAATCCCCTACAACAACAATCCCCAAAGCATTTGGACCCATGGCCCGAAAGTGAAAAAGCATGTGTAATCTCCACATAATGTAATTTGTGCCATTAAAACAAAATGTGTCATCGTGCACTAGTTCACTAGTTGACATCGTTACTCTCTAGGCGGTGAAGCCTAATAAGGAGAGACCAGGCTCTGATACCAATTGAAAGGACCACGATGTCGCCTAGAGGGGGGGGTGAATAGGCGACATCGTGGTCCTTTCATCATCTCTTTTGGCATGAAGTGGGAAGATTGTCTCCCGTTTGCCGAGTTCTCTTACAACAACAGTTTCCAAGCAAGTGCCGGCAAAGCTCCTTTTGAAATCCTCTATGGCAAAAAGTGTCGTACTCCTCTCAACTGGTCCGAGACTGGCAAACGTCAACTTCTTGGCAATGACTTGATCTCAGAAGCCGAAGAAATGTGCAAAGTCATACGTGAGAATCTCAAGGCCGCTCAGTCGTGTCAAAAGAGCTACTATGACGGCAAGCATCGTGATTTGGCTTTCGACATTGGAGATCATGTCTATCTCCGTGTTTCTCCTATGAAAGGCACCCAAAGATTCAGTATGAAAGGGAAGCTTGCTCCGAGATAGGTGGGCCCTTTCAAGATCCTTGGCAAAAGAGGCGATCTAGCCTATCAACTTGAGATTCCATCCAACTTTGCAAATGTTCATGATGTGTTTCACGTGTCTCAACTCTGCAAGTGCTTCAAGACACCTGAACGCACCATTCAGTTCAAGGAGATTGACCTTCAACAAGACTTGTCTTACCGTGAGCACCCTGTTGCTATTCTTAAAGAAACTGAGCGCAAGACCCGCAACAAGTCAATCAAGTTCTTGAAAGTTAAGTGGTCACACCATACCGACCGAGAAGCTACGTGGGAACGAGAAGATCACCTACGTTCCGAGTACCCTTCCTTCTTCCAGTCCTAGATCTCGGGACGAGATCTTTTCGTAGTAGAGGAGAGTTTGTAATGCCCCAGATGTAACACTTTCCAATATTGGCAATATAGGAAACTTTGACTTCATCAATTCCATTCTGGGATCTTCTTTTCATTTCGGGTTTCTTCATTTTGTCATGTGCGTGTGTGCATTTCATCCATGTCATGTTTTCATGTGCATTGCATTGCATTCGTGTGGTCACTTGCACCCGGTTCCACTCGCCTCTTCCCGTTGTCCATTTTGAGTTCCGACGCTCACACACGTGCCCATGGCATCCCTGAGTCCTTCTTTCGTGTGTGTCCGTGTAACGTTTCCAGAATGACGTGAGACTTGTCGTGCGATGTTGTTTTGGTACGTGTAGGCCGCCTGTCAAGTTTCATCGCGTTTGGAGTTCGTTTGGTACTCCAACGGTTAACCTAGTGGGCTAAAAGAACCTCTTCTTTGAGGCCCAAGACCCACTCCACAACAGCCCACTAACCCATCACAACCCTTCCCATCATCCCGGTCGTCGAATCATGATCGTGTGGGCGAAAACCGCACCCCATTTTGGAGTCTCCTACCTCCCTCTACCTATAAATATGTGTCCACCCCCGAGTTTTCGCAGATGAAACCCTAGAAACTCCCCTCCACCACGCTGGACGCGTCCAGCTGCCGCGCCCGTCCAACCCCTGCACGCCACGTGGCGAGCCCCAGCCATCGGCCGCCGCCTCGCACCGTGGGCCCGCCGCGGCCCGTTCCCGGCCCTCCGCCGACCGTCGCCGCCGCGGGCCGCCCCCTTCGCCTCCTCGGCCGGCGCCCCCGCCTCCTCGGCCGGCCGCCGTCATCCGCCGGTCACCGTCGCGCTCCGGCGAACCGCCGTCGCCTCCGCTTTAACGCCGATGAGCAGTTGCTCCGTCCCGATCTGGATCCGTGGGTGGATCAGATCCACCCACGCGCCCAACCAAACGCCCCGTCTGCAGCCCGGATCCCTCCGTCCCGGGTCCGTCCCGTCCCGCGTTGACTTTTCGCGGAGGTGATTTTTCACTTAGTCCCAGATCTGTAACATTTTGTTGCCTCCTTTGCATGCCTGTAACTTTGTGCTCGTAGATCCGTTTTGTGCATATGATATATCAAAATGATCGTGGTGATGTGCTCTACATTTTGTTCCATTGTGGCATGCTTGTTTAAGATCATGTATATGTCCTAATCTTCGTGACAAGAGTGCTACTTGTTATAAACTGTTGTAACTTGTTATTTTCATGCCATGTTTGAGATGTGATAACTTGGTGCATGTTTATCCAAATGAAGCAAATGATATGTCAAATTGTTCATTGTGAGATGCTCTACATGATGGTTGTTGTAGCATTCATGTTAGGTTTCATATTGCCATGTTAATCTTGGTTGCAAAAGTGCATGTGCCTGTTAAGTTATGAAACATGTTAAGAGATGCTGATTTGAAGTGCTCGTTGCTATTGATGTGTTTGTCTCCATGTCACATGTCAATATGTTTTAGGATCTCCATCATATGGTCTTTGCTGTGGTGCAAACCATTTTCTATGACATGCATTGATGTGACTTAAACATGCTTGTAAACATGCCATGCCAACATAACTGTTTTATACTTAGTGAAATTTCTGCTAAATCTGGAATCTGTCATAATCTGATGCTATGTTTGCTTGATGCCCTAGTCAAACTCATGCATGTTTTGACGTGGTCAATGATCATTCCTTGTTGTCATGTTATTGTCTATCCATCCATGCCCTCACTTGCACTTTTGGCTTGCTGTAGCTTATTTATTTCTTGCTCTCAAGTTGCTATAAATTATATCTGTCAGGGTTTTAACAGCATGATCAATTTGGTGTAGCTTGTTGCTATTGATCCATGCCTCCTACGTAGTTGCTCCAATGGAGTTGTTTGCTGTAGGATATGTCTACTTCATGTCCTTTATTCTTGTCATCATGTTTGGGTGCTGTAGAGTATATATTTCTTGCTCCAAAGTTGCTATGTGGCTGTTAATTTCAGCTTTGCATTGTATCTTGTTTCGTGTGTATGTGTTGAACCGTTGCTCCGTTTTGAGCGTGCCCTATATGAAACGTGTGTGATTTTGCATGTAGAATCATAATATCAGGTTTTTAACATGTTTGGAGTGTGTTTGCTTGATGTTTGAGTGCATCTTGCACCGTTGTCATGCTTGTCTTGTTTTGCTCATATCTTCTAGACCGTAGCTCCGAATTAAACAAACTTTATATGAAACTTGACTAGAATTTTGTGTAGATCATCATGGTGCATATTAACTTGCTGTTTAACAACTTTAACTTAAGGTTTGTTCAGATCTGGACCATTTTCAAAATATGCATATGAGGACTTACCGGATTTGCTATATGTTGATACCGGCCTCATTTAAACTTGTTGTTTTGTGTTGTTCTTGTGTGCTTCATCCATTGTCATGAAATGCATCATACTTGCATCATGTTGATTGTGCATTGCACCTTGTTTGATATCGTGCCATGTTGTGTTCTTGTGTTGAGTAGAGCCGGAAGTCGAGACCGAGAACGAGAACGAGGTTACTACCGAGGTTGAGTACGAGGAGCCGTCTTACGATCCCATCGACGACTCCACAGGCAAGATGACCTGACCCAGATATCATTACTATCTTTGCCTATTGCTAGATGTCTCGCTCTTTAGCTTATTGCTTCGATGCCCATGTTTGTTTGTCAGCCCCCTATTGTAACCATGAATCTGTCTAACCACCCAACCCAGCAAACCTTTGTTTGGCTACGTAAGCTTCGCTCAGCCCCTCTTATAGCTTTGCTAGTTGCAGGAGAAGATTTGAAGATTCTTGCTTCATGTTGAAGTTATTGTTGGGATATCACACTATATACACCCTTAAACTAAATCATCTATATATTGGTAATGGGTGGAAGGCTAAGCCTCTTGCTTGGTGTTTTGTTCCACTCATGCCACCCTAGGAACCGTATAAACCGGTGTTATGTTCCTTGATTTTGCGTCCCTAACACGGTTGGGGTTTATGGGCCCCCCTTGATAACCCGCTTAGCGCTAAAGCTTTTCCAACAAGTCCCAACATTGGTACTACATTTGTCTAACAACTAAAAACTTGCATAGGGAGTTATAAACCCTCTTCTTAATCAACAACCCGGGCCAGTGCTCCACATGAGTGTTGGTCCAAACTGGGAAACCCAAGGTATTTGGTATTCACCCGTAGCTTGTCCCATCCGGTCGTGGCCTGAGACGAGATACGCGCGGCTACTATCAGGGTGTCGGCACGCCGGGAGGATTTGCTGGATTAGTTTTACCTTACTCGGAATATCTTGAGCACGGGATTCCGAGAATACTCGGGTCTTCCCACCTTGGAGTTGCAACTCCGCAGATCGTGAGCTTGTAATGGGCTAAGTTGGGACACCCCTGCACGGTTTTGTACTTTCAAAAGCTGTGCCCGCGGTTATGTGGCAGATGGGAATTTGTTAATATCCGGTTGTAGAAAACTTAACACCATGTTCAGAACACACTACCAGCGTGAGTAACCGTGACGGTCATTTTCCGAAAGGGGTTCGGGAAGTGAACACGGTGGGGTTATAATTGACATACTTAGATAGGATCACTTCGTGATCACTTTGACGCTCGTGGCTTTTCTCTTCTCGCTCTAAACACGTAAGCTAGTGCTAGTGCAGCTGCAACCTTTTGCTCTTCAGCCTTGTTCCACACCCAAGGCTTAGATAGTTTTGTTACCCGGGAACGGGATTCTGAGTCCTCTGTGGCTCACAGATTCTACACAACACCAGATGCAGGTACTATGGTGAACTACTCAGGTGACGGCACAGAGCTGTACTGGGAGTTCGATGAAGAACGTAGTCGATACAATGTGCACTATCCCGCTGATCAGTAGTGGCTTCTACTAGGGGCGATTCGGACCTTGTGGCTATATTTATTTGGTATCTTTCATTTGGATCTTCGTCCGTAGTCGGACTGTGATGTTATTTGGATGATGATTGCTTATGTAATGTATTGTGTGACGTGGCGAGTGTAAGTCAACTACTTCTTTTGCAATTTCATCCCTATTTTACAAGAGTCGTGCAAAGATACCATACTTGAGATCATTCTAGTATGAGCTTATACCTTTAAGTCGTGCCTCGACACGTAGGAGGTATAATCTCATACTGGGCATTACAGGTGCTACCCTTACTTGGACAAGCCTCCCACTTATGATTAACCTCTAATGCAAGCATCCGCAACTACAAAAGAAGTATGAAGGTAAACCTAACCATAGCCTGAAACATATGGATCCAAATCAGCCCCTTACGAAGCAACGCATAAACTAGGGTTTAAGCTTCGGTCACTCTAGCAACCCATCATCTACTTATTACTTCCCAATGCCTTCCTCTAGGCCCAAATAATGGTGAAGTGTCATGTCGTCGACGTTCACATGACACCACTAGAGGAGAGACAACAAACATCTCATCAAAATATCGAACGAAGACCAAGTTCACATGACTACTAATAGCAAGGCTTCTCCCATGTCCTCAGGAACCAAAGTAACTACTCACAAGACATAATATTATTCATGATCAGAGGGATATTAATATGCATAATGGATCGGAACATATGATCTTCCACCAAATAAACCAACTAGCATCAACTACAAGGAGTAATCAACACTACTAGCAACCCACAGGTACCAATCTGAGGTTTGGGTACAAAGATTGGATACAAGAGATGAACTAGGGTTTGAGAGGAGATGGTGTTGGTGAAGATGTTGATGAAGATAGCCCTCCCCAAGATGGGAGAGTTGTTGGTGATGATGGTGGTGATGATTTCCCCCTCCCGGAGGGAAGTATCCCCGGCAGAACAGCTTTGCCGGAGCCCTAGATTGGTTTCCACCTCGGTTCCGCCTCGTGACGGCGGCGTCTGGTCTCGAAAGCCTCCTTATGATTTTTTCTAGGTCAAAACACCTCATATAGGAGAAGATGGGCACCGGGGGCCTTCCGGCTGGCCCACGAGGCAGGGGGCGCGCCCTGGGAAGGGGGGCGCACCCCCCACCCTCGTGGGCAGCCGGTGGCCCCCCTCGTGGACTTCTTTCGCCAGATATTTTTTATATTTTCTGAAACGACGTTCTGTTGAGTTTCAGGGCTTTTGGAGTTGTGCAGGATAGGTTTCCAGAGTTTGCTCCTTTTCCAGCCAAGAATTCTAGCTGTCGGCATTCTCCCTCTTCATGTAAACCTTGTAAAATAAGAGAGAAAAGGCATAAGTATTGTGACAAAACATGTAAGAACAGCCCATGATGTAATAAATATCAACATATAAGCATGATGCAAAATGGACGTATCAACTCCCCCAAGCTTAGACCTCGCTTGTCCTCAAGCGAAAGCCGATATCGAAAAATATGTCCACAAGTTTAGAGATAGAGGTGTCGATAAAACAAAATATGGACATGAGGGCATCATGATCATTCTCATAACAGCAACTTATATAAATATAGTCATATGATTCTTATGCTAAAGTAACAATTTATCCACAATATCAAGTATGAATCATAAACTTCATTGGAAACTAACAAACTTTGATCTCGGTCATTGAAGCAATTGTAATTTATCGTAATGTCGGAAAGAGTCAATATAAGAGCTTTTCAGCAAGCCTACATACTCAACTATCATATAATCTTTCACTTCTCGCAAAAAAATAATCTTTCACAATTGCTCACACTCACGCAATACTTATGTTTATGGAGTTTTAGTCGGACACAGAGAAAGATAGGGGCTTATGGTGTTGCCTCCCAACCTTTTACCTCAAGGGTAATGTCAACAGTAATAGATCATGAAAACTTACATCCAAGTGGGTATATATGTCAGGATCTTTCCAGCACAATGTGCTTGCCAAAGGATAAAATGTAAAAAGGAAAGGTGGATTTCACCTTGATACTTATAAGGCAATAATAATAGATAGGCCCTTCGCAGAGGGAAGCCGAGGTTGTCATGTGTTTTTATGGTTGGATGCACAAAGTCTTAGCATAGAAGAACTTCGCTTTATATTGCCACTTGTGATAAGGACCTTTATTATGCAGTCCGCCGCTTTTATTACTTCCATATCACAAGATCGTATAAAGCTAATTTTTCCCACACTAATAAATCATACATATTTTAGGGGATTTGTAACATGACAACTTACTTGGAAGGATCTTTCTCAATCCATAGGTAGGTATGGTGGACTCTCATGGCAAAACTGGGTTTAAGGATATATGGAAGCACAAGTAGTATCTCTACTTAGTGCGAGGAGTTTTGGCTAGCATGATGGGGAAAAGGCAAGCTCAACAAGTTGGATGATCCATGACAATATACTTTATTTCGGATATAAGAAGATATAACCCATTATGTTGTCTTCCTTGTCCAACATCAACTCTATAGCATATCATACTTTAATGAGTGCTCACAATCATAAAAGATGTCCAAGATAGTGTATTTGTATGTGAAGCCTCTCTTCTTTATTACTTCCTATTAATTGCAACAATGACCAAAACTGTGTTTGTCACCTCCCAACAACTTTTATTTATCATACTCTTGTATGTGAAGTCATTACTTCCCATAAGATCGATATGATCTCTTTGATACTCTTTATGTTTTTTTTCTTTTTATCATGACCCAAGTGAGGAAATAAAGCCCTTGACTCAATACTAATCTTTATTATATAACTCACGGACTCGATTACAAAGGGTAAAGCTCACGAAGCAAAATCTCACAACTAGATCATGCTAACTTTATTCTAATAGATCAAGATACTACCAAAAGGATTGAACTAAGTAAAGCGGTAAAGATAGGAGTGATGGTGATACGATACTGGGGTCACTCCCCCAAGCTTGGCAGTTGCCAAGGGGAGTGCCCATACCCATATGATTATGTCTCCTTCTTCGGGGGTGGTGATGATGGAGTTGTTGATGATGTAGGCTTGTTGTCCACCTTCCAAGGCATGGGTTCACCATCGTCGAAGGATGATCGAGTCTCCGGGATAGTCAAATCTGCAGCCAAACTCATCTTCTTGAATCTATATTCATACTCACAGTTTTGGTTTTGCAGGTCATAGATCTGGGCTTGGAGGTGTTCGATCTTCTCTTCAAGATTGGAGATAGCTTCCCCAAAGATCCCTGAGTCCAGCTTGAGGTTGTTGGCGAGCTCCGAGATCATCATGTGGTTGGCGTTGAGTCCTCGTTCCACCATACCTTGGCACTTGAAAACTTGCTGCTCCATTGCTTTGAGTCTTGTTTCCACGCTTCCGGTCCTCCTCGGCCCCTCAACATCACGGATGTGCAGCACCCCCTCATGCAACTCCATGGTTTTGGGGTGGTGCAGCACCTCCGCAAGGTAGGGTTTGATGACCTTCTCGAAGAACTTGTCCTTGGGGGTGTTGGAGGACGCCATGATGATCTAGATCCGTCAACAACAACAGCTCGAAACAAAAACAGAGGATTTTTGCGTGATACAGAGGTCAAAACCTTCGGGAGTATATATAATGAATTATTACCGACCAAAAGGAGTAACCCACAAGAAAACGGAGTCCGGGGGACACACGTGGTGCCCACGAGGCAGGGGCGCGCGCCCTGGGAAGGGGGGCACGCCCTCCACCCTCGTGGACGCCTCGTGTCTCTTCCGGACTGCGGTTTATTTTTCTATTTTTCTAAATATTCCAAAACGGAGAAAAATTGCCTTTAGAACTATTTTGGAGTCGTTTTACTTACCGTGTCACGTACCTCTTCCTTTTCGGAGGCTGAATCATTATGGAAAGTGTCCCTTATGTATTCCTCCGGGGTTACGGTTTCAATAACATTAGTTTCAACATTTATAGGATTACCTGAGATATAATGTTTGATTCTTTGACCATTCACCACCTTCGGATTTGTGCCTTCGAAATTGTTGATTTTTATGGCACCGGAACGATAGACCTCCTCGATAACATAAGGTCCTTCCCACTTGTAGAGAAGTTTTCCTGCAAAAAATTTTAAACGAGAGTTGAATAGCAAGACATAATCACCTACGTTAAACTCACGCTTTTGTATCCTTTTGTCATGCCATCTTTTAACTTTTTCTTTAAACAGCTTGGCATTCTCATAGGCATGAGTTCTCCATTCATCGAGACAGCTAATGTCAAATAGCCTCTTCTCACCGGCAAGTTTGAAATCATAATTGAGCTCTTTAATGGCCCAATATGCCTTATGTTCTAGCTCAAGAGGTAAGTGACAAGCTTTTCCATATACCATTTTATATGGAGACATGCCCATAGGATTCTTGTATGCAGTTCTATAGGCCCATAATGCATCATCTAGTTTCTTGGACCAATTCTTCCTAGAACTATTAACTGTCTTTTGCAAGATTAATTTCAACTCCCTATTACTTGGTTCTACTTGAACACTAGTCTGTGGGTGATAATGGGATGCAATTCTATGGTTGACATCATACTTTGCAAGCATTTTACGAAAAGCACCATGAATAAAGTGTGAACCACCATCAGACATTAGATATCTAGGGACTCCAAACCTTAGAAATATAACTTCATTAAGCATCTTAATAGAGGTGTTATGATCAGCGCTACTAGTTGGAATAGCTTCTACCCACTTAGTAACGTAATCAACAACAAGTAGAATATGTGTGTACCCATTAGAGGCAGGAAAAGGTCCCATATAATCAAAGCCCCAAACATCAAATGGTTCAATAACAAGTGAATAGTTCATAGGCATTTCTTGACGTCTACTAATATTACCAATTCTTTGACATTCATCACAGGATAAGACAAACTTACGGGCATCCTTGAAGAGAGTAGGCCAATAAAAACCGGATTGCAATACCTTGTGTGCAGTTCTATCTCCCGCATGGTGTCCTCCATAGGCTTCGGAGTGGCACTTGCGTAGGATTTGTTCCTGTTCATGCTCAGGTACACAACGTCTAATGATACCATCTACTCCTTTATAAAGATGTGGGTCATCCCAGAAGTAATGTCTCAAATCATAGAAGAACTTTTTCTTTTGCTGGTATGTGAAGCTAGGAGGTATAAACTTAGCAACAATATAATTAGCATAATCATCATACCATGGAGCAGTACGAGAATTATTTATGACAGATAATTGTTCATCAGGAAAGTTATCATCAATAGGTTGTGGGTCATCAAGTATATTCTCTAACCTTGACAAGTTATCTGCTACGGGGTTCTCAGCTCCCTTTCTATCAATAATATGCAAATCAAATTCTTGCAGCAAGAGAACCCATCTAATAAGTCTAGGTTTAGCATCTTTCTTTTCCATGAGGTATTTGATAGCAGCATGATCAATGTGAATAGTTACTTTAGAATCAACGATATAGGGTCTAAACTTATCACAAGCAAATACGACTGCTAAAAATTCTTTCTCAGTGATAGCATAATTTCTTTGAGCACTATCTAGAGTTTTACTAGCATACTGGATAACATTCAATTTCTTATCAACTCTTTGCCCTAAAACAGCTCCTACAACATAATCACTAGCATCGCACATAATCTCAAAGGGTAATTTCCAGTCAGGAGGCTAGACAATAGGTGCAAAGATCAATGCTTTCTTAAGTATTTCAAATGCTTCTAGAAAATCATCATCAAAGACAAAAGGAATTTTTTTTTGTAAGAGATTAGTCAGAGGCCTGGAGATTTTGGAGAAGTCCTTAATGAACCTCCTATAAAACCCGGCATGACCAAGGAAACTTCATATACCTTTGATATCCTTAGGGCATGGCATCTTTTCAATAGCATCAACTTTAGCTTTGTCAACTTCAATACCTCTTTCAGATATTTTATGTCCCAAGACAATGCCTTCATTAACCATAAAGTGGCACTTCTCCCAATTCAAGACAAGGTTAGTATCTTCACATCTACGCAACACTCGATCAAGGTTGCTTAAGCAATCATCAAAAGAAGTTTCGTAAACGGAGAAATCATCCATGAAAACCTCAACAATCTTTTCACAAAAATCAGAGAATATAGCCATCATGCATCTTTGAAATGTAGCAGGTGCATTACATAAACCAAAAGGCATACGTCTATAAGCAAAGGTACCGAAAGGACAAGTAAAAGTGGTCTTTTCTTGATCCCCTTTTGACACAGGTATTTGAGAGAAACCGGAATAACCATCTATAAAGCAGAAATGAGTATGTTTGGATAACCTTTCTAGCATTTGATCAATAAATGGCAAGGGGTAATGATCTTTCTTAGTAGCTTTATTTAACTTACGGAAATCAATTACCATCTTATAACCTATAACTATTCTTTGCGAGATCAATTCATCTTTATCATTAGGAACGACAGTCATACCTCCTTTCTTAGGGACACAATGGACATGACTTACCCACTGGCTATCAGCAACTGGATGGATAATACCTGCCTATAGAAGCTTTAGTATTTCCTTCCTTACCACTTCTTTCATCTTAGGATTTAACCGTCGCTGATGATCAATAACTAGTTTAGCATTTTCTTCTAATTTTATCTTGTGTTGGCATATAGTGGGACTAATGCCCTTAAGATCATCCAGAGTATATCCAATAGCAACACGATGCTTCTTCAGAGTTTTCAATAATTTTTCTTCTTCCTGCTCTGAAAGGTTAGCACTAATAATAACATGATATATCTTCTTTTCATCAAGATAAACATACTTAAGATTATCAGGCAAAGGTTTAAGTTCAAACACGGGATCACCCTTGGGTGGAGGAGGATCCCCTAGGATTTCAATAGGCAAGTTGTTTTTCAGTACGGGTCCCTATGTAAGGAATATTTCATCTATCTCCCTTCTCTCGTTCATATGCACATCATTTTCGTGGTCTAGCAGGTATTGTTCTAAAGGATCATTAGGTGGCACGGCAATAGAAGCCAGGCCAATAATTTCATCCTTAATGGGTGGTGCCTTTTCAAGGGGTTGTCTACGGAATTTAGCAAAGTTAAAATCATGAGTCATATCCCCTAATCCCATGGTGACAATATCTTTCACGCAGTCTATCTTGGCATTAACAGTATTCAAGAAAGGGTCTACCAAATATAATGGGACAAAATTCATCTTGTGGGGAACTGAGAATAAGGAAATTAGCAGGGTATTTAACCTTCCCACACAAGACTTCAACATCTCTAACAATTCCAACTGGTGAAATAGTATCTCTACTAGCAAGCTTAATGGTGACATCAATACCTTCTAGCTCAACACGTGCAATATCATGCATAATTTCGTTATACAAATCAAAAGGGATAATACTCGCACTAGCACCTACGTCGCATAAACCATGATAGCAATGATCTCCTATCTTGACGGAGATAACATGCAAGCCCACAATAGGTTTATGTTTATTCCTAGCATTGGGTTTGGCTATTCTCAGACTCTTCTTGGAGGTAAATAACATGTCCATCTAAATCTTCTACCAAGAGATCTTTAACCATATCAACACTAGGTTCAACTTTAATTTGCTCAGAGGGTGTAGGTGTTCTAGTATTACTTTTACGAACTATAGTTGAAGCTTGAGCATGATCTTTTATCCTAACAGGGAAAGGGGTTTCACGATATAAGCGGCAGGTATAACAGGATCAACATTGTAAGTGATAATCTTTTCTTCAACTTTAATAGGTTCAACTACTTTTTATTCAATAGGGGGATGGTATTTAAACCACTTCTCCTTAGGGAGATCAACATGAGTAGCAAAAGATTCACAGAAAGAAGCTACTATCTCAAAGTCAAGTCCATATTTAGTGCTAAACTCACGGAAAACATCGGTATCTATAAAAGCCTTAACACAATCAAACTTAGGGGTCATACCTGACTCCTTACCTTCGTCGAGATCCCAATCTTCAGAGTTGCGTTTAATTCTTTCCAATAAATCCCATTTGAAGTCAATAGTCTTCATCATATAAGAGCCAGAACAAGAAGTATCGAGCATGGAGCGATTATTATGAGAAAGCCGAGCATAAAAGTTTTGAATGATCATTTCTCCAGAGAGCTCATGATTGGGGCATGAATATAACATTGACTTAAGCATCCCCCAAGCTTGAGCGATGCTTTCTCCTTCGCGAGGCCAGAAATTATAAATATAATTACGATCACGATGAACCTGGTGCATAGGGAAGAACTTCTGATGAAATTCCAACTTCAAATGATTATAATTCCATGATCCCATATCATTGCATAGCTGATGGGCCTCAACCCCTCGTTGGTTACCCCAAGTGGAAGGTGTAAGATGCAGTAAGTAGAAGTGTTTTCCCCTAGCAAAGATGCCAAGGATCGAATCCCCAGATACTCCTAGGTTCAACAGGTAGGTGTCAACTGCTAACGGCGCAATTAGCAATCAACGTGGACCTGCACACAGATACAAATAACTTTGCTCCCAACGAGTACAGAGAGGTTGTCAATCTCTCCGGCCTTGTAGTTCACAAAGGGTTAAAAGCAATATGATAGTAGTGATTGATAGTGTTTTGCAATAGTAAATAAAATAGTGAAAAGTAAATAGTGGACGTGATCAATGATGGTAATATGGACCGGAGTCTCATGATGTTCACTAGTGATGTCTCTCTCCCAAAAGACGATAAAACAGCTATGTGAGGTAAACAAATTACAGCTAGGCAATTGACAGGACCACGAACGCAAACCAATGCTGACTACATTGCAAGAAAGGTTGAGGTTCAAAGCATGGGCGGTATGCCAAAGTAAGTAGACCGAAATCCATCAATATCTACTACTAATCATCCACCTTGAGATATCTATCCAGAACATCTCGCTGGTATTAAGTTGCGAGTCCCACCCATAGTGTAAACTCAATGCAACAGACAACTGCATTAAAAGAACTTTGCATAAAGTAAACAATCCTTGCACCCGCGGGCACAAGCACCGTTGTTTTCCCCCTTGTGGCAACAGCACATCCCCTAGACTCATGTTTCTGTCACTCAAGCTAGTCATCGAGGGGCATGAACCCACAATCAAGCATAACGTTCCCTCTTGGAGTCACTACCTATTACTCGGCCAAAGCAATAAATAACAACGGAGAACATGCAAGAATTACTTATGAACTAAAATATAAAAGAGGTGAATCAAATATATTACTCAAGATCAATCTGAACATAATCTCATAATCCATCGGATCCCAGCAAACTCAACATAGCAACAGCATAAGGATTACATAGGTGCCTCGATCATGTAGGGCAGCTCACGAGGACTAATTAGTGAAGCACAAGAACGGGAGGAGAACATCACATAGCTACTGGTCATGGACTCATGGTCCAAGGGAGACTACTCACGAGTCATCCGGGAGGCGTCCATGGTGGTGGAGAAGCTCCCGGTGGTGATCCTCCCCTCCGGCAGGGTGCCGGGAAGAGTTCTCCTGGTGCTCCCGATCTTGGAAGCGGCGGCGGCGGCGGAACAAAGATGGGATCGCGAAAAGAAGTCTTGTTCTGAGGGTTACGGGGATCCCTTTAAATATATGCCAAAGTAGGGCACCGGGGGAGCCTCGGGGGGCCCAGGCGCCCCCCCGGCGCGGCCCAGGGGGGGCGCGCCCACAGGGCGCCTGGAGCCCCTGTGGCCCCCCCAGGCTGCCCTTCGAACGCAGTGTTGTTTCCGGATCGCTGATTTTTTATATAATTTTTCTGGATTTTTCTGGGCAGTTCTCGAAACGTGAAAACCTGAAATACAAAAACAGCCGAAAACAGAAACTGGCACTGGGGTGCACTGGATTAGTAAGTTAGTCCAAATATGATCAAAAGTGTATGGAAGTGTATGAATATCATAGCAATATCACCCAAAAGTGGCATGGAGCAAGCAGAAATTATAGATACGTTTTGGACGTATCAACATCCCCAAGCTTAATTCCTGCTCGTCCTCGAGTAGGTAAATGATAACAAGAATAATTTCTGTGGTGACATGCTATTAACCATATAGGACTTTTTTATAGTCATATGACAAAAGCTTATTGAGACAATGATTCTAAAGTAATTAAGTTGCCTCAAGAGAAAATCACAATTGACTAAAAGTTTTGCAACATGAAACTGAAACATCAAAAAGATTTGCAATGAACATGATGTGCAAATATGATAAAGTGATATCTAGCTTGCCCCCTTTAGTGATGCAAAACATAAATGCAAGGGCACCTTCAAGGTTTAAGTGATGACTAGATACAATCATTTCAAAATAAACGATATCACAATCATGCAAAAGACAATGCTACTTTGGGACAATGCACATTACACTCAGAATGACAATCATGCTCTCAGTAGTTGGTGCTTCAACATAAAGGTAAAAGAAAGGTTAAGTGCTAAAGCTTTTTATTTTGAAAACATGGAAGCGATTGTGTCAACGGTAGTAGTACTTCATATGTGTCATGCATAAAACATCCTATAAGTTGCAAGCCTCATGCATCGAATACCAATAGTGCTCGCTCCTTGTCCTAATTAGCTCGGATCCCCATGGGTTATCATTGCATTGCATATGTTTTAACCAAGTGTCACAAAGGGGTACCTCTATGCCACCTGTACAAAGGTCCAAGGAGATAGATCGCATTTGATTTCTCATTTTTGATAGATCTCAACTTGAGGACATCCATACCGGGACAACATAGAAAATAGGTGATGGACTCCTCTTTAATGCATAAGCATATTCTCATGAGAGATCGAGGATTAAGGTCCAAGCTAAAACTTCCACCATGATGCATGGCTTTGGTTGGCGGCCCAATGTTCTTCTCTAACAATATGCATATTAATTCAACCCACTGTAAATCACCCTTACTTCAGACAAGACGAACATGCATAGCAACTCACATGATATTCAACAAAAGTGTGACAGTTGATGGCGTCCCCAGAAACATGGTTACCGCTCAGCAAGCAACTTATAAGAAATGAGATACATAGGCAACATATTCTTTACCACAATAGTTTTTAGGCTACTTTCCCATGAGCTATGTATTGCATGGTTAGTTTGCTTAGTACAGGTGGAGGTTAGCAAAAGACTGGGAGCGACCAACTAAGAGAGCAATGACGGTCATAATCATGCAGAGCGACAAAGCAATATTGAATCAGGCATGGTAGTTATATCGCTACTCAGAAACAAAAGATCATCAAGGCTTGACAGACTTTCTTTACAGTCTTGAATATGCGTGAGCATACGCCAAGTCAATCAAAATAAATTCTCGAAGGAAGATATTACTAAACCATACCACATCATAGGCAAACAAACCAAGTTGGTACTCCAATAACACATTGGGAACCCCCCAGCTATTTGAGATTAACCAAAAGAAAACCTGAACTACTAAGCACCATCATGAAAGTAGCATCTTTATCATAGACACATTAACCCATGCAACGGAAGCAAACTCTCTTAATAAGGTGAGCATGGTAATTAAAGAGAGTTCAAGCAACCAACTAAATAAAAGCTCTTGAAAAGATAAGCATGAATAATAAGAGCAAAGCACGATAGTAGCTATTAAAAGACAAAGAACACACACAGCATAGATAGACATGAAAATTCTATGTAATGTTCTAGGTAGAGGTGGAGCGTGTTTCTCTCCCACATAAAGGAATGCTGGGTTCTGACTCATTATGAAAAACTAAAAGCAAGACGCTCCAAGCATAACACATAACACATGAAGTGATAAAAATATAGCGAAACGAAAGACGAACTGATAATGTTGATGGAGAAGGGGATGCACGGGGGCATCCCCAAGATTAGACGCTTGAGTCTCCTTGAATATTTCTTGGGGGTGCACGGGGGCATCCCCAAGCTTGAGCGCTTGACACTCCTGAATCTTTTTATCATCTTCCCTCGCACACTTGAAAACTCCCTTCATACATAACTCATCATAATCTGATTAGCGAGGTTAGTACCCTTAATAAAATAATTATACCTTGCTGGAAATAAGGATATTCTTGAAGTTCTACTGTTTATCAAGATTTCCAAAAGGTTTTTGCAAAGAAAAAGCAAGTTCTCAATTTGCAAAGTGAAGGTAAGGCAAAACAGGACAGAATCTGTGAAAAACAGAACAGCAGGCAGTAATTGACCTGTTCGGGATACTTATGAAACTCAAATCAAAAAACTCAGAACTGACGCACGAAAGACAATTATATAGAGAACGCTGTCGAAAAAATTCAGACCAAAAAGATGATCTGGTGATTTTATACGAATTTTTCTATCCAAGGACAGAATCTGTTTTCTGGACAGCACCTCACAACTTTTGAACTTTCTAGCAATCAGAGGCTATACTTGGCACAAATATGAAAAGCAAAGACACAATGATGATGCTACAGCAGTAAACAACATCAAGACACAACAAAAGCAAAAAATTTATTCATGTGGGCTGCCTCCCAAAAGCGCTTTCTTTTATGCCTTTAAGCTAGGCATAATGCATAGATCAAGTTTTATCAAACGTAAAAGAATAGCTATCCCGTACAACGGACTCAAAAGGTAACTTGACCTTCTTACGAGGGAAGTGTTCCATCCCTTTCTTGAGAGGAAACTGAAATTTTATATTACCCTCTTTCATGTCAATGACAGCACCAACGGTGCACAAAAAGGGACGTCCCAAAATAATTGGACATGAAGGATCACATTCAATATCCATAATAGTAAAATCAACGGGCACATAATTATCATTGACAACAATAAGAACATCGTCAATCCTCCCCAAAGGTTTCTTTATGGAAGAATCAACGAGAACATTACCAAAAGAACAAGAATCAAAAGATTTCAATTTAAGCATATCATATAGTCTTTTGGGCATAATGGAAGTACTAGCTACAGTATCACCTGGAAGACCATGCCATGGGCATAACTCTCCGTCATAACTAGTGTAATCACAAGGTTTATCTTTTTTGTAAACCCCGTCAGAGATAAGTGGGGCAATGGAAGTAGGGGGTGTACTCCTCCCATTTAGTGTTTTTGGTAGAACCCATAGTAGCAAGCAAGCAAGATAACTATTTTTGTGATTTTCGATAAATGGGTACTAAGGCAAAAAATTGAAAAGTAAACTAACAAGACTAAAAAGCAAAGGTAAAAGATAGCATGCAACTCCCCTATCCTGAAGAGTGGAGTCCCCGGCAACGGCGTCAGAAAATACTCCTTGATGGGCCTCGAACCCCTCGTTGGTTACCCCAAGTGGAAGGTGTAAGATGCAGTAAGTAGACGTGTTTTCCCCTAGCAAAGATGCCAAGGATCGAATCCCCATAGACTCCTAGGTTCAACAGGTAGGTGTCAACTGCTAACGGCGCAATTAGCAATCAACGTGGACCTGCACACAGATACAAATAACTTTGCTCCCAACGAGTACAGAGAGGTTGTCAATCTCTCCGGCCTTGTAGTTCACAAAGGGTTAAAAGCAATATGATAGTAGTGATTGATAGTGTTTTGCAATAGTAAATAAAATAGTGAAAAGTAAATAGTGGATGTGATCAATGATGGTAATATGGACCGGAGTCTCATGATGTTCACTAGTGATGTCTCTCTCCCAAAAGACGATAAAACAGCTATGTGAGGTAAACAAATTACAGCTGGGCAATTGACAGGACCACGAACGCAAACCAATGCTGACTACATTGCAAGAAAGGTTGAGGTTCAAAGCATGGGCGGTACACCAAAGTAAGTAGACCGAAATCCATCAATATCTACTACTAATCATCCACCTTGAGATATCTATTCAGAACATCTCGCTGGTATTAAGTTGCGAGTCCCACCCATAGTGTAAACTCAGTGCAACAGACAACTGCATTAAAAGAACTTTGCGTAAAGTAAACACTTGCACCCGCGGGCACAAGCACCGTTGTTTTCCCCCTTGTGGCAACAGCACATCCCCTAGACTCATGTTTCTGTCACTCAAGCTAGTCATCGAGGGGCATGAACCCACAATCGAGCATAACGTTCCCTCTTGGAGTCACTACCTATTACTCGGCCAAAGCAATAAATAACAACGGAGAACATGCAAGAATTACTTATGAACTAAAATATAAAAGAGGTGAATCAAATATATTACTCAAGATCAATCTGAACATAATCTCATAATCCATCGGATCCCAGCAAACTCAACATAGCAACAGCATAAGGATTACATAGGTGCCTCGATCATGTAGGGCAGCTCACGAGGACTAATTAGTGAAGCACAAGAACGGGAGGAGAACATCACATAGCTACTGGTCATGGACTCATGGTCCAAGGGAGACTACTCACGAGTCATCCGGGAGGCGTCCATGGTGGTGGAGAAGCTCCCGGTGGTGATCCTCCCCTCCGGCAGGGTGCCGGGAAGAGTTCTCCTGGTGCTCCCGATCTTGGAAGCGGCGGCGGCGGCGGAACAGAGATGGGATCGCGAAAAGAAGTCCTGTTCTGAGGGTTACGGGGAACCCTTTAAATATATGCCAAAGTAGGGCACCGAGGGAGCCTCGGGGGGCCCAGGCGCCCCCCCGGCGCGGCCCAGGGGGGCGCGCCCACAGGGCGCCTGGAGCCCCTGTGCCCCCCCAGGCTGCCCTTCGGACGCAGTGTTGTTTCCGGATCGCTGATTTTTTATATAATTTTTCTGGATTTTTTTGGGCAGTTCTCGAAACGTGAAAACCTGAAATACAAAAACAGCCGAAAACAGAAACTGGCACTGGGGTGCACTGGATTAGTAAGTTAGTCCAAATATGATCAAAAGTGTATGGAAGTGTATGAATATCATAGCAATATCACCCAAAAGTGGCATGGAGCAAGCAGAAATTATAGATACATTTTGGACGTATCAATAGCCTAAACCATGTCAATGCATCTCCCTTCAAAGATAAGGGGAAGACCTTCTTCTTGATAACATCCTCGGGCATACCTGCAAGCTTAAACAATCCACAAACTTCATCCACATAGATTAGGTGTAAGTCGGCATGCAGTGTTCCGTCTCCTGTAAAGGGATTTTCAAGCAGTTTCTCTATCATACCCGAAGGAATCTCAAAGCAAACATTTTCAATAGGTGTAGTAGGTTGAGGAGCAACTCTTTTCTCTTCTGTTCGGGGTGAAGATACCCGAACAAGCCCCTCAAATGATTTTGAGCCATAGTAACAAGTGACAATAAATTTCAGCACACTATATAAATTTTTCCTTACCAAATTCCACTTACCAAAGGCACCTCACTCCCCGGCAACGGTGCCAGAAAAGAGTCTTGATGACCCACAAGTGTAGGGGATCTATCGTAGTCCTTTCGATAAGTAAGAGTGTCGAACCCAACGATGAGCAGAAGGAAATGATAGACAGTTTTCGGTAAGGTATTTTCTGCAAGCATTGAAATTATAGGTAACAAATAGTTTGTGATAAGGTAATTGGTAGCAAGTGACAAAAGGTAAAAGTAAATAAGGTGCAGCAAGGCGTCCCAATCCTTTTTGTAGCAAAGGACAAGCCTGGACAAACTCTTATATAAATAAAAGCGCTCCTGAGGACACATGGGAATTATCGTCAAGCTAGTTTTCATCACGATCATCTGATTCACATTCGGTACTTTGATAATTTGGTATGTGGGTGGACTGGTGCTTGGGTGTTGCCCTTACTTGGACAAGCTTCCCACTTATGAATAACCTCTAATGCAAGCATCCACAACTACAAAAGAAGTATTAAGGTAAACCTAACCATAGCATGAAACATATGGATCCAAATCAGCCCCTTACGAAGCAACGCATAAACTAGGGTTTAAGCTTCTGTCACTCTAGCAACCCATCATCTACTTATTACTTCCCAATGCCTTCCTCTAGGCCCAAATAATGGTGAATTGCCGTGTAGTCGACGTTCACATGACACCACTAGAGGAGAGACAACATACATCTCATCAAAATATCGAACGAAGACCAAATTCACATGACTACTAATAGCAAGACTTCTCCCATGTCCTCAGGAACCAAAGTAACTACTCACAAGACATAATATTGTTCATGATCATAGGGATATTAATATGCATAATGGATCTGAACATATGATCTTCCACCAAATAAACCAACTAGCATCAACTACAAGGAGTAATCAACACTACTAGCAACCCACAGGTACCAATCTGAGGTTTGGGTACAAAGATTGGATACAAGAGATGAACTAGGGTTTGAGAGGAGATGGTGTTGGTGAAGATGTTGATGAATATAGCCCTCCCCAAGATGGGAGAGTTGTTGGTGATGACGGCGGTGACGATTTCCCCTCCCGGAGGGAAGTATCCCCGGCAGAACAGCTCTGCCGGAGCCCTAGATTGGTTTCCGCCTCGGTTCCGCCTCGAGACGGCGGCGTCTGGTCCCTAAAGCCTCCTTATAATTTTTTCCACGTCAAAACACCTCATATAGGAGAAGATGGGCACCGGAGGCCTTCCGGCTGGCCCACGAGGCAGGGGGCGCGCCCTGGGAAGGGGGGCACGCCCCCCACCCTCGTGGGCAGCCGGTGGCCCCCCGCATGGACTTCTTTCGCCAGATATTTTTTATATTTTCTAAAACGACGTTCTGTTGAGTTTCAGGGCTTTTGGAGTTGTGCAGAATAGGTTTCCAGAGTTTGCTCCTTTTCCAGCCCGGAATTCCAGCTAGCGGCATTCTCCCTCTTCATGTAAACCTTGTAAAATAAGAGAGAGAAGGCATAAGTATTATGACAAAACATGTTAGAACAGCCCATAATTCAATAAATATCAACATATAAGCATGATGCAAAATGGACGTATCAGTAGACTTTCGGTCAGCCATAGATAGCTCTTTCCCATAGGTACGAAACCGATACCCATTGATGTCGTATTTGTCAAATGAATGGACCTTATAGTCAAAACCATTAGCTACTTGTCTCAATTTGGCATCCATAATCTCTGAATTAGCCTACAAGTTTAATACGAAAGGATTGTTGCATTAGTCGCAAATTAGCCAAAGAAATGAAATGGTCTAATGGAAATTATCGTTTTTTGAACCAAGAGATGAAACCGGGATATTCGCCTCCTTGTTTTGCCAGAAGCTCATACTCTTCGACGGAATCCTTTTGGATCAGCGCTCCATACAAGAATATGGCGATGTATCGACTGCATCAAATATCCAGGAATAAGAGCAGTTCAAAGGAATTAGAAGTTGCGAAGAATTGTATGTACTGAGATCTTACTCGATGTACGGCCGCACTTCTGTTAGGTTGTTGAAGAGATACAGCAAAATGGTCCGCCATTCTTCAAAATCCAACGATAATGGTTTCCAACCACTGGCTGGTCCGAGATTCCCTGTGAATAGGTTGAGGTTGGATTGACCCTTTTTAGGGTCGTCAACATTGTATCGAGGCTTCACATTATGCAAATGACGATTTTTGGCTTCATAGTGTGCTGTCACGAAGTTTGCCGCCTCCTCAGTGATGAATGCCTCGCCCATCGATGCTTCAATTCTACGTTTATTTTTATATTTTGCTCGAAGCGTCTTCTGCATCCTCTTAGTTGAGTAGCCCCAACGATTTTGCACGCCCCTCCCCAATCTTGCTTCGGTCGGGATATGCAAAATCAAGTGTTGCATTGGATTAAAGAAGCTTGGCGGGAAGATCATCTCTAACTTGCAGATCAACTCCAGCACCAACTGTTCCATTTCTTCTATGAGGTCAGGCGGTAGTTCTTTCGCACAAAGAACATGGAAGAAATAGCTCAGCTCTGCCAGTACTAGCCATTCATCCTCAGGGATGAAGTTACGCAACATCACCGACATTATCCGCTCAATCCATATGTGCCAATCATGACTTTTTAGACCAAATATTTTCAATTCTTCAAGACTGGCTCCCCTCTTTAGATTTGCTGCATACCCATCGGGGAACATCGACTGCATTTTCACCCACAAAATAATTTCCCTCATAGCTGGCCTTCCAAGATTGAACCATGCCTTTGGCTTCATCCAGTTCCGCTTTCCTTTCGGTTCTTGCATGTTTTGTAACGGTCTATCACATAGCTCCTGTTGATCGACTCTAGCCTTAGTATTATCCTTTGATTTCCCCTCTATGCCGAACAATGTACCAAAAATGGCTTCGACGATATTCTTCTCAATGCGCATCACGTCGATGTTGTGTGGGCAAAGGAGGTCTTTGAAGTAAGGCATATCCCACAAGCATGTCTTGTGAGTCCAGGCGTGTTCCTTATTATACCCCTTGAAATACCCTGGACGCTCTGGATCTGGCTCGAGAGTGTTTAACTGATCTAGGGTCTCTTGGCCTGTCAACGAAGGTGGTGCAGAGTGTTTGACAACTCTACCTTTGATGAAGTTCTTCTTGTCTTTCCTGAACTTATGGCGAGGATCTAGAAACTGTCTATGCAAGTCGAAGCAAGTATACTTGTGCCCTGCCGTCAGCCAACGAAACTCAAGAGCTCCCTTGCATGTGGGGCACGGGAACCTTCCACGCACACACCAACCAACGAATAGCGCATACGCTGGCAAGTCATGCGTCGAGTACATGTACCAGGCACGCATTATGAAATTCTTTTTGCTAAAGGCGTCGTATGTCTTGAACCCATTATCCCAAGCTTCTTGCAATTCGTCCTTAAGCGGTTGCATGTACACATTCATATTCTTCCCCGGATAGTTGGGCCCTGAAATTATCAATGTCGGAAAAATGTTCTTTCTTTGCATAATCTGCCCGGGGGGAGATTGAGTGGAATGACAAACACGGGCCAACAATTGTATTGGGCTGTCGTTTGACCAAACACACTGAACCCATCCGTGCTGACCGCGACTCGAGGATGCCTTGGATCTGCCATTTTTTTTTCTTATGTAATGCATTGAAGCGCTTCCACGCTTCACCATCCGATGTGTGCACCATTGATACGTCTCCAACGTATCTATAATTTTTTATTGTTCCATGCTATTATTTATGAAGTCTTGGATGTTTAATGGGCTTTATCATACACTTTTATATCATTTTTGGGACTAACCTACTAACCCAAAGGCCCAGTCCAGATTGCTGTTTTTTTGCCTGTTTCAGGGTTTTGCAGAAAAAGAATATCAAACGGAGTCCAAACGGAATGAAACCTTCGTGAGAGATATTTTTGGAGAAAATCATGCACAGGGAACTTGAGAACCACGTCAGGGGAGCATCGAGGCGCCCACGAGGGTGGGGGGCACGCCCCCCTGCCCAAGGCGCTCCTCCCTACCTCATGGGCCCCTCGAGCGTCCCCCGGTGTCCTCCTTCTTCCTATATAAGTCTACGTACCCCGAAACCTTCGACAACAGAGAGAAAACCCTAATTCCACCGCCGTAACCTTCTGTTCATGTGAGATCCCATCTTGGAGCCTGTTCCGGAGCTCCACTGGAGGGGGATCCATCACGGAGTTCTTCATCATCATCATCATCATCGCCCTCACCATGAGTTCTGAGTAGTTTACCACAGACCTTCGGGTCCATAGCTAGTATCTAGATGGCTTCTTCTCTCTCTCTGGATCTCAATACAAAGTTCTCCTCGGTCTTCGAGGAGATCTATTCGATGTAATCTCTTTTTGCGGTGTGTTTGTCGAGATCCGATGAATTGTGAGTTTATGATCAAGATTATCTATGAAAGATATTTGGTTCTTCTCTGAACTTTTTATGTGTGCTCATAATATCCTTGCAAGTCTCTTCGAATTATTGGTTTGGTTTGGCCTACTAGATCTATAGTTCTTGCAATGGGAGAAGTGCTTGGCTTTGGGTTCAATCTTGCGGTGTTCTTTCCCAGTGACAGTAGGGGCAGCAAGGCACGTATTGTATTGTTGCCATCGAGGATAAAAAGATGGGGTTTATATCATATTGCTTGAGTTTATCCCTCTACATCATGTCATCTTGCTTAAGGCGTTACTCTGTTCTTATGAACTCAATACAATAGATGCATGCTGGATAGCGGTCGATGTGTGGAGTAATAGTAGTAGATGCAGGCAGGAGTCGGTCTACTTGTCTCGGACGCGATGCCTATATACAATGATCATGCCTAGATAGTCTCATAATTATTCGCTTTTCTATCAATTGCTCGACAGTAATTTGTTTACCCGCCGTAGAATATCGCTATCATGAGAGAAGCCACTAGAGAACACTATGGCCCCCGGGTCTATTCTCAACATATCAATCTATATCTACTTTACTTTTACCGCTTTTATTTGCTGTTCTTATAAACCAAAATACCAAAAATATAAACTATCATCTCTATCAGATCTCACTTTCGTAAGTGACCGTAAAGGGATTGACAACCCCTTATCGCGTTGGCTGGGAAGTTTTTATTTGTTTGTGCAGGTGCGAGGGACTCGCACGTGATCTCCTACTGGATTGATACATTGGCTCTCAAAAACTGAGGGAAATACTTACGCTATTGTGCTGCATCTCCCTTTCCTCTTCGAGGGAATACAACGCAAGCTCGAGAAGTAGCAACCATCATCATATTCCCATCTGCATCTAGTTCGGTTCTTTTGCCCGTTTTGTGCCATGTCATCTGTCTGGTCGTCTCTTCGACCATGAAAAGACATTGAAGTCTTGGTACAATTGGCATATACCGAAGAACATTAACGGGTATTTTGGTCCGCATCTTCTCACCCATACTGTTGTCTACCACAACATACCTGGAAGACTTGCAAATGAGACAATAGGCCAGGTCCTCATACTGAAGCCTAAATAAGACACATCCTTTCTCACAAGCATGTATCTTCTCATAGGGCATCTTAAGAGCACGGAGGATTTTGTCTGACTGGTACAGGTTTGCAGGTAGCACATGGCCTTTGGGTAGAAATCGTCCGAATACTGTCATCATTGCGTCGTAGCATTCTCTGCCCAAGTTGAATTGAGCCTTCAAAGCCATTATTTGTGAGATGGCATACAGCTGACAAAGCTCAGTGTGCTCGTGGACAGGACATTTGAGGACTCCAACATTTCAGTGAAGGCCTTTGCAGATTCCTCCATCCCCTCGTCCGAGTCCCGAGCATCGTCAAAGTATTGCACCATGTCTTCCATCTTGGTACCATGCTCGTCGGTGCGACGACAAACCACCTCGGCTCTGGCACGTTGGGCGGACTCACCATGAAATGTCCAGACCATGTAACCAGGCGTAAAACCAAACTTATGCAGGTCTTTACTCATTTCAAGCTTGTCCCTCTTACTGCAGTTGTCACACCGGACACAGGGGCACCAGCTTTTTTTTGACCTTTTGCAAATGCGTCTCTAACAACCCCCTTGGTTTTTGTTAACCATTCATTGGTCCAAACTTTCTGTCTAGTGTAACCGGTGTACATCCACGCACGATCACTCATATTGACTTTCTACTGGACACACAAGAAATATATACATAATTAAGCAAACCATATCCATCAGTTAATGTAGTTTGCCAGTTTTATTACGTCCATGCAACCTACACACTAATAGGTAAAGATAGGTCCTAATCCCACCCGAGTATGTGTAGATTGGGTTCGTTTTCCCATGCTCTGCTCCGGATCCGATGCAAAATTTCGACAGCACCTCCCCGCTGTTCTCCTGATACACGTCTCGGCAATAAGCAGAGAGGATGTGTACCCGGAGAACAATAGAGAGGCACTGACAAAATCCTGCATCGGATCCGGAGCAGAGCATATGGGAAAACGAACCCAATCTACACATATACTCGGGCTGTCGATGGATAATGTTGGACAATTTGAAAGAATCACGATTATAAATATGCAAATGCATGCATATTTATAGATGTAACCCTTTCGAACGGGAGACGCATAGTGGTTACACATACTGATGATTGACACCTATAGCTAGCAAATTTCATAGGCACGAAGACCGGAACAGAGCAAATGAAGGGGGGAGGAGGAGATGTCATTTGGGCTCACCAACGAACGCAGGGGCGGAGCTCGTCGAACGCACGGGGAGGTCGTCAAACACCACACCCTCGCAGCGACGAAACAACTGCACAGTTAAATCCACCCGATCAACACCAATATATATGATGTTTTGCATAACAAAATCAAAAAATATACGACCTAACTAATAATTCACAAATATATGAAGAATGAGAGGGAAGCCGAGGGGGAAAACGGGAGGAAAGGGCGGGGAAAGGGCCTTCTCTCGCCGATAGAGCTTCCCCACGCCCATTTCCGCTTCTGCCGGCGCCCCCAGACGACCTCCGGGTGCTTGGGTTCGACTCGGAGTCGCTGGCTGTTATTTCGGTTCAAATCGGCGCTAAATGAGATTCTAGGGACGCGACTGACCGATTTTCGACCGCCGGCACTAAAAAACATCTTGGGGCCTGTTGGGGCGCGGCTAAAGATGCTCTTAATCGTTGTACATGCCTCTAATTATTGGGCGCTGATAGGCGCCAACGCGTCGGCCGAATAGTTGGACCGGTCAAGCCACAGCCACTCGATACATACTTTCCCAACCGTCTGATTACTTCATTTCAAAAGTCAAACACATAGGACACAAGAAAAAAGGCAGCGTGCGCACATGCCAGATCCCGAGTGCTCGCTGGTCGCCCGCACTTCTCCTCATCTTCCCGTGCTTGCTTGCCACCCTTGCCACCGCGCCCATCACACGCGCTCGCCTGCCGCCCCCGTCTCCGGCTCGCCGCCGTTGTTGACTTGCACCACCATGTCTAGTAAAAAAGCAACAAAAACCTCAAGTGCTGGGTTGAAGCAAAACGATTTGCCGGTTCCAGCAAAACTAAATGACGGTTCCAGCAAAAATCACAGCAACAGAAAAACTTCAGTAATGGATTTGTAGCAAACAAATTAGTTAGTTCCAGCAAAAAGAAACGCTAGTTCGAACAAAAAATCATGCCGCTTCAAACAAATGTTTACTGGTTCCAGCAAATTACATGACGCCATGATGCGTGCCATGTAAATGGATGTAGCAATTAAGAACATTGGTTGTAGCAAAAACTCAAATGGTTGTAGCAAAAAAAGTGATGCACTGGTTCCACCAAAAATACATGGTAGCACAAAAATTGACTGGTTCCAGCAAAAACCGAAGATGGTGGTAGTAAAACTGTACACTGGTTGTACCAAAAGCAAATGACATGGTAGCAAAAATTTGGGTTGGTTCCATAAAAAACGAACATGGTGGTAGCAAAAAATTTGATTGGTTCCAACAAAAACTGAAGATAGTGGTAGCAAAATTGTACACTGGCTGTACCAAAAAACAAATGACAAGGCAGCAAAAACTTGGGTTGGTTCCATCAAAAAACAAACATGATGGTAGCAAAATCTTACACTAGTTCCAGCAAAAGGCAGGGACGTTGGTAGCAAAAAATTGGGTCTGCTTCCAAGAAAAAGAAAGGCCGAATCTCCATCACTTGTCACCGTGGTTGCAACGCCCCAACGCCGGCCGCCACGGCTCTCCATCACTTCTCGCCGTCATCGGCAGCGCTGGGGGATTGGTTGGCAGCACTAGTTGCTGATGGGGAGTGAAGGGGCAGGGTGGGGGCAACCACGGTTGGGAGGTGTGGTGGCCATGGCTGGCAGCACAACCAGCCGGTGGGGGAGGTACGATGGCCATGGCTGGCGGCACACCCAGTCGCCGGTAGGGGAAGCGCGAGTATCTACAGAGAGGAAGAAAAGGGAGAGAGCAGAGGTTGCGGTGTAGACGAGATGCACTATGAGCGATTGGCGGTATCCGTGAAGAGATAAGATAACTAGATAATACCCCGCGCGTTGCTGCGGGAATTTTTGAAGGATATAAAGTATACTTCCTCCGTTCCTAAATATAAGTCTTTTGAAGAGATTCCACTACGGACTACATACGGAGCAAAATGAGTGAATCCGTGCTCTAAAGTATGTCTACATACATCCGTATGTAATCTATAGTAGAATCTCTAAAAGGACTTATATTTAGGAACGGAGGGAGTACATGAGTAGATCCATCCCAACAATTATGTTTTCAAGTGTAACAGATAATATAATGTATTTTAACATAAAGAAAATAATAGCATGCACTTTCCAAAGGTAATATAATCGTAGCTAATGCTGAGGGACACAAATTTTACGTTAGTGATAACAATACTATCAACTCAGCATGTACAATATGATTGCTTGTATGGATTTGCATGAATTGTACATGTGCACCGATCTTTAATTTAAGTAAATTGTGCCAAAAAGCGCATCACTGTACATGAACTTTCGTATTTTTTAAGGATGATAAGAGAATGACGCTCTTTCGAGCATTACATAAACTGTCAAAAAAGAATAAACATAATCTGCAAAATGTAAAATATAGGTAGCAAACTTTGAGTTCAGTTTTTGTAAGCTAGGAAGGGAAGTTGCTACTTGCATGGTTAAAAAACACAGTAAATAATATTGTTTGCGGATAGACTATAAAGAATTTATTTTTGGGGCATTCAAAGACATATATTTATACAAGAGCTCTTTTATGGTACCCAGTAGTGAATATATACCATCCGTCCGCGAAATCCAATGGCCATGACTGTTCTATACCGCTGCAATCATGGCAACCGGATGACAAGCAGTATAGGTAGCACCGGTCGTTGTTCTCGACCACCAGTATACATGTTCTGCAGTTCAGCCCGTCCCCGACCCACCACGGCCGTTGTTCTTGTCCACCGACGCTGGTAGAGTTCCGGTGGCCACCGCTAGCTGTGCCTCCTCTTCCTTCCCCAGCCCGTCTTCGCTCCCTTGCAAGCCTGGATCCTTTTCCTTCCCCGTGCATGGATCCGGTGGCCGGCGCTCGACGGCATGGCATAGGCTTCAGCATGGACGGCTGGACCATGCTTACAACTTAAAAATAATAGTAATGATTACCAATTCAGCAAGTAATCAGTTGAACTTACCTTCTCTTCTCTATTAGTACATACCTCCATATTTCTGCAATAAAAAACCAAGAAAATGACCCCAGACAGAGGTAGACAGAAGGCCAGCCCAATAATAAATCAAATGAATGCGGGACAATGATGAAAAGGTAAACACGCATGCCTTTTTTCTGAGCTGCACACATGTCATCTTGATTGACAAAGGGAGAAAACAATACGCAAGTGCACTCTTCAGGATACAATTTACTTGCATGCAGGCACGTACAGGGGCGGTGCTACGTTGGGGCAAAACCCGGCCGTGGCCCGCCCAGGGTAGCTCCAATTAGTGAAGATTGAGAGGCCCTTAATAGGAAAGTTATTAAGGTCAGCTTTAATCTAGCCTGTTTGGCCCGCCCAATGATTTTACCGTAGCTCCGTCACTGCACGTAGATCCAAAGGCTTACAAAGATAGTATGCAAATGCTACCGTCAATGGAGAGGCGATGGGAGAACCTGCTCGTCGCTCGACTCCGATGTCAAACGCTCCTGGCTTTGAATTCGCTCATCCGATCTCGGCCTCTTGTTATCCGGATCATCGCCTTCTTCTCCTCCCATTGTCTCCACAGAAGCCGCAGCTCTCCAGCCTCAACATCGCTTGGCGGCATGGATGACGGACTGATGGCAGTGCGACGCCGATGTTCCTGTTGCAGCTCGGCCCCGCACTGCTGCCCCGCCCTCTTCTCCGCGAAAGTGCATCTCTTGAGCGTACCAAATAAAGCAGAAGGGGAAGCCGACTCGTTAGTACAAACTGTGAATGGGCGAAGTGGAAAAGACAACAGGCGCTGAGATACATGACTTCTGGATTGCGGAGGCAATCTTCTCTATACGCTGCAATTTACTTATATATGGAAGATTACAGGGAGGGGAAGGGTGCTTTCTCATGTGGGACCTACCAGATTTAAGTAGTAGTGGGTTGTGTCTGTAGTAAAATTCATAACTGAAGGCTATATGGTAAAATCCATAACTGAAGGCTGATTAAAGTAGTAGTGGGGAGAGCTGCTGTGCGGCATTCACTGGGAAGAGGAGGGGCTCGACCGGTGGTTAATATAGCTGGAGGGAGGACCGGCCGCCGTATGGGATTTTTTTTCACTGCCGTGACCATAGGGAATAAGACTGATTGGCTACTTTCAAAACTAAAAAACTAAATAGTGACGTGGCACATCGCTCATGTGGACAGTATGCATGGCTAGAGAATAAGGAGTAGTGGGGAGCAACTTCTTAGAGCATCTCCAACAGCCGCGCTATACTAGCGCCGCAGCCGGAAAAAACGCCATTTTAGCGCGCGCGCAACGCCTCGCACAGCTCCAGCGGGCGCGCAAAAAACGCGCGCGCGCTAAAACGAGTTGGGCGCGCTGGTGAATGCCCCATCCCGCGCTGTTGATTTGGTGCGTCCACTTCCGCGCGCGGCACACTCGAGCGCGCGCGCGAACTTCCCTTTTTCCCTTCTTCTTCCACTCGCGCGCGCCGGCGCTCGCGCCCTTTCCGCCATGGATGCGCACACCGGAGCCCCTCTCACCCCGTTGTATAGCCGCGACCCCCCCGCCGCCGCCGCCGCCGCCTCCGCCGCCGCCGCAAACCCTAGCGCGGCGAGCGTTGGCGCGGGCGCTGCCGCCGCCACCGGAGCTCCGCCATCGGTCGGCCTCGCGCGCAGCCTCTTCTTGCCGCCGCGGATGACCACGCCGACGAGCGGCGTTGCGCCGGCGCCGTCCCGTGGTACCGCCACACCGTCAAAGCTCCCCAATGCGTCGGAGGCGAAGAAAAGAAAAATATCCGCGAAGAAGAAGGCGGCGGACGACTCCGGCACCTCGAAGAAGAAGAAGCTTGCAGGGCGGCGGACGGCTCCGGCGTCTACCGAAGCGCCGGCGAGCTCAACCGTTGAGCCGGCGGCCGACGCGCACCACGTGCTCGACGAAATGCCCCCAAGGTGAAAAAATTCCAACTTTTATTTTCTTGTTATTTGTTCAATGCATCATCATATAGATAGCTTATATTTGCATTTGTAGTCTCAACGATGATGCATACATGTCAACTATGGGTGTTGGGTCCAACAATTCGCATTGGTCTCAAACCAATGAAATCCATTTGGACGACCATGAGTTTGAGGTGGACGAGGAGGGTGAGGGCATTGTCGAGGCGCCGAAAGGAAGAGCGGGCAATTACACCATCAATGATGACAAATTACTATGCAATACTTGGTTGCAAGTGTCGAGGGATCCATCCGTTGGAGGTGATCAAAGTAGAGATGCTTATTGGGGGCGAATGAAAGAACACTTTGATGCTCAGAACATGAGTGGAATTGACCGCTCCGAGAGATCACTTCGGTCCCGATGGTCGACAATCAACTCGGATTGTCAAAAGTGGGCGGCCGCACAAAAGGCAGTTGACAAGCTTAACTCAAGTGGGACAAATGAGGATGATAGAGTAAGTGCCATCTCATACATGTTCATCATACTTTTTTTTGGTGTCCGAAGTGCTAACTTGTTTTGTTTTTCTTGTAGTACAACATTGCACAAAACTTGTTCAGAGAAGAGACGAGGACAACCAAGAAGGGGAAGATCAAGAAAGGAAAGATCTTTACCTTGCCTCATTGCTATGAAGTGTTGAAGGATGATGAGAAATGGAGGAAGCGTGAAGATTTGGATGATTTGCATTTGAGCAACAAACGCAAGCGCACAATTGAGTTGAATGATGATGATGAGGAGGATGATGCCTCAAGTGAGGAGGGCATGAGAAGCCCCACACCCAACTCGGTTTCATACTCGAAACCAAAACGACCGGATGGGTGCAAGAAGGACAAAACCGAAAAGAAGAAGAGGAAAGGAGATGACGAGCTCATAAATGCTATGGAAGCTATTGTGAAGGCAAGAAAAGAAGCGAACGAGGTGAGAAAAATGGCAAGGAACCAAGATGCCGCGGCCGAGGAGAGGAGGTTGGCGGCCGAGGAGAGGAGGGTGGCCGCCGAGGAAAGGAAAGTGGCATTGGAGGAGAGGAAGGTTGCCATGGAGGAGCGAACTAGGTTGATGGAATGGGAAAAAAACTTGTTCTTCTTGGACACATCTTTGTTCAATGAAGCGCAAATGGAATATGTCAACCTTGCCCGTCAAGAAGTCTTGATTCAAAAAAGAGCCATGATCAACACAATGGGTGGCGGCGGTGGCCTCGGCGACATGGGTGGCGGTGGCCTCGGCGGCGGCATGGGTGGCATGGGCCTCGGCTCCATTGGAGGCTTGGGTGGCTTCGGAGGCATGGGTGCACCTCCGGCCGCCATGGGAGGCATGGGTGGCTTTCGAGCACCCTCCAATGCTATGGGAGCCATGGGTGGTATTGGAGCACCCTCCAACGTTATGGGAGACATGGGTGCCATGAGTTTTGCTTCTCTCATGGGAGGCATGGGTGCACCTCTGGCCGCCATGGGAGGCATGGGTGCACCTCCGGCCGCCATGGGAGGCATGGGTGCACCTCCGACCATGCCTTTCGATGTGCCTCACGTCGGAGCTACAAGTGATGCGGTGCGTCATGAAGAGGAAGATTCATCGGCGGAAGAAGAGGAAGAATCGTCGGCGGAAGAAGAGGAAGAAGACGAAGAAGACGAGCAAGATGGTTGATGTGTTTTATATATGTCTTGAACTTTGTTGGTTGCACTTGTATTTTGAACTTGGTTTGCATTTGGACTTGGTTGGATGAACTTGTGGGCGACTTTTTATGTATTCATCATCAACTTGTTAAATTTCACATGTTCATTGCATTTTGATTGAATGTTTCATTTTGTGTCCAAATGCCATATTTGGCGCTGCTGTAGCGGCGCGCGCGCTGCATTTTTGCGCGCTGTTGGAGCGGAGCGCGCGCGCTGCATTTTACAGCAGCCGCTGGAGCCAGCGCGGCGCGGCGCGGCAAACCAGCCGAAGCGCGCGCGGCAAATGCGATTTTTGGGCGCGGCGCGTCGCGCGGCTGTTGGAGATGCTCTTAGGAATGGTAGATGTGGGGGTGATCGTTCGATGGTGGGCCTATTTAGAGAAAAAGCGAGTCACGGAGCAAACGGTGCGACCAGTCCAATAATTTGGCCGGCGCGCCGTGGGGAAAGGTTTCCTTAATTATTTTGCCACGTTATTTTGCTTGCATGACATTCTTCGCATTCTTCCTGGCACCTGTAGACCAAAGCCGCTCTGTCCCACCTCTCAGGCTCCGCACGTGAGGCCCACGAGGAGCGACCATCTGGTTTTGAGGCAGCTCTCGAAAACTCGTCTTGTCCTCGTCGGAGCCGGCGGCGAAGCGAGCGGCGGCGCTCTTCTCGACGACTACCTGGAGGAGACGAACCCGGCCATAAGTCCGCGTGGATTCAAGGTAGGCTTTGCTGAATCCCAGTCGAACCTATGCTTCATTTTTGGCCGGATTAGCAGGCTAGGGTTTCGTCCGCGTTTGTGCAATTGTGGCGATCCCGAGTCCGAAATCTTGGGAGAAATCCGTCCATGTTCCCTGTACTGCAGCACATTTTTTCTTCCACTTCTGCTTTGGTAGGAAGAAGCGGGTAGGGGATCACCCCTGCTTCACTGCAAGCCTGGAGTAATACTATTTTGTGCTCAGAACTTGAGGCTTCCATTGCACGGCTTCCATGTTTATGTTTTTTTTTTGCGGGGGGCTTCGATGTTTATGTTACATTATGACATGTAGGATATCAATTCATTTGCATTTTATTCAAGAACATTAGGCTTATTCTATCTGTTTTTCTGTAGAAAATGGACGAGAAGCCATACGATGGTGAAGTATTAACTCGTCGAGTTGAAGAACTCCAGCGGGGTACTCACTCATATCTGTCATATACAAGATTATCATTCATTCGTTTATACTTTCGGTGATAACCCTAACATACTGCTTGTTTCCTGTGCCAATAGAAGTTGCTCTCATTAGATATAACGCTTCAGCCTGCATATTGGTGATTCGTTGACTACATTGTTTTCTCTGTGCAAGTAGTTCAATTCAGGACCCTCACCCCTTTTTAGAATGGAGATACTAACAATGGAAATCCAGGGGGAATCGTACTAATTCCTGGTTTCCTTCAATAATTACCTCAAGATATAAAAGCGGATACTGCACTAGAGTTCCTCCACTGATATGTACCCTGTCATAACTTAGCTATTCTCACATATTTGAGTACATAATTTTTGCGAAGAATGCAATAGTTTTTTTTTTGAATTTTCTTTCACTCTGTTAATGGTGGCTTGCTGTACAAGTACTATTTGGGAAAGTACATGAAGTAGCTGCTGAAGTCATTGGCTAATTATGTTACATTGTTTCTGATAGACATTTTATGAGTCTTTATAATAATTCCAACCTTCTACAGCTTTGTTCAATCATAGGAGTATTTTAGTATGCAGCAGTGTTGCTTCCTTTGGATATCATGTGTACATGGCTAACATGTTGGAAACTATTGGTAGATGTTACTAGTAATCAGAGATTTTCAATGGAAGATCAATGTACCTAAGATTGATGACCTTTTGAATGGAGAGAACACCATGTTCTGTTTTCTCAAAGCTGCTCATGTAGACTAGTTCTTTTGGGTTCCAGTTTTCATTCTTTGTATTTCTTTTATGTGTGGGATAGGTGTACACTTATTGATTGAAATATTCTTTGTTTGTCAGAACGTGATGAACTGAGAAAAGATATCGAGCAATTATGTATGCAACAAGCTGGGCCTGGTTATGTTTCTGTTGCAACTCGAATGCTTTCTCAGAGGTGCTTACATAGGTTTTGTCCATGTTCCATTGTTATTATTGTGGCGAAAGTAAACCAATGTTTTGTTTTAACTATCCAGGACAACAGCTCTGGAGCAGGATATTGAGATCCTTCAGATGAAGTTAAGTGGATGCTTAAGAGAGAACCAAAATTTGCAAGAGGAGCTTGCTGAGGCTTATCGAGTTAAGGTGTGCTTCTCTTCCTCGCTGTACTATTGTTTATATCTGCATTTCTTTTTTCTTTCTTCTAATGATTGCATTACTTAAATTTCAGAGCCAGCTTGCTGATTTATATGGTGCTGAGCTATCAAAGGTTTCATACCTTGACTTGTACAATCGACTGTTGTTGTTTTGTCAATAATGTTGTAACTTTTGCTGACTAATGTTTAGTGGCAGATAATTTTATACTTGTTCTCCATCATCCATGTACAAGCAGTATAGGGAGTGAAGTCCCTTGAGCTTGAACATGGAATGACATATCTATGCTCACTTATAGCTAGACCCACATATCATTCAGACAGTGCACAACTAAACAAAACACTAACAGTTGTGCTTATTCAAAATCTGCAGCCTGAAAGTAAAATATCATTTCAAGCATGATAGGCATATTCCGAGTCTTGGTTGGTCTTTTTTAGAGAAGGTACCCTTTGGGACCTTTGCTTAATTTCACTTCAGTTAACTTGAAATAGACAATAGGCCTCACAGGCTTACTTAAAATTTGATATTTTGTGGAATTTAGGTCACTAATTCTTTAACCTCCTAAAGTTCTGCTTCAAGAAATCTTGCTTATTGTGGAAATGACCTTCTATCCTGCAATGACAATGCAGACCAAGGAGCTAGAGCAGCAAGTGAGGTTTTTCCAGAGCAGCGTTGCTCAAGCATTTGCTGAACGAGATGGTTCATTGTTGGAGGTTCTTGATTTACTTATTAAGTCTATTCTGTATCTAAAGATGTAATGCTTTATACATGACATTTGAAATTGGTAGTGTGAGAAAGCAAAGGAGCGAGAAGAAGCAGGGTTAAAAATGTGTGCTACCTTTGAGGAAAGGTATTGTTACTCATTTCCTATTTCACATGTCTTGAACTGTTCTCTGGTATTTAAGATATAATTGGTTTACTCTAAGGAAGATGAAATGTTAATGTGTCGTTTCACCAAGTTCCCCAGAGGCGAGTATAATGGAAACTGACTGGGGTATCTACAGTATTAAAGATCTTGGCAAATAAGTGGTCTTGCAGGGTTTTTCTTTTTGGATGTCAGTTTGTTGGCTGTAAAATGGCCAGCATCCTATATCAATGTTGGCTGGTGCATTGACAGACCTGCAACTGCACATATTCCCTCTGTCCGAAAATACTTGTCATCAAAATGGACAAAAAGGGCTGTATCTAGAACTAAAATACATCTAGATACATCCCCTTTTATTCATTTTGATGACAAGTATTTCCGGACGGAGGGAGTATTATGAAAACACATCCTAATAAAAAAAAAGGACCTAGTTAAGTTTGGAACAATGTTCTCTTGTTTAGCGAGGAAAGTGGAATCTTAGACCATGTACAATGCCAGGAGCTTAGAGCAGTGCTTAGAAAAACAAACCATTGTTTTCTTAAGAACCAGTGCTTATTTGTGTACCAGAGGTGCGAAAGCAAAACTGATTTATTTTTCTAAGCACCTGTACTCTACATATAACCACTAGTGCTTAAAGCAAAACTGATTTATTTTTCTAAGCACGTAGCATTGTACACATGGCCTCATTTTGCCAGTGCTTAAATTTTCTTAACTTCCGGTAAACAACAACAACAACAAAGTCTTTAGTCCCAAACAAGTTGGGGTAGGCTAGAGGTGAAACCCATAAGATCTCGTGACCAACTCATGGCCCCGGGCTCCGGCACATGGATAGCAAGCTTCCACGCACCCCTGTCCATAGCTAGTTCTTTGGTGATATTTCAATCCTTCAGGTCTCTCTTAACGGACACATCCCATGTCAAATTCGGTCTACCCCAACCTCTCTTGACATTCTCCGCACGTTTTAGCCGTCCGCTATGCACTGGAGCTTCTGGAGGCCTGCGCTGAATATGCCCAAACCATCTCAGACGATGTTGGACAAGCTTCTCTTCAATTGGTGCTACCCCAACTCTATCTCGTATATCATCATTCCGGACTCGATCCTTCCTCGTGTGGCCACACATCCATCTCAACGAGATATGCGTACCATACTAAATTTACTGACACAAAGTTTAACTGTACATTCTATACACAATTAATCCCTCTGTCCCATATTAATTGACGCTGAAACCGATGTATCTAAACGTATTTCAGTGCTAGAAAACATCTGTTTGAGCATCAATTAATATGGGACGGAGGCAGTATATCGTTAGGGTGGTGACCACAGAACTTATTCTTTCTGTTTCTGCATTTGGTAGTTTCTTAAATGACAACTACACTTCACATAAGCTTTATTTAAGTATCCCACATTGGACAATGGAATGGAGAATGTCCTAGATTTGCTGCTCGTTTCAGATAAGTGCAGAGTATCATGATTGTTAATTGGCAGGACGAGAGAATGTCAAACTGCAATGGAAGATCAGAAACGTTTGAACAATGCCCTGCAAATGGAGTTGACAGAACTAAAAGCGCATACAGAATCTTCCTTGAACGTAAGCATGCTTTTGATTTCTTATGGCCATTACTACCAGCATAAAATATGTGCAAGTACACTTAGAAGGATTTTTTTCATACTGAAAAGTACCAGATTTTAGTTGAGAGAACTAAAAGAGCATACTGAATCTCTCTTGGATGTGCGATGTTTTGTGTTGCTGTGTCCACAATGACTATCTGGTAAATTTTGCTGTTCAATGAAGGATTTAAAGGGAAAATCTTACAACTATAAGTCTGTAAATTTTGCTTTTGCCATTGTGCATTTCATTTTTGCCACATGACTGTCACTGAGTTGTGGGCCCAAAGAGAGAATGAAAACGAAATGCAAAATATGGCATGCTGTCAAAATCCCGAACAATGTCAGGATTTAAATATCATTGCCCATTTTTCCCGTCCTACTTTCTAATGTAAATTGCACTAAGCAGGACTAGTATATTATTGAGTATTTTTTATGGACTCCTGAGTGTAAAATAATTTCCTTGACCTACTGCATATTTTTTATTTCTAATCTATGTGGTTATCTGTACCTCGCCATCTACACTCAGTATATTCTAGATAAAAAAAAATCCAATAAGGATCTGCCCTCTTTCGTGCTGATTTGACGTGTTGCCAGTTCGCATCATTTGCACTACCCAGGATATATCAGAATTGATCCTTTCTTGACTGGGAGTTTGATGTTGGATTCTGTTTCAGGTTATTAAAAAATTCTATGAAGTTCGTTCCAGAGAATGTGAATGCCCTTCAAACATTACTTTTGAAGAGAAATGTTCAATTCTTCTAGATGATTCTGCTGACAGTTGGAGTTTCAACCTGGATGGCGAAACCTCAACTTCGAAGTACATTGTAAACTTAAATCACTTTATCCATGAGAGATAATATTTCACTGTTCTTTCAGTTTAAAACATACTCCCTCCGTCCCAAAATAAGTGCCGCTGATTTAGTATTTTGGGATGGAGGGAGTACCTAATACTTCTATTGAATTTTTATAATCCACCGTTGTAGGATATGTTTGTCTGGACAAGTTTATTTTGGGAACCCAAGAAATGCAAAAGATAGGGATGTGTTAAACTTTGATGTCAGTTATCACGTTTTTCTAAAATTCTAATAGGAAGCATTTCTACTTTGAACTTTAGCTTTCTCTATTATAAATTACAGCACCTTACGCGGAGACAAAAATTACAAAGTAGCTGCATGTCTGATGGTTCTCAAGATTGTAAGTAAATAGTTATTCTAGAGATGATCATGTCCTCTTTGTCTAAGTTAAGCAATGTAGTCTCAGATATACAGAAAGACCTGGCTGTAAAAAATTCTCATTGTCAAAATAGATGCTCCACTGGTAATGTAGAATTTTCCACATTCTGTAATATTATATATTTAAATGGCTGGAATAGTGGAATGTATTGAAGTATGGTATAGACATAATCAGTGAAACTTAGTAAGGCGTTCTGATTGGGCAACATTAATAAATAGATAAATTAATAACATAAGCCTTGTATGCTTCTTTACAAGCGGCACACCGGCAATTATTTTTTTGTTACTTGACAGTTTCAATAATTTTATTTGTTTCAAGTTTTATACAGATTCACTCATCGTTTTTATGTAGGCATCTCTAGAACAGGAGAATGAGTCACTTAAAGCTAAAATATCTAAGCTGCAAAGCAATCTAAGAATGGTAAGGTAAGTTTATCCGTAGCAGAGACACATAGTTTTTCGGCTTTCCTAAGAGATCTGTCATTTGGATGTCCAGAGTTTCGAAATTGAACAGCACTTGCAAAGAAATGCACGAACACTGGAAAAGAAACAGGTACACAAATTCAACTTATCATATCGTTTTTTTCTGATGGCACCTTAATGCGCTCAATGATGAAATGCACCTTAATGCGCTGAATGATGTATACACTTCGGAATGCAGGCACTCAACGATGATCTTATGAGAAATGGTCTGACAGCTCTTCAAAAAGTCTATACACATCAAAGGGCTGAAATTTTGAAAATATTGGAAGAAGAATCACTTCTGTTAAGCACTGCTGTTAATGATATTCAAGACAAGTTAACTCAAATTTGCATCAATGCTGAGATCATTGGTAACCCTGTTGGGAAGATGCAATGCTGTGACAGTAGTTGTAAAGATGTGCATGTTACTATGGATATTGGCCCTGACACCATCCCTAAGGTTTGTTCAGAACATAATGAACTTTCTCAAGTCTTGCTTTTATGCTGAACCACTTCCTCCTGGAACCTTTTCCTTGATCTAGATTTGTGCTCACGAGTTATAGTGTAACTTGTGAAGATTGATAAATTACTTAATAGTGTCAAATCTCCAGAACACCTAAATGAATATATCCTGAGTTGGCATACTTCTTTTTTACGTTTAAATCAGATCGACTATTTATCTTGTGTAAGCAAGATACCACGTCCTTGCTTTTTTCAGATAGGTACTTTGTTGATGTGCTCTCCCTCTTTTTCCCGAAGAAAACATTTCTTGTAACATCCTGTTTTCAGGGGTTCATCTTTTTTAAAGGCAAAGGGTGCTGCACATTACTCAAATAATACTGTAGTACTGTATTTTAGTTGGACGCATGTTTGGAATTAATTTGGCATACCCTTTCTTATGCAAAATCAATTCCAAAAGCATTTGAGATTGATTTTTGCAACTCCAAGTAAAATACTCCCCCCATCCTTAATTATATCTACACATATCTAAGATAAGTAATTTGGGACAGAGGGAATACATGAGTATTCTTTGGATAATACACAACATCCTTTGCCTACTCTTCCGTTCCTTTTTATAAGGTGTATTTTTTTTTCAGAAGTCAAACTTTTCTCTCCTTGACCAAGTTTATGGAAAATACTACCAATATGTATAATACTAAATAAATGAAATATGAAAATATATTTCATGATGGATCAAATAGTACTGATTCCTTTTTTTTAGATGTTGCATCTTTTCTAGAAACTTGGTGAAAGATAGAAGTTTGACTTTTGAAAAAAAATTAAGAGTTAATTACAATTTTGATACATAAACTTGAATTTAATGTACAGATTCATACATAAACTTGAAAAATGACACAAACTGGTTATACAACTTGTGTTTTGGGTACATTCAAGTACATTTCTGTCGTTTGCCATTAACTCTCCGTTAAGCTCTGCATGCCAGTTGGCCCACACTCAGTACCTGCGCATGGGGCCCATCTGTCAGTGGCAAAGAATGAAAAAAAATATGACAAAACAGTTGTGCGCAGTAGGAATCGAACTCGGCGTGTTACCTATCATGCTCCAGAAGCCAACCACTACACCACCTGCTACTAGGGTTTCGAACATTGTTATTTTAAACTCTTTTTCGGTTTTATTCCGGGAGGGATCGGGAAAAGCAGTTTCCAAAAAACTTAGAATTTTTGGTATTTTTCGTTCAAAATTTCGAATGAATTTTGAATTCATTTTTTTGGTGTAAACATATATTCCTTTTAACCCCATTTATGACAAATTCTGCCTCCTGTTCTAGCGGTCAGCTTCACTTGTTTATTCAGAGGGATGTGAATTCAAGGCATTGCTATGGTGCCTCGTCCATTTCTTAAAGAATGTTGAATATAACGCTAGAAAGGTCCAGCTTTGCAAGATGGTTCGTGCGCCTTATCACTTGGAAGAAATTTGTTAGTTGAAAAAAAAATGAATACGAGCTCTATTTGACATTATCTGACCTTTTAAATTGAGAATAAATAAATTTTTGAACGATATCAAAAGCATTCGGGGCTCGCCTAAATTTTTGGTAACCGGTCGACCGGGGGAAAACGGAGAAAGACGCACACACACACGCAGTAAATCCCGTGCAATACACATTCTGGATTTGAATCAATTTACCTAATAAAATATATTAAGGACTATGTTTGTACTAACAACAAATGCATCTGGTGCACTGGCTAACGCCTGAAGCATGCGATGTCGCGAGTTCGAGTTCTGCTGGTTGCATTGCTTTTTGCTACGTTTCTATTTCTTTCTATGACACTAACAGGTGGGACCCGCACGCAGGTATGGAGTGTGAGCCACCTGGCATGCAGAGTTAGTGGTAAACGACAGAAATGCACTTAAACGTATTAGAAACACAAGTTGTAATACCAATTTGTGTCATTTTTCAAATTTATGTATGAATCGGTACATCAAGTGCAAGTACATGTATCAAAAGTGTAATTAACTAAAAAATTAATACATCTAGAAAGGATCAGAGGGAGTAGTTTTTAACCTCTGAAGAATGGATGTCACAATTCTCGTTACAGTTATATGACTAACTTGTTATTGCATATATTTTAGGGTGATGTTTCTACAGGTTATTCTACAACATTTGATGATTCAAAAGCGCTTGCTCAAACTTTGCAGGAGAAGGTACAGCGTTACCCTGGTGCTTCTTTCTGCTTGAAATTCTCATATGAGCCTTTATATTAAATAATCTCACATTATGTTGAAATCTACTACAGATGGAGGCGCTTATGCTTTTCTCACAGGAACAAGAAAGATACCTGTTGGAAAAACAGAAGAACCAAGCTATTATAGAGGACCTTCAGAAGAACTTATCTCAAGTAGTACTTCCTACGCTTTTGATTGCCGTTATTTTCCTTCTACAATCTTTACAGTCTTATGAATCTTGAGCTATGCTGAGTGCTTTAAATTGTAAAGTATATGGAGAAATTTCATGTGACACTGTCACGAATATTATGTCAGTCCACTTTTTCCTACTAGAATCAGTATTTTCTGGAAATGCAAAATTAGAGGTGTGGTTGTTATAGTACAATCTGGTGAAGTCCTTTTGCCGTTATTTTCCTTCTACAATCTTTACAGTCTTATGAATCTTGAGTAATGCTGAGTGCTTTAAATTGTAAAGTATATGGAGAAATTTCATGTGACACTGTCATGAATATTATGTCAGTCCACTTTTTCCTACTAGAATCAGTATTTTCTGGAAATGCAAAATTAGAGGTGTTGTTGTTATAGTAAAATCCGGTGAAGTCCTTTTGCCATTATTTTCCTTCTACAATCTTTAGTCTTATGAATCTTGAGTTATGCTGAGTGCTTTAAATTGTAAAGTATATGGAAAAATTTCATGTGACACTGTCACAAATATTATGTCAGTCCACTTTTTCCTACTAGAATCAGTATTTTCTGGAAATGCAAAATTAGAGGTGTGGTTTTTATAGTAAAATCTGGTGAAGTCCTTTTGTAGAACCGAACCGGAGCCGGCTGCTGTTCAGCATCGGCAGCAGTCAATGCACAATTGTGAGGGCTAGGGCTACCGTACTTGTTTAGCCATGTCACCAAAGTCTGGACTAGTTGTGGACTTCCGATGGTATTTTCAGTTTAACTATGAGTTCATTGGCGCACACAGACGCGTGGCTAGTTTACATAGATGCAAGGACTAAACCATTAATACTGGTTAACGATTACTATGATGGTCTATGAAACAAGTAGATCTGTTCAACACCTAAAGTGTATCACATGTTTGGAGCTAGTGTAAAAAACTTAAATTATTTTGCAATTAACGCTCCAGCAAATATCAAGGACTTTATAGAGGCACGGATGAAGCTGGATTTAGTATGCTAACAGGCCATTCTGTTGTCTATTTTCCTCTTGGACTCTTCTCTTTCACAGCATCTTAGAAGTTTGTCTTGGTACATACTAGAGCCTGCAACATTGGATGCACATCTCGTAACTTGCTTGCACCTGTTCTATACAGGTTAAAGATGAAAAGGTGAAGGTCCTGATGGAGTTAGCAAAACTGAAAGAAGCTTATCTCCTCAAATGGTAAGCTTTATGTGCAGCAAATCATCATACTGGATCATGTTTGTGATTTTTACTTAACATTGAGTATCTTTTCCTGGGTGTAATATACATTCTTCTTCTTATCACTATAATATTTTCTTCTTATACAGCAGCTCTATTGCGAATGATGGTCATGGTATTGTTGATACTCGGAAAATCACTTCTGGGCATGACCAACAAGGGATGCTGAAGACTATTCTTAACAGAACATCTCTAAGACAATGGATAAAAAAGGAAAATAATACTGGACATGAGAGCTCTGATGGAAATGATCAGACAGTTTGTAGAGGGTGCTCAGTAGATCTATCAAGGTTTGTGATAATACACACAACTTACTTTTTTGGTTCATTTCCATCACACTTAGTCTTTCTATTAGCTAAATATGACCCCAATATGCTGCATCCTAGACTATATTTTTGCCGTAATCTTCTCTGCACTTGCAATTTTGTTCTGTGATTTTATTTTTATTTTCATGCTACTTCATGACAGGACGAAAATTGAAAATGCTACCCTTTTGGAAAGCGTTGCTACTATGAAACGTCTCACTTCTTTGGTTCATAGGCTGCACAGAGTGCTTATGAAGGTAGGGCACTTTTTTTTCTAATTGAATTATTAGCTTTAGCAGTAATATGTGATACCCATTTTTTGGTACCCTAACCATTTTTTGTTAGGTATATGATGATTTCAAATCCGGCAGTTCTTTGGAGGGTAGTTATGAAGCACTGAGCAGTCTTATAACAGAAGCAAACCTTATGAGAACGGCTTTAGGCGTCGTTCTCCCAGTAAGCTGGTCAGGGGATTCATCAGGTGGTGTCACTTTAGACTCGCCTAAATCATCAAAATGCGAAAAGGCGGATCCCCTCGGTTCCGCTAGCATGGAGATGGTGGAGCTACTTATATTCGCTGCGGATATCCTGAAAGAGAGCTTTTTGTTGAAGAAATGATTGAGGATTCAGAAGCATGTATACAATTTAATATTGATAGAGAATTGTCCGCTTGAGTTGATTTCTTACTGTGCACTGCTACTCTGTAAATATGGGAAGTGGAAACTGCTGCAAAATGTTTGTATATGAACCTAATGGTCTGCATGCCAAAGAGATGGTAAATCCTGCAAACTGATGATTTTGCATGTCAAAATTTACCAGCTAGTGCTTGTTGACAAATTACATGCATGAGTGAGCGTTTGTGCCATTTTTAATTGCAAAAGACGACAAGGGTTTGTTCCGCAAATTCGCTAAGCGGTACGTGACCAGCCAAGTGAAGGTACAGTTGTAAGATCAAGTCTAGTAGAGCCCTCAAACTCTCGAATCTCTAAAAATAACCGTTTTTTTACAGTTTTCGTCCAAAAAAACCCGTAGACTAAAACCCCTAAACCCTCAAATCCGTAAAAAAAATTAGAGGTCGAACCCTCAAACCTACTCCCAGTCTGTAGAAGTGAGGGTTGGGAGGAAAAACTCCCCCCACAGGCCCTGACGGATTCACTGGAGTGTTTTTCAAAGAATGCTGGAACATAATTAAGACCGACATTATGCTTGCTATAAATAATTTCTCCAATCTGCATGTTAACAATCTTCATTGGCTCAACTCAGCAAACATTGCTCTCATCCCAAAAAAAGATGGGGCTGAGGACATCTCTGACTTTCGGCCTATCAGTCTTATTCATGCGGTTGCGAAGATCATAGCCAAGATGATGGCTACGCGACTTGCCCCTCACATGCCCGAGCTTGTCTCCAACACGCAGAGTGCCTTCATTAAAAAAAGAAGTATCCATGACAACTTCTTGTATGTTCGTAGCTTGGCCCGGCGACTTCACCGTGCCAAATCCCCAACTTTGCTACTCAAGCTAGATATCAAGAAAGCCTTCGACTCGGTTAGATGGGATTACCTTATGGACTTGCTGCGCCACCATCACTTCCCGAGCAGGTTCTGTGATTGGATATCTGCTCTCCTTTCCACAGCTTCCTCCAGAGTTCTTCTCAACGGTATTGCGGGGGACCCAATCATACACGGATGTGGACTTCGCCAGGGGGATCCTATCTCCCCCCTGCTCTTCGTCCTTGCCATTGACCCCCTGCACCATATCCTAGCCAAGGCTACCACGCAAGGCAATCTTCATCCTCTTCGTGGCAACCCCATCAGGGCATCTTTATACGCGGATGATGCTGCCATCTTTGTTGCTCCCATTAAGGAAGATATTCAGTTCCTCGCTTCAATGCTCTCGGCCTTTGGTGAAGTCACTGGCCTTGTCACCAACTGCAACAAAAGCTTGGTGGCGCCCATCTGTTGTGCCAATTTGGACCTGGATGACATCCTTCACGCCTTTCCAGCGATCCGGTCTTCTTTCCCCTTGCGGTACCTTGGCCTCCCTCTGTCGGTCTCTAGGCTTAAGCGCATACACTTTCAGTACCTTGAGGACAAGATTGCCGGAAAATTGCCGCCTTGGTCGGCTTTGCATGTTGCTACCCCTGGACGCATTGTTTTGGTCAAGGCGGTTCTCACTGCCATTGCGATCTACCACCTAACGCCGCTGGAACTCCCCGTCGAAGTTCGAAAAAGAATTGATAGCCTGCGACGCGCCTATCTTTGGGCTGGCTGTGACAAGGTGTCTGGTGGAAAGTGTAAGGTTAATTGGGAGCTTGTCTGCAAGCCCAAGATCTTCGGCGGACTTGGTGTGCTTAATCTCAATAAGTTTGCGACCGCTCTTCGCCTACGCTGGCTTTGGTTCGAATGGGCTGACCCTCCCAAAACTTGGGTGGGGATGGAAACGCCATGCACTGATGCTGACAGAGATCTTTTTTCGGCGTCCACGATTGTGACCATTGGTGATGGCAACAAGGCAAAATTCTGGGAGTCAACTTGGCTCAACGGTCTCAGACCTAAAGACATCGCTCCAAAAATCTTTGCTTTGTCCAAAAGGAAGGCATGCTTGGTCAGTAAGGCCCTTGACAACAATTTCTGGATCCGGCAAATTGACACTACTCAGGGTCTCTCTTTGGCACATATCCAGGAATTCGCGGTCTTATGGGAGATGATTGCCGGGGTTGCTCTAATTCATGATAGAGAAGACGTCATATCCTGGAAATTCACCTCCAATGGCGAATATTCGACGGCTTACACAATTCGAGGGCCTAGTTCTCAGTCCAACTGCCACCACAATATGGAGGAACTGGGCTCCCCCAAAATGCAAGGTTTTCGCTTGGCTCATCATCCAAAACCGAGTTTGGACGGCGGATCGTTTACAACGGCGAGGATGGCCAAACTGTGGACTTTGTCCACTATGCAAGCAAGTCCAAGAGTCCGCCCCCCACCTTCTCTTCCAGTGTAGGTTCTCTACCCGCGTCTGGAACGAGGTGGCGGTCTGGCTCGGCGTGCAGGATCAATCGCCACAGATTTGGAGTCATGAAGACACGGTCCAAGATTGGTGGCTTAAGACGATAAGCGCTGGAGGGCATAGTAAGAAAGCAACGGCCTCTGTTCTGATGCTTGTCATGTGGGAAATATGGAAGGAGCGGAACGCAAGAGTCTTTCGCAACTCGGCTTCACCGACCACCATTATTGTTGCCAAGATCAAAGAGGAGGCTCAGCTCTGGACGTTGGCAGGGGCCAAACATCTAAGTGCGCTTATGTTGCGAGAGTAGTCTTTCGGTTTTTACCGCTTTGCGGCTCTTGTATAAAACTTCTCCTTAATTAATGAAATGGCAAATCTTTTACCTTGTTTCAAAAAAAAAAAAACTCCCCCAACCCGCACTCCTTTTCCCACATCGCGCGGGAGGAAGTTGGTTCGCGCGCGCGGGAGGAATCCGCAGCGGCCGCCGCCAGCCCGCCGCCCCCCGCGCTCCGGCCGCCGCCCCGCCACCCCGCCGCCCCGGCCCCGGCCCCGCCGCCCCTCTGCGGCCCGGCCGCCGCATCCCCGCCCGCCGCCGCGCCTGCCGCGGCCGCCGTCGCCGCGCCCCCGCCCGCCGCCGCGCCTGCTCCGGCCGCCATCGCAGCGCCCCCGCCCGCCGCCGCGCCTGCCGCGAGCGCGAGCTCCTCCGCGGCGAGCTCCTCCGCGGCGAGACGGCCTCGTCCAGGCAGCGCGAGCGCGAGCTCCTCCGCGAGCGCGAGCTCCTCCGCGACTGAAGTCATTTTTGTATCCTCTGTTCCTCCGTGTGCATGTTCATAGTGTTCAAAACCAGGCTATTTTACTCTGCTTTATTGTTGCCTTTTGATCCTGCACTTTGTGTTCCCATTATCCGATTCGGTTATAAGGGTTGGGTTTGAGGGTTCTAGTCTTTGCCTCTATTTTTCAACCCTTAAAAGTGTCAAAAAGGCCAATTCTCAACCCTTAAAACTGATTTTGGATTTAAGGGTTTGAGGGTTCTACTAGAGATGCTCTAACTTACAGTATCTCTCAACTATCAAACTACAGATAAAGATGTCAAAAATAATAATCTAACTACAGATTAAAACACAAACAATAATCTAACTATAGATTAAAACACAAACAATTAAGTGATGGAGTTGATGATTGAACCAGAGACCTGTACGACCAACTGTTCAATTATTTATGAAAAAGTCTGAAAAAAACCTTGATTTTATAGTTGAAGTCTGAAATAAACCCTAAACTTCAAATCCCTGAAATTAGCACCCGTCTTATCTAATCCCGGCTTATCCTGGCCCTTTTTAGCTGACAATATGTTTGCCTCCGCCGGGATTGCACACGTGTCAGAGATTGGGGGAAAACCGACCGTTTTGCAGTGGGAAATCATATATTTTTAGTGGGATATAGATGGAGACTTACCGAGGTGGCCGTTCAATCTTTAGTGCATGCAGGCGTGAGTACCAAGTACGTGTGCTCAATCATTGGCCGTTGTTCTAAATAAAAATCACTGGCCGTTCAGTCTTCTGCCCGGTGCACACAAGGTCTAATGTTGCTAGCTAGCCAAGCCAAATACGTATCTGTGTGAAGGAACGTGCATTTCATGACCCCGCATCGCCCTTCCCGCGGGCAACTCAGGAGGAACCCTAGCCGCCGGGGTAATTATCTCCTACCGAGGTCTTCCTCCCCTTGTCGCCGCCGGTAGGCGCCGCCGGGCAAAGACCGCGTGATGCCGACGGTGGCGGGGCACTCCGTTTTTCCTGTCTCATGGGGCTAGGGCGTTGTCGGTCGCTCTGTCGTGGAGGAACGTGGTTGCCGTGGGCATGGATCGGGGGAAACTCCAGGCCAGCGTGGCGGCCTCACCAAAGTCGGCGCCCCGCGGTTCTGATTCCCTCCCCGAAGGCTTCGGTGTGGATCCGGTCTCTCTTACCTCCTCCACGAGCACATGTGAGAGCCTTTGGTCCTCTGCTTTAGGCGACGATGACATCTGGTTGTCGTATGCCTTCCTGAAGGCGTCGGCCGGGGACTGTCCATGGTGGTGGAGTTGCTGGTAGTTCAGAGTCGGCGTGAGATGGTAGGTAGGTGGTGCGGCATGGCAACTACCGTATCAACGGCGGCGTGTCTCGACACCGTGGTGCAGCGGAGTCTCGGCGACGGATGTGTCTTGATGGACGAGCGCAGGGCGGTGGTGATGTCTGGCGCCCTGGTGGCATCGACAGTAGTATGGCCAGACTAGGTGAATACGTTGGTCGCTTCTAAAGATGGGACAGTGGAAGATGACGGTGGCGGATCCACAACGTGCGCATGCGGTGCGCGCTGCGGGTTCACCAGACTCGGTGTGGCTCTTGGTCCGATGTGGGGCAGATGCGTGAGGCTATTGGATTAGATAGTGCGTGTTCATGTGGTTTGGGCACATTATTAAGAGTGTAGGTGTTCGACTTTGTTCGCCGGATTAAGCGGATTTGAACACCGTACGGTAATAGAACGAACTCATACAAGAAGCCTACAAAAAATGACCGAACAACACAACTATACAAGCCACAACTCAACAAGGTAATACAATTAATATGAGGGCATGTACAACGGGGGCTCTTACAATGGGCGCCAGGGTTCGATTCCCATTTGATTTGGCCAAATCCCTCCCGATCCCAGGATTTGGGCTGGCATCGATGCCGAGCCAGTCGCCGAGCGCTTAGCCTATTTTTTTTTCCTCATGGGAGCCTTTTTCTTCGTTCAAAACTGGCAGTGGGCGCTACCAAGATCGCTACAAATCGGCAACTGCTCAACCAACTCAGCTGGTCATTGTACTAAAAGCCAGGTCTACTCAACTAACTCATTGATTTCCTTTTGCAGCTGGACAAATGATCCTTTTCTTTCCTCTTCACGCACAACCATAATCTACAATAAACTAGATAGCTTGTTTATCTAAATCTACATGAAACCGGAATACTTACAATAAATATTGAATTGATACAAAATAAATGTGTAAAAACGAAATGCTTGTGGCTGCCAAGCTGGTCCAACAGGGACAAAGATCCCAATCTCAAAACCTGAAAGCACGGTGAGATAGAGTTAGAAAAATATATGTCAAGTTGCTTCAACAATTCTTTCAGTCATACACGATTAAATCGGTATAACTAAATCATGCATGCAGTAAAGCTATCCCGTTATATATAGTCTTAGTTACAGGTTCCAGTTCCACGTCCATCCCAAAATTTTCTGCTCATCCACAAGCACAATCCTACTCAAATCTGATACAAGTTTTTGTTCATACACATCACATCTTTCAATGGATATGGGCCATGCCAACATCGGAGACATACACTTACACTGGACCGAAGAGGACCGAAGAGGATAATCTATGCCTGGTATGTCATTTGTTTAATTATTAGTAGTTACTATATCATGAAAAGCTTGGCCTAACAACATTCTATGAATTGAGTAGGTAAATGCTTGGTTAAATGTTCCCACTGATTTTGTTATTGGCAATGAAAACGCTGCACGGGATTACTGGAATCAAGTTGCTGAAGAATATAACGCCGATAATCGAAGAAGACAACCTATCCAAATCAAACGTCGTTGGGATAAGATGAGCTCGGAAATTCTGCTATTCGATGGCATGTGGCGCAGGGTCGACGATGCATTCCCAGCTACTGGACAATATAACCAAGACTTGGTTTCCAAATCTCTAGAGATGTATAGGTTAGAACAAAATCAATCATTCAAGTTTCTAAAGATGTGGATGTTCATACGGAACTATCCCCAATGGAATGCAATGTCAAGTCAAAAAACCATGATTTAGATAATAATTTGTTGTTCTCATTCCAAGTTGTACTCCCCAAATTTCTTTTTAGGACTATGTAGATCCAATATCAGTCAGTTTGGAATATGCCAAAACTTTGGATCACCAAATATTTTTTTCCTATGATAGTTAAAATTTCCTTCTTACAAGTATTGTTCTATCCAGGAAGAACATGGCGCCTACAGATCCCCATAGTTTCATGTGTACTATACATCTCAGCACCAACCAAATCAATTATTCAGGAATTTAGTACAGCGAGAGGTATGGAGATTACCTCGACGCCGTACCTGATGGCGATGCCGGGTGAGCTTGGTCGTCCTGTATGCCTCGTGCTCGCGTGCCACTGCCTCTTCCTACCTTCCAGTCCACCAGCCTTACCGCGAGCTCCCTCGGCCTCATCCCCATGCCGGAAGGCGCGGCTATTGCCTGCTCTGCTCTACTGCGTCCTCCCCCTCCTGTCCGTCAGCCTCGACACGAGCTGGTCCGGCCTCGCCCCCATGCGGCGCGGCTGCTTCCTCCTCCGTGCACATGGCGCCCTCTTCCTATCCGTCAGCCTCACCGCCAGCCCATCCGGCCTCATCTCCATGGAGGAAGAGGCGGGCTGCTGCCTCCTCCGCCCACGCGCCGCCGTTCGCCGTGGCTGCCATCTTAGGGTGGGTGAGGTCGGCCTGCAGGTCTTGTCCCACTCGCTGGATCTGACGAGACATGGTCTTGTGCAGAAGGGTGTGGAGAGTTTGAGAGGAGAGAGGGAGAGAGCTAGCTGGATGAGGATTGAGCTGAGTGGGTAGCAGGCTGGCAGAGCTGGTTCGTTGTTCGGTCGGACGAAGGCGTCGATGCTTCGGTCTGTGCGTTGGAGGGACACGCGCTTCACACGTTCCTCTGAAAGAAAAGAAAATCAAATAGGCGCTCAAACTAGCGTTCGTGCTTGCAATCCCAGTCGCTTACACCGATGCTTCATCATAAATTAATTTTCTTTTTAACGTAAGCGCCCATATAAGCGCCCGTGCATTGAAGATGCCCTGAGAGTAGTTCATGAGCTCTTTGCCTCTTAAATTCACGAGCTAATAAAGGGTTCATGCCTTCTGTAGAAGTGTAGAACAAATCAACGCCACATTTAGACCAGCAAGTAAAGAAGTGGCATGGTATGCTTATGCGTCAAAAGACCAGCAACATTTGTACAGATCATCAATACGTTAAGACTAGTTCGTTGTGCTTCCCCCCTCTCTCTGCCATTTGTGCAATCCTGGCGGATACAAACACCTTCTCAGCCAAGAAGGGCTGGGATAGACGGGGATTATATAAGTCAGGGTGCTGATTTCGAGGATTTGGAGTTCAGGGTTCATTTCAAACTTCGACTACAAAGTTAAGGTTTTTTTTGTTGTTGCCGCGGCCTCTGTCTTCTTCTCTCTCGCCGCTCGTTCTCTCTCTGACACAACACAGAAGAAGGTGAAGGAAAAAGAAGGACGCAGGGCACAGGTGTTTTCCGGAGCACGTACTCCGCCTGCCGTACGGACGGCGTGTATTTCTTTCCCTGAGCACGAACTCCGTCTTCCCCGGCGAGCTACACAGGAGTCTGGAGCAGGCTTTATACCCACGCGCATCGTACGCGCCACGGCTCGCTCCTACGCACTCAACGCACGCACTCCCCCACGTCCCGCGCTCCCTGGATCACGCGCCCGATGCGCACGAACGCAGTCGCCGTGATCCCGAGTCCAGCGCCTGACGCGGTCACCCCTCCTAGCATCTCGCCTACACGCAACGGCCCATGCGCTCGAACGTATGGACACACATGCACACACACCTGGCCTATACACTAGTCAGACTCAAGTCGGATTATGCCCAGACTACAGTCAAACAAGGTGCCTTGCCATGGCTTATTCCTACATTCACCCCCCTAAGCCATGGCTCAGAGGAGGCCGACGTCCTCGACACCGCCGTCCGCCAGCAGCGCGCTCCGCCGCGCCGTCGTCGTCGTGGTCGTTGTAGCCGCCACCGCCCCGACATCGCTGCCGCTGCGCCCGTCTCCGTGCACGCACCTTCACGGTTGTCGCGCCGAGCCGCCGTGAACTTTGCGCCACCACGCAAGTCCCTCGCGACCTCCTCGTCTCCGCGACCGTCGTGACCTTCGCGCGCACCCCCACGTCTCCGCGCTCCCGCCGCGCACGTACGCGATCTGCGCAACCAGGTCCAGCGCCCCGACGCGGTCCACTTCCGCGGTCCCGACGCGCCCGACGCGTCTGGCGCGTGCCCATACACGTGCCCGACGCGGTGAGCCCATCGCCGCGGCTTGTTCTACCACGCTCCGCACACCTTCAGCTCGCGCCATGATCGCGCTCCGACGCGATCCACGCGGCCGATCCGGCGTGTCCCGGAGCTTGGCCTTCCCATCGCCGAGCCACGCCGCGCCACCGCAGCCTCTGCGCCACCGCGCAGGTCCGCCGCGGCCGCCGCGCTCCCTGCACGCACGACATCACCATGCTCCGCCGCCGTACGGGACGAGCGCCATCGCCGGCGAGCTCCTCCGAACGCGAAGCTCTGATGCCAATTGTTGTTGCCGCGGCCTCTGTCTTCTTCTCTCTCGCTGCACCTCCCGCTCGTTCTCTCTCTGACACAACACATAAGAAGGTGAAGGAAGAAGAAGGACGCAGGGCACAGGTGTTTCCCAGAGCACGTACTCCGCCCGCCGTACGAACGGCGTGTATTTCTTTCCCTGAGCACGAACTCCGTCTTCCCCGGCGAGCTACACAGGAGTCTGGAGCAGGCTTTATACCCACGCGCATGTACGCGCCACGCCTCGCTCCTACGCACTCAACGCACGCACTCCCTCACGTCCCGCGCTCCCTGGATCACGCGCCCGATGCGCATGAACGCAGTCGCCGTGATCCCGAGTCCAGCGCCTGACACGGTCACCCCTCCTAGCATCTCGCCTACACGCAACGGCCCACGCGCTCGACACACATGCACACACACCTGGCCTATACACTAGTCAGACTCAAGTCGGATTATGCCCATACTACGGTCAGATAAGGTGCCTTGCCATGCCTTATTCCTACATTTTTCAGACTTTTCCCATTATTTATTCATTATACATCCAAGTACAAGCCTCACTTTATTCTCGCTTGCAACAGTACATCAGAATCAAATCGACAGTGATGCAAGCGTGGCTTGCCCAAGACAGTATAGGAGCTCAGGCGTAGTGCTTGATCAAGCTGCTGTAGTTGGTCAGCTTGTCGAAGTATCGGTCCCAGAGCATGACGCCGCCGTAGTTGTCCTTCTTCTGCGCCACCGGCGCGACGCTGTAGTAGACGTTCTTGGGGTGTACCCACTGGTTGGACTTGTCGTCCGCCGTGAGCCCGACGTAGAACCGGGTGGCCTGGTACGCCGCCGTCCACTTGTCCCACGAGCCCTCCCACCCAATGTTCTGGTTGCACTCCTTGTCGCTCTCGTAGGTCCTCACGTGGACGCGCTCGAAGATCCCCGTCGCCAGCGCCCGCCCCACGTGCGCCGCCGGCGGGTACCCGCACCGGACCGTCGCCGTCAGGTGCAGCGGCTTCCCCGGACCGCCGCGGATGTTGTGCTTGGCCAGCTCCAGCGCCAGCACGTCGTAGCGGTCCGCTGGCGTGCCGTGCTCCAGGAAGAGGTCGACGCCGTCAAGCCACGCGTCGCCGAAGGGGCGGGGGACGCCCGGCTTGGACCCGCCGAAGTAGGAGTTCCACAGGTGGTCAAAGAGGTCGAGCGCGGAGCGGTTGGACGGCAGCGAGTAGCCGGTGCCGTAGCCGCCGATGGAGAGGGAGACGGGGACGCCCTTGAACTGGCAGTGCTTGATGTCGGCGCCGACGGAGGAGAGGTCGTGGCCGGAGAGGTCGAGGTGGTACTTGCCGTTTGCGCCGAAGACGTCAAGGAAGGACATGGTGACCATGGTGTACATGCCGGAGTCGCAAGCCTCACGCAGGGACCCCTCCGCCTTGTTCCGTCCCCAGAACACCGTCACCTGGCCGGTCTTCCCCCCCGCCGCCATGGCCGGCGGGGTTAGGAGTAAGACCGCGACGACGGAGAGGAGGGCTAGGAGGCAGGCTGGCCTCCGGGGTGTGAGCGGCGCCATTGTTTCTTTCTCCACGTAGCTACGTAGTAGCTTTGGTGGCTTGTTTGATGAATGGTTATTTAGCTTGAATGCGGCATATATATAGTGGATTTTGATATAGAGAGACGCATCGAGACGTGAACTGTGCTCGCTAGGCAGATGTATAGCTGACTGGAGCACCTCTTCAAAGCATCTCCAGCCGCGGCCCCAAGAAGGCACCCCAGACGATTTTTCGGCTGTCGACGCCAAAAAATCGGCCCAGTCCCGTTCTCAAGAGCATAGTTTTCGTCGGCTCTGACCGAAATTGGAGCCGGTGGACCCAACCCGAACCCGGCGCGCTGGGGTCGCTCGGGGGCGCCGGGCTAATCGTTTTTGACGCGAAGAGCCGCAGGCCCGCCGCGTCAGCGACTCGACTCTCTTCTCGCCGCTTCGTCGTCCTCATCGCCTCGTTTCCCACGACGAATCAATGCCAAAACTGCGCGCGCTGCCGCGCCGGTCAGCCTTCATTGATGCCTCACGGGCGGCGCAGTGAAGGCTGGGCGACGCGCGTCCCTCGGCCGCCACGCCATCACGCCACGCGTAACGCGCCGGCCAAGCCTACCACGCGGCGCCTCCGCCTATATAAGCCGACCACCAGGGCGCCGGAGACTCGCACAGATACTCCACCGCCGACGCGCCCATTTCTCCCCCTTTCCTCCTCTCGCCGTCTCCAGTTGAGAAGAATGGCCGAGCGCTTTCCAGGCGACGGCGCGGCGGCGAATGGATTCGGGCGCCGCCATCTTCACGAGGACGAGGCTCGCCTTCTTTTCGAGGCCGAGTACCCGGTCCCGCCGGACATGCGGGTGCCCGGGACTTGGAGGATCAGCGCCGGCGACGTGCCGGTGCCACCGCCACCCACCGGGGCGGCGCGGCGTGCGGAGATCGCATGTATCCGTGCGTCCCTGCCGCGTGCGGCGAGGGAGGGGCCCCGGTACGTCCCCGACAGCCCGATCTGGGAGCCCTACTTCCATCGCCGTCACACCGAGCAGCTCGAGGCCACCAACGGCGTCGTGCCCTCCGGCAGGTTCAACTCTGACGGCCGGCGCCGGTGGTGGGGCGTGTCCGGCCGCACGTTGGAGTCCGTCCTCGAATACATCGAGGGCGGCAACACGCCGCGCCTCGAGTACCCCGCTCCCCCGTCCTTCTCACGCCGTCGTGGAAGCTCCTGGACGCCGAGGCGCATGGAGCCCGGGGCGTCCTCCTCCTCGTCCGGTGTCTCTCCTTGCCTCCGTCTCCGCCCCGTCAAGCCGGAGCCCCAGGACACGCCTGTCAGCGCGCGTACCCGCAGCCCAAGGCGGAGCCCGGCCTCCCCGCGGAGTACAAGGAGATAGCCCGGCGCGGCTTCTCCGACGAGGACGCCCTGCGGTGGTCGCGCGACGACTACCTCCGCGACGAGATGGTCCGGCAGTGCCGGGCCCTGGAGGAGATCGCCGCCCGCAAACGTGGGCGCGAGGACGAGAACGGCGTCGTGGTCCTCGATAGCGATGACGACGACGACGCCCCCGGACCGTCCAACCCGCCGCGCCAACCGGGGGAGGGATGCAGCAGGGACGGCGGAGACGGAGGCGGGGACGACGACGACGACGGCTGTGGCGACTACACGCGGTTCTACAGCCTCCTCGGCATGTAGAACCGCGTGGGCGGACGGCGGGCGGCGAGGGAGACGGCGAGGAGCGGCGATGCAGACGGCGAGGGCAGCCCGCGTTAGTTTTTTTTTCTACTTTTTTATAAAATATGTTTAAATTTGAACGAACTCATCGATGTTTGCGTTAAATTTGAGCAGTGTTTGCGTCGAATTTGACATTTTCAAAAAAAAACCGTGGACACCGCAACTGAAGACGCGCCCCCAATGCACGGTTTAGCGCCGGTGCGCCCAGGAGGCGATTTTTAGCCCCTCCTGTGGGCTAACGGCTGGAGATGCCCTTCGCTAGCTACGGTTGACTCGAGTAACATCTCAGGTTGCTTTTCGCAGCTTGCTTCCGGTGTGCCGGACGCAGGAGTAGTGAGCAGGTTTTCACCACGAGGAGGAATCACTCTAGCAGAATCGTCGTCCCAGGCTGGCTTGATCGCCATATTTTTCAGCAACTTTAAACTGAGCGTGCAAGCTTTCAGGTTAAAGGCTGTGGGGATCTTTAGTCAGCTTCAACGGGGTTACCTTACATGTGTGATTTACTGGAATTGTGACCAAAACGGATCAATAAACCCCAACCTTAAATCCAACAACCAAAACAATTCCAGTAAATCACACATGTAGCCAATACTATTTGAAAAAAAAAAAAACGCAGCTCATTTGGTCCAACTGTTTGTGAGATATTTGCAATGTCAGTTGGCTCATTCAATTTTTTTGTTCAAAATTTAGCATTTTAAAAAATGCACAAATAATTCAGTAAATCACAAACACACTCACTAATACTCTGGGCAAAATTTATCTTAATTGTGAGATGTTGACAATCCTAGTTGGCTGTTGATGTGGCCGTCTTTTTACCATCGGTGCACTTGCAAACTAGACCCACTTGTTAGAAATCATGTCAACACACCTAAATGGTGGATTAGACCTAGCTGCAATGAATTACCCCAATATATGATGTTTTGTGCAATAAACCTGTAAAGTAGGTATTTTATGCAATAGTAGCACTAAAAGTAGGTGGTTTTTGCAATTTCCTCGTCCTTGTGCTCTCGAGCTCAAATGAGCCTGGTGAACATTATTTTTTTTAAACTGATTTTTTGTGATAAACATTGACAAAAGTTTCAAGTGCTTGCATTTTTTTTAATGGAATCACATTCCTGTAAGGCATGGCAAAAAAAAAATCAATGCTCCAAAATGATTTAGAAAGTAGCATTTTCAGAGTATTGATTTTTTTGGCACGCCTTCTAGGAATATGATTTCATGACGAATTTTTGCAAGCACTTGAAACATTTGTAATTTTTTTTTTCATTTTACTGTTTACCCGACCTCATTTGAGAAACTATGCGTCCCTAATGAGTATGTTTTATAGTAAAAAGATAATATGACATTTTTTTGAACCAACCCACAACAGAGTTGCATCTCACCCCACCCATGCTTTTCAGTTTGATAATACAGTGTGTGCTCCATCCGTAAAGAAATATAAGAGCATTTAGATCACTATTTCAGTGATCTAAACGCTCTTATATTTCTTTATAGAGAGGGTACCAATTATATCTTTTGAACCAAATATCCGATTGACAAACCGTTTGAAGATTAGTATTCATAGTATTTAAATCTTCAAAACAAGCAATTTTGAACACTTAAAAAAACAAATTAGGAAACCATATTAAAAACTTACTTGAAACTATTACATGTGTGTTTCATCGTATTTTTACAGTTTTCATTGTTTTTTCTGTTACATGGTTTTGCTAAATTTTCATTCCGGATTTCAGTACTATTTCATCCAGATTTCATTTCTATTTTTGGAGCTTTCAAATAAGCTTCGTATCATTTTGTTAAATTGTCTTTCATGGTTGGGCTGGGCACTAAAAGTGTTCTCTTCACATATTTTCTATACGATACCATTTCCATATCATAGCAATTTTACGTGTTTTCAGTATTTATACATACATTCCCCTTTGCACGTTTCCATTATTGTTTCATTCCACAATTCATCTCGAGTTTAAGTTTTATTATGGTTTATTACATTATCTTTTGCATGTTTTCATTATTGGTTGACTCCGGTTTCTTTGCCGTATCGTCTCATATTTCATATAAGTTTCATTATGGTATCAAATTTGAATTTAAACCTGTCTAGAACATGTTCTAGTTTGATCTTGGTTAAAAGATTTTAAATGTCATGAACACGAATCTGCAAATGGATTCTAAATCGACCATTGGTTTAAAATTTAAAAGTGTTATAAATTTTAAATCAGACTAAAAGTATGGGAGAATGGACCGTGGGATGAAAGAATAAAATAATTTGAGTGAAATAAATGATTGCTCCTATCCACTGGGTAGTCTCACGAAAACAATACATAACAATTGAATTTACTAGAGTATTCGTATGCAATATGCGCACTTGCACACATGGCATGCATGCGGGACCCGATAGTAAATGGTGCCACTAGAATTTCAACCGGCGAAACTCAGGCACCTTCTCAGTTCGATACGAGAGAATTGTTAGTGAAGTAAAAAAAGTCTTCTTTATCGCTGAGGGTACGATTCAAGAGACTACTGTTGACATGGTTACTGAGAAAGATCAATCGAATGCAAAACATTAGAGGGTATCAAGCGAAACATATTACTCCCTCTGTTCACTTTTTTAAGTCTTTTAGGACAACCGAAATTGAACTGTAGTATGTGTTGACTTACATGTCTAAAATATTTTATAAAAATAAACGAAGGATTATCAAATTTCTCACAAATCGATGGGATACACATACAAATATGCGCAACCGCCGGCAGGTCGTTCGGATCAAGTAAGGCACGCTCCTCCTAGCGGTGTCACTTGCCGTTGAAGGGGAGCAAGGTGCACACACCGGATCTGTCCATGTTTGGTTTAAATGCTTGTGCATGTAACTTGCTGAAAATATGTGCATGATCACTTATAAAATATCGTGAAACCTTAATCAAAGTCTTTAAATAAAAAGAAGAAGAAATGTTTTCAAGGATGAGAAATGATGACTCTGAGTGAGTTTTCTCACATCACCTGTTGCTTGTACTAGTATATTATAACGACTAATGGTAACTCTGCTAATTGCATTTACGTTGAATTTCGCATGGGCTGACTAGATGGATCGATATCCTGCCGGTGTACGCTTGTCCCGTGCGTAAGATGATAACTATGACACGAAGGACATCTCACGTGCGGTGGTAATACGCCAAACAGGTGGATGGAAAAGGACACGAGTCCATGATTGATGTTGGTGGGAAGTCGAAGGAGACGAATTATAGAAGCTCCAACGCATCGCCGCACAACGTTGACGACGCAATTAGCTGGACAGTCCAAGGAAGGATGGAACCTACCGACGTTTCCAGCACATGCTACATATAATATTTATTCATCCATAGTTGACTAGGACCAGTTCTGGCTCTACCAGCTAGCTGCTTTCCCTTCCTTTTTCTTTTTCTGAGTTGTGCTAGCCGCCTTTAAGACTGCCCCGGTAGGTCTAGGTAAAATAGATGTTGTGACAAATAATCAATGAAAAAAAATCATGTGATAACATAGCTTGTTACTGTAACATCACATATAGCAGGCTTGGTCCCTGGCTCCCTTTGCCTCTCCTCCTAGGAAAGGCGGCTAGGGTTTATGCCTCCTGTCGGCGGCGCCGCCGATCTCGCACGTCTCCTGTGGCCTTAGGGCCATGGATGTGCGGTGGATCCCGGACCTTGTCGGCGGGAGGGCTCCGTTTTCAGGTGCTTCTTTAAGTTTTGTTAGGGTTTGTGTCCTAATCAAGAAGACGAGACGGCGACGGCTTCTTGAAGATGGAATAAGGTTCTCCCCGTCTAGCCCCCGTCCCGATGGTGTCTCTAGCATCGTCGGAGGGCGTGTGGAGGTGTGTCTCCGGCGGATCTCGCGGAATACGGTTGGTGGTTGTTTTTTGGTGGATCTGCTCGGATCCGGTCTTTGTTCGTCTTTGCTCACATGTCTCCAGGTTGGATCCTTTCGATCTAAGCTTTTCTTCATCGGTGGCGATTGCTGATCTGATGCGTTGGTCCTATGGGGCCTTAGCACGACGACTTCCCGTCTGTCTACTACAACAAGTTATGTCCGGCTCCGATGAGGGAGGGGCGATGACAGCGGCGCGCCTTCGGCTCGCTTCAGTGCTTGTACTCATCGCTAGGTGGTCTATGAATCTGGATGTAATTTTTATTATTTCTGGTGTTCATTGTACTACCATGATTGGAGATGAATAGATCGACGGATTCCCGCAAATAAAACATCACATATATTAAGACAAGATAAGTCTACATTATAATAAATAAAGTGATGCATGATACTACACATATGTTACTCCCACTATAGAGGTAGTAACATAGACTAGTAACATATGCATGTTACTACTCTAAGTTACTCCCCACTGTGGGTAGTCTAAGTGCAAAAGTAAAAGCGATTCTAGCAAAGTCGCTACATTGGCAGCCTCTTTTTTTTAATCAAAAAAGGCTTTCACCTCGCTTTATAAATAAAGCAAACCACCAAGACACATGGTTCAACAATAGTTCAACAACACACACACACACACACACACCGCTGCACATAAGGTAGCACAACACACGGTACGCAAGGTTCTGCCGAGCGCACAGCTCAACAAGTCCAGAAAAAAGAGAAAAAAGAACACATGCGGCGGAGCAAAGATGAAGAAGCTAATCCGGCTCTGGTGGTGGCGGAGGTAGCGATGGCGCCAAGCGGAAGGCCATCGTGCGAAGGTCAGCAATGATAATGTTGATGGCGTCTCGGTCCCACGGGCGGCTAAGAGGCCGCCAGAGCTGCATATATCCGCACAATTTAAACACTGCGTCAGTGGCACGTCGAAGAGGCACACGCTGGATCACAAGCTTGTTTCGGGCCGTACAGAGCGTCCAGGCAATGACACCAACCGCTAGCCACCTAATGTGGCGGACCGAGAGTGGCGATGCCTGTAGGTCGGTGAAGAGGGATGGGAAGTTGTTGTGACACCAACTCTCACCCACCACCTCGCGAAGGCAACTCCAGAGGAACTAAGCAGAAACGTATGAGAAAAAGATGTGGTTGCAGTCTTCCTCCGTCCCACAGAGGAGGGAAAATTCCGTCACCCGAGCCATTCCACTTGTGAACCTCCACACTGGACTGGAACCGTTTGCGGCTCCACCGCCACATGAAGATCCGAATCTTAAGTGGCAGACGGATCGACTAGATGAGCACAAGCGGCTCCGGCGTAGGTGCGGCAGCGATGGCCCGGTACAGGGATTTGGTGGAGAAGCTGCCTGACGGGTCAAGGTGCCAGGAGATGCGGTCACCAGCCTGGTCCACGTCCGACTCATGGAGGGTGATGCAGTCAAGAAGTTCTTGCCAGGTGATGAGGTCCGGAGGCCCTTTGGGCCTCCAGAACATGAGGCACCCTAAGTCAATAAGGGCCATATCGATAGATATCCTAGGCTCCACCGCGATGGAGAACAAGTTCGGGAAGCGGGCGGCGAAAGGGAGGTCCCCAGCCTAGTGGTCAAACTAGAACAAGATGGAGGCTCCGGACCCCACCGTAATCGAAGTCCCAATGCGTTGGACTGGGAGAAGTTGAATGATGGATTGCCAGAACTGGAAGCCCCCATACTGCTGACAAAAGGCAAGAGGTTGTCCTCGAAGGTATTTATTCCGAATGATGTCTTGCCATAGGCCGCCCTCCCATTCGCAATGCATCATAGCCACCGTGTTAACAGGGCGATGTTCATGCGCTTAGTGGACATGATGCCAAGCCCGCCCTGGTCACGGGGTCAACAGATGTCGGACGAGCAGACCATATGGTATTTCTGCTTATCACCCTCCCCAGATGTGACGCCCCAAGACCGATGCTCGAGAAGACTTCCATATGTTCCGGGTTCCGCCGTGTGTTTCTTTTGCTTGCTCTATTTATTTTGCATTGCATCATGTCATCATGCCATCATGTCATTAATTTTTGCAACTCAACTAAATAAATCGTATGGATCTTCGGTCCATTTAAACCGAGGGAACTCACATGGTGATTTCTCTTTATAACATATCCTCCTAATATTTATGGAGCTATTATAAAATATTCCATTGTTTTGGAATTCACCTTAACACACTTGCGAATAATTCCAATGCCTTTGTTATCTCAATTCTTCGTCTCCGACTTGTCCTCTTATTCTTTTATCGTTTCATCGAGGCTCTTCCTAAATGTTCAACATTTTTGGACACTTCCTAAACCTTGTCCTAATTCAAACCATTTGAATTAAATTCAAATGAGTTTGAATTTAAGTCTTGCATTCGTGCCAACTTCTATTTTCTCGGAACAAGCACATTTTTGTGAGTCCAGGGAAATTACCCGCATGCCCAAATTCTTTCCCTAATTCTCTCTTCTTTTCTTCAATGTTGTGCCTTTTGGTAAATACAAATTGAAGATAGATAGAGAGAGAGAGGAGTGTTTCCAGCAGTCCCTCTGGCCATTTTCCCTTCCCTGCTAGTCGGCCCAGCCCGACCGACCCACTGACCCATTAGGCCCAGCCGCCCCCTCCTAAGTCCTAACCCTAGGAATCCCAGCCCAATCACTCCCTATCCCTCGTCCTCCTCTCCCTCTCGATCGATCCCCCCAGCGCCGCCATCTCCCTCCCCTGGCTCGATCCCCTCCTCCTCGATATCCTCCTCCATCGCCCAAGCCCCTTCCGCCCCTCTCCTTCCCTTGTCGCTCCAGCCCCACCATACATCGCCAGCCACACAAGCAGCAGCAGCAGCCCGTGCGCTGCACAAGCCCCCCCGCGCTGCTCATCATGCCGCCGGCCTTGAGCCCGTCGCCGTCGCGCAGTGCCACCCCTGTTCCATCCGTCCTCCTCCTCACCTTGCTCAGCCACGGTCCTTCCTGCCCTTGCTAACGCCACCAGCCCCAAGCTCCTCCGTCCTCACCTTCCTCCTCCATCGTCGTCTTCCGCCTCGCCGCCACCGTGGTTCGGCGTCCTCCAACCGCGGGTCAGCGCCGCCGCCGGCCGCTGTGACCTCGCCGCGCCGAGCCTCCCCGTGCTCCTCCACCTCGCCTCGACGTCCGATGACTGGTGCCGTTGCCGGCGACCAAGAGACAGGAGTCCCGCCGCCGTGCCGTCTTCGTTCTCGCCGATCGACCCCATCTGCCTTGCTCGCCTCCCCTCTGTTTCCCTCGCTGCACGACAGCCACTCGACATCTCCAGCACCTCCTCTCGCTGGTCACCCCACCACTTGTTGCACAACCACACCGGGACCGTCGCACCTACGACCTTGCTGCATTACTGTTGACGCCAAGCCCGTCCAAGTTTTGACCATCGAGACCCATTAGCAAATTTGGCTTCACACGTTGTCGTGCCGTGGTTTATATGACTCTTGCTTTTAAAACCCACATCCCCAAAGAGCTGGGTTGCCAAGGCCACCTCTGTGGATTTCTGCAAGTACCACGACGACCGACGCGTAGTACCACTACATGTGCCATGTTCAACTACACCGCCAAGACCTCCGAGATCGACTACACGGCGACACGTCAAGTACTTGTACCGCGTCTCCGGAATTGCCAAGACGCCAAGTACCTCGACAAACCGATGCCGAACGGCTACCGTCGCGTGACCCGAACATCTACGGAAAACCCGAACGTCTACGTGCATGTACAACTACCGCTGCAACGTGAACGACTACTTCTTCTTCGAAACATGTACCTCTTCCGTCGAACTCGTCCCGCCCCGAAAATGCATGCTTCAAATGTATAACCGTAGAGCCTATGACCCCGTGGATGAATGTTTTGTGATGTATGAGATGAAATACTTATTTGCGCCATGTCCGTTGTGCCCCTCGTTTGCCTTGCCACCGACCCATGGGAACCCGGTTACCGGGAGAACCCCACCTATCTCTGTGCATGACACGCTCACGCCACCTTTTCTTTTGCACTGGCATCTCGATGAGTTGTCGGATCATCCGAGCGTTGTCGTGGCACCGTTTCCATTCTCGCCGCCATGACACCCCTTTCCTTCCGTCGTGGTGACCAAATGCTTCATATCTTGTTATTTGTCAATTTTTAATAAAAATTGCTTAAAACTTGCATTTGTCATCCGCATCATGATAACAACATTTCAATGACTAAAATTGTTGTTGCATTTTTTTTTGCTAAATATACACATGGGGATTTTTCCGGAATTGTTGTTGTTATTTCCGGCCTCATTTAAAATGCCTAGATAGTGTAGTTTTGCTCATGCTTCACCTCTTGCCATGTGAATTAACATTTAATATTGTTGGGTACCTAACCGAGATCAAACTAAATATGTGAATGTGGTGTTTTGTCAATATGCAACTCGTTGCATATTGAGCTCCACTTAACTTATAGTTTGGTCTGTGCACTTTGACTTGCATCTTTAAACCGGACATGCATCATATTTGTTTGTGCACCATATGCCATGGTTATGATATGTGTGTTTACCATGTTGTTTGCATCTTTCCGTCTGCTTCTCTCGTTAGCTTCGGTTTCGTTCCGGACTTGTGAGGATTTGTTCGACTACTTCATGGACTCATTCTTCTTACTTGCGGAATCCTAGGCAAGATGACCATTCCCCGATATCACCTCTATCTTTGCCTTGCTAGTTGTCTCGCTCTTTAGCTATGCCTCGATGCCTATTCTTGTCTTGTCAGCCTCCTATGTTGCCATGAAACACTCTAACCGCCTTCCTAGCAAACCGTTGATTGGCTAAGTACGCTTTTGCACAGCCCCTCTTATAGCGTTGTTAGTTGCAGGTGAAGTTTGAAGATTTCTCCATGTTCAGACTTGTTTATTGGGATAATACAATATATATCTTATTTAATTAATGCACACATATATATTGGTAATGGGTGGAAGGATTGTACTTCTGCTTGGTGTTTTGTTCCACTCATGCCACCTTAGAACCCGATAAACCGGTGTTATGTTCCTTGATTTTGCGTTCCTAACACGGTTGGGGTTTATGGCCCCCCCCCCTTGATAATTTGCTCTGCTTAAAGCTTTTCCAGCAAGGCCCAACATTGGTACTACATTTGCCTAACTACTAAAAACTCACATAGGGAGTAATTAACCCGAGTTCTTAATCAACAACCCGAGCCAGTGCTCCTCACGAGTGTTGATCCAAACTGGGGGTTCTGCGGGGCCGCCTTGGGGAAACCCGAGGTATCTGGTATTACCTGTAGGATCGCCCATCCGGTCGTGGCCTGAGACGAGATACGCGCGGCTACTATCAGGGTGTCGGCACGCCGGGAGGCCTTGCTGGATTAGTTTTACCTTTATCGAAATATCTTGAGCACGGGATTCCGAGAATACTCGGGTCTTCCCAATTTGGAGTTGCGACTCCGCAGATCATGAGCTTGTGATGGGCTAAGTTGGGACACCCTGGAGGGTTTTGAACTTTCGAAAGCCATGCCCGCGGTTATGTGGCAGATGGGAATTTGTTAATATCCGGTTGTAGATAACTTGACACCATATCCTTAAGAATACACTACCTGTGTGAGTAACCATGATGGTCTCTTTCCGAAGGGTTTCGGGAAGTGAACACGGTGGGGTTATGCATGAACGTGAGTAGCTAGGATCACTTATTCATCATCTTTGGCGATCGTTGGCACATACTCTCATCTCGCTCTGAATTCGTAAGTTAGTTGCTTAGTGGTTGTTGCAGCCACTTTATTACCTCTTCACACCTATAAGGATTTGTTAGTTTTGATACACAGGAATGGGATTGCTGAGTCCTTGTGACTCACATATTACAACACACACCAGATGCAGGTACAGCCGAGAATGATGCAGGAGATGGATCAATACTTCACTGGGAGTTCGATGAAGAGCGTGGTCGTTTCTATGTTACGTATCCCGACGATCAGTAGTGGTTCCTACTAGGGGCGATCATGACTTGTGGTCGTGGTATCTTTTCTCGTTTGGATTTCGTCCGTAGTCGGATCCTGTGTTATTTGGATGAATGTATGCTATTGTATTCATTGTGTGACGTCGCGAGTGTAAGCGAACTATTATACTCTTTCATCCCTGTTCATTACATGAGTTGTGCACAGATACCACGCTTGCGATCATTCCAGAATGCGCTTATGTCTCTAACTCATGCCTCGGCACGTAGGAGATATAGTCGCATCCTGGGCATTACAAGTTGATATCAGAGCCTTCTCCGACCTAGGAGCCCCCTGATTGATCAAACCGCTGTCGGTTGAGTCTAGACACACACACACAAATGTTTTGAGTCCTATATATATATCGGAGAGTAGGATTTCTTTTACTCCTCATCCCCTTCGTTGCTCTGGTGAGGATTCCTGGCGTTGTTTTAACTGCACTATTCTCAAATTTCACCAAATTTTTTTAGGATCACGCGGGTATTGTTTGGATTGTTCCAATATCTTCGTGACGAGAACATTGTTCTTGGTGCCTCATATCATTTAGGGGTTGTGGCAGTGTCCCAGGAAGTTGAGCTCCGAGGTGTTGTCTTCACAAATGTATCGTGGCAGTTCTAGAATACCAGAGGCGGACGACATCGAAAACTCTTCTATGCATGTCTGGTGGTGAGATAACCCCGACGTCACCCAGTACTGGGGAGATAGTTTGGGAGTAGCCACAGCTAGTATAGCGGATGCATTTCGGAGGTCTGAGGTAAATAGTTTCCGAAGGTGCCTGGTTATGTGTTGACGGATGGATACAGCTGGATGTAGGATTTATTAGTTGAGTGATATGCGGTGCTTCCCCTGTATCCCCAACACCAGATTGCATAACCGGAAAGCTTAGGGAATTAATAGGTGGGATTCAAGTAGCTCTTAGGTAATCTTCCAACGGGTGCATGATATGAGGTTGGGGTTCAACATCTAGTGGAGAGGTTATCATGGGCGTTGTTACACTAGGGGGTTGCATCTTAAAGGATCCTTGGCTATGCTGATCCGGGGATTGCAAGGCCCTTTGTAACACGTGCCATGGGTTCTCAACACGAACATTAGGGACGAAACCTCTATTATGTATTTGTTCCATGTGTTATCTTGTTGTTTTATTCTATCATTCTCTCAAGTGGCTTCTCGACAAGTTGATGTACCATTAAACTTATGGAATTCATTCGTTCAATTCTCTGTTCGAATGATATTGTGAAGATTATGTTGCAACATATCTATCCTTTATTTTGTTTTGAGTTGTGGTATTCGAGTTGCTTCGATGTCAAGTGTTGATTCCATACCTTTCCCAATCAATGTTCTCATATTTCTATCGGAGTGCTAATCCTTCTTGATCATCGAGATTATTATGTAAATTCTTTTTCAACCGGTGCGTTTCTCTTCAAGTTAACTCAATCCTTTCAATATGTGTAAGACCAATTCTTGGTTTTTCTGAACGGTGTCTGTTTCATTCATCCCAAGTTGTCTTTGTTTTCCCCACCCTCCCACCCTTGTTCTTCTCGGAGCCAGAATTCTCAAATGAAATATCCATTTTATTCATGTGATGTTTCTTCATTCTTTCCTTCAATGTCCTTATTCGGTGATTCTCAGTAAGATGCTAAGGAAGCTTCAAGTTAACATTCTTCGTTCTCATTTCTTCTCCGGTGGACTAAATCCAAGCTTCGGTATTGATCAGACTCTTTCATTTGTTTCACATGATTTCCCATGTTGGAATTTCTTATCCAAGGCTCCCCTGTTTATTCAACTCTCTCTAATTCTTATCCGGAGTGTACAAGGTATCTCAGAAGATTCGTGTTTCAATTCTTAATTCGTTCAAGCTATTTTGAGGATTGTCATCTTATTCAAGCCATTTAATTCAACCGGTGCAATATCTCTTAAGCAATCTTTTTCAACGGTGTGCCCGACTCTTCTAAATTTTTCGGAGTTATGCCCAAATTCTTTTCAAAATGTAATGTAAGAATGGCTTCCATCAGTCATATGCCTTCTCGAAGATCGTTTTCAAATTCTTGTCATCTTTGGTTCATCATTCCTATTCTCCATTGTTATGAAGTGTCTCAACAATTTTGGGTGGTGCCTCATCGTCATTCTTAGTTTGAAGACCGAAGAAGAGTTTCTCTTAAATCTTGGCCCGTTCTCTTGAAGATTCGTGGTTCTAGCTTCATGCATCCTCATAATTGTTTCGATCACGAGGAATCTTTTCATATCATCCGAAGCATTTCATGAATTCTTTCCAATGTGATCCTCCGAAGGCCATCATTTCAGAAGATTTCTTCGTTCTCAGTTTTCAACTTCGTCCTCCAACTATTCTTAATTGATGCCTCTTCGCTCGTCTCCATATTCTTACGGTGGTTTGTTCAAGATTCCTTTTGCTTGGTCATCATATCAACCCATTCGTTCTTTCCAATCTTACCGGTGGTTCATGAAGACTGTCTTAAGTTCGGCGCTGTATCCCTCTTTTAATCATTCTCAACGCAAATAAGTGATATGCAAATCCATTGTTTTTCATCAATTTAATTGATGGAGGATAAGCATAACATAATTCTTATTCTTTTCATCAAGTTGATTAATCTCTTCCTTCGGAATTTGTTCATGATGAATAAATTCTAATCCCAAGTCCTTTCATCTTTTCTTTTCTGGAGTTCAAAGTTTCTCGGCCATCTCATCGGAACCTCCATCTAAATCATTGTAAGGCTTCAATCTTATTCTTTTCATCCTTCACTTCTCATCCTTTTGTTACCGAAGTTCTTCATGGTGGTTCATCATGATTTAATTCATCCTCGAAGTCTTCATGAAGATTCTTGTTGGGGCTCAAGTATTCTTCATCTTGCATTACGAAGTGCAATTCTTGCTCCCTTATCTTCTAAGGTGTGTTATGTCATTCTTGACAATTTCCTTCATGTTTCATGTTCCACAAGCTATCAAGAATGAGATATTTAAACCCATCATTTTCTCTCCATTAAAGAAATCTTTCAAACCATTAATCTCTTCATTGGAGTTATTTTGGGTTATATATTCACCTAAAGCCTTCCCTAAGGAATGTTGATAATTATGGTTCTTATAAATGACCCAAATTCTTCATTTATCCTCTCGGTGAAAGAAGCTTTTCGTCTCTTTGTTGATCTCAATCCAAGCAATTGTTTTCTGTTAGTGGCCGGTTGTCACCTCATAATTTTGAGATGTTTTCCATAAGCCCACATCAAGCTTATTCTTTTCGTTGTTGAATTTTCAACAACTCCATTCAATCCTTCTTTCTAAGGTTGCTTTTCCAATCCATTGGTGGTAGAAGTTGTCATGTTCTTCTACTTTCTTTTCTTCCTATGGTCTAGCTTCTATTCTTTCGTTCTGGAGGCTTTGTGATATTGCTCTCTTCGAACCATCATCTTTTCATATCAATATCATGTTCTTTTCCTTTCTCGTCCATTCAACAAAAGTGTTGTGTCCTCCGTTCAAGTTCTCTCATCCTATCAAGTTTTTCCTCTCTTTTCAACCGGAGTGCTGTCTGAAGCCTTTCTTACCCCTTGTGACATTCTTTTAATTGTTTCAGAGGCAGTGTCTTGTTGATTTCATCAAGTATCGTCCCATCTTCTCAAGTTCATGTTAATTCCTACCATTTTCAGTCGGAGTGCTGTCCGAATTATTTCATTCTTATTCCTTCTCCATCTTGTTTTAGCTGGAGTGGTTTAAATTCTTCCATGATCCATGAGCTCGTGTTTCATGCCTTTCAACCTACAAGGTTCTCGTAATGTTCCTTGCTCCTCTTTTCTAACGGAGTGTTTCATCTTCGTTCATCTCCGTTGTATTCTTCTTTCAATTTGGTCAACCTCTCAAGTTCATGGTTTTACTCGTTTGTCAAAGAAGCAACTTTGTTTTACCTCTTTCTTTTCCTCTTCTATCCGGTGCCATCTCTAGGATCTAGGGTCGAGATCCTCTGTTAGTGTGGGAGAGTTGTGACGCCCCAAGACCGATGCTCGAGAAGACTTCCATATGTTCCCGGTTTCGCCGTGTGTTTCTTTTGCTTGCTCTATTTATATTGCATTGCATCATGTCATTATTTTTTGCAACTCAACTAAATAAATCGTATGGATCTTTGGTCCATTTAAACCGAGGGAACTCACATGGTGATTTCTCTTTATAACATATCCTCCTAATATTTATGGAGCTATTATAAAATATTCCATTGTTTTGGAATTCACCTTAACACACTTGCAAATAATCCCAATGCCTTTGTTATCTCAATTCTTCGTCTCCGAATTGACCTCTTATTCTTTTATCGTTTCATCGAGGCTCTTCCTAAATGTTCAACATTTTTGAACACTTCCTAAACCATGTCCTAATTCAAACCATTTAAATTAAATTCAAATGAGTTTGAATTTAACTCTTGCATCCGTGCCAACTTCTATTTTCTCGGAACAAGCACATTTTTGTGAGTCCATGGAAATTACCCGCATGCCCAAATTCTTTCCCTTTTCTCTCTTCTTTTCTTCAATGTTGTGCCTTTTGGTAAATACAAACTGAAGATAGGGAGAGAGGAGAGTTTCCAGCAGTCCCTCTGGCCATTTTCCCTTCCCTGCTAGTCGGCCCAGCCCGACCGACCCACTGGCCCATTAGGCCCAGCCGCCCCCTCCTAAGTCCTAACCCTAGGAATCCCAGCCCAATCACTCCCTATCCCTCGTCCTCTCCCTCTCGATCGATCCCCCCCAGCGCCGCCATCTCCCTCCACTGGCTCAATCCCCTCCTCCTCGATCTTCTCCTCCATCGCCCGAGCCCCTTCCGCCCCTCTCCTTCCCTCGTCGCTCCAGCCCCACCATATATCGCCAGCCACCCAAGCAGCAGCAGCAGCCCGTGTGCTGCTCGAGCCCCCCTGCACTGCTCATCGTGCCGCCGGCCTTGAGCCCGTCGCCGTCGCGCAGTGCCACCCCTGTCCCCTCCGTCCTCCTCCTCACCTTCTCCGCCGCGGTCCTTCCTGCCCTTGCTAACGCTACCGGCCCCAAGCTCCTCCGTCCTCACCTGCCTCCTCCATAGTCCTCTTCTGCCTCGCCGCCGCCGTGGTTCGGCTCCCTCGAGCCGTAGGTCAGTGCCGCCGCCGGCCGCTGTGACCTCGCCGCGCCCAACCTCCCCATGCTCCTCCACCTCGCCTCGTCGTCCGACGACCGGTGCTGTTGCCGGCGACCACGAGATAGGACTCCCACCGCCGTGCCGTCTTCGTTCTCGCCGGTCGACCCCGTCTGCCCTGCTTGCCTCCCCTCTATTTCCCTCGCTGCACGACAACCACTCGACATCTCCAGCACCTCCTCTTGCTGGTCACGCCACCACTTGTTGCACAACCGCACCGGGACCGCCGCACCTAGGACCTTGCTACATTACTGTTGACGCCAAGCCCGTCCAAGTTTTGACCATCGAGACCCATCAACAAGTTTGGCTTCACACATCGTCGTGCTGTGGTTTATATGACTCTTGCTGTCAAAACCCACATCCCCAAAGAGCTGGGTTGCCAAGGCCACCTCTGTGGATTTCTACAAGTACCACGACAACCGACGCGTAGTACCACTACATGTGGCATGTTCAACTACACCGCCAAGACCTCCGAGATCGACTACACAGCGACACGTCAAGTACCTCTACCGCGTCTCCGGAGTCGCCAAGACGCCAAGTACCTCGACAACTCATGCCGAATGACTACCGTCGCGTGACCCGAACATCTATGGAAAACCCGAACGTTTACGTGCATGTACAACTACCGCCGCAACATGAACGACTACTTCCTCTTTGAAACGTGTACCTCTTCCGTCGTACTCGTCCTACCCCAAAAATGCACGCTTCAAAGGTATAACCTCCGAGCCGATGACCCCGTGGACGAATGTTGTGTGATGTATGAGATGAAATACTTGTTTGCGCCGTGTCCGTTGTGCCCCTCGTTTGCCTTGCCACTGGCCTGTGGGAACCCGATTACCGGGAGCACCCCACCTATCTCTATGCATGACACACTCACGCCACCTTTTCTTTTGCACCGGCATCTCGACGAGTTGTCGGATCATCGGAACGTTGTCGTGGCACCGTTTCCATTCTCGCCGCCATGACACCCCTTTCCTTCCGTCTTGGCGACCAAATGCTTCATATCTTGTTAATTGTCAACTTTTAATAAAAAATTCTTAAAACTTGCATTTGTCATCCGCATCATGATAACAAGATTTAAATGACTAAAATTGTTGTTGCATTAATTTTTTTGCTAAATATGCACATGGGGATTTTTTCCGGAATTGTTGCTGTTATTTCCGGCCTCATTTAAAATGCCTAGATAGTGTAGTTTTGCTCATGCTTCACCTTGTGCCATGTTAATTAACATTTAATATTGTTGGGTACCTAACCGAGATGAAACTAAATATGTGAATGTGGTGTTTTGTCAATATGCAACTCGTTGCATATTGAGCTCCACTTAACTTGTAGTTTGGTCTGTGCACTTTGACTTGCATCTTTAACATATTTGTTTGTGCACCATATGCCATGGTTATGATATGCGTATTTACCATGTTGTTTGCATCTTTCTGGCTGCTTCTCTCGTTAGCTTCGGTTTCGTTTGGGAGTTGTGAGGATTTGTTCGACTACTTCATGGACTCGTTCTTCTTCCTTGCGGAATCCCAAGCAAGATGACCATTCCCTGATATCACCTCTATCTTTGCCTTGCTAGTTGTCTCGCTCTTTAGCTATGCCTCGATGCCTATTCTTGTCTTGTCAGCCTCCTATGTTGCCATGAAACACTCTAACCGCCTTCCTAGCAAACCATTGATTGGCTAAGTATGCTTTTGCTCAGCCCCTCTTATAGTGTTATTAGTTGTAGGTGAAGTTTGAAGATTGCTCCATGTTCGGACTTGTTTATTGGAATAATACAATATATATCTTATTTAATTAATGCACATATATATTGGTAATGGGTGGAAGGCTTGGCCTTCTGCTTGGTGTTTTGTTCCACTCATGCCACCTTAGGACCCTATAAACCGATGTTATGTTCCTTGATTTTGCGTTCCTAACACGGTTGGGGTTAATGGCCCCCCCTTGATAATTTGCTCTGCTTAAAGCTTTTCCAGCAAGGCCCAACATTGGTACTACATATGCCTAACAACTAAAAACTTGCATAGGGAGTAATTAACCCGAGTTGTTAATCAACAACCTGGGCCAGTGCTCCTCATGAGTGTTGGTCCAAATTGGGGGTTCTGCGGGGCCACCTTGGGGAAACCCGAGGTATCTGGTATTACCTGTAGGATCGCCCATCCGGTCGTGGCCTGAGACGAGATACGCGCGGCTACTATCAGGGTGTCGGCACACCGGGAGGTCTTGCTAGATAAGTTTTACCTTTGTCGAAATATCTTGAGCACGGGATTCCGAGAATACTCGGGTCTTCCCAATTTGGAGTTGCGACTCCATAGATCGTGAGCTTGTGATGGACTAAGTTGGGACACCCTGCAGGGTTTTGAACTTTCGAAAGCCGTGCCCGCGGTTATGTGGCAGATGGGAATTTGTTAATATACGGTTGTAGATAACTTGACACCATATCCTTAAGAATACACTACCTGTGTGAGTAACCGTGATGGTCTCTTTCCGAAGGGCTTCGAGAAGTGAACACGGTGGGGTTATGCATGAACGTGAGTAGCTAGGATCACTTATTGATATTGCCGACCGTTGGCACATACTCTCATCTCGCCCTGAATTCGTAAGTTAGTTGCTTAGTGCTTGCTGCAGCTACTTTATTACCTCTTCACACCTATAAGGCTTTGTTATTTTTGATACCCGGGAATGGGATTGCTGAGTCCTTGTGACTCACAGATTACAACACACACCAGATGCAGGTACAACCGGAAACGATGCAGGAGATGGATCAGTACTTCAGTGGGAGTTCGATGAAGAGCGTGGTCGTTTCTATGTTACGTATCCCGACGATCAGTAGTGGTTCCTACTAGGGGCGATCATGACTTATGGTCGTGGTATGTTTTCTCGTTTGGATTTCGTCCGTAGTCGGACCCTGTGTTATTTGGATGAATGTATGCTATTGTGTGACATGACGAGTGTAAGACAACTATTTTACTCTTTCATCCTGTTCATTACATGAGTTATGAAAAGATACCACGCTTGCGATCATTCCAGAATGCGCTTATGCCTCTAACTCGTGCCTCGACACGTAGGAGATATAGTCGCATCCTGGGCATTACACCAGCCAAGAAGAATCTCGCCTGGACCTTGGCATTCTCATGGTGAAGGGTGTCAGGCAGGCTGTAGAAGCTCATGATGAACATGAGCAAGTTGGACAAGGAGGAGTTGATAAGGATCGCCCTATCAGCCTTGGAGAGCCACCTGCCCTGCCATGGCTCAATGCGATGTTGGAGCTTATTAACGGATGGCCTCAGGTCCGTCATGATCATACGAGAGTCACAAATGCGTATCCCAGGTAAGTCATGGGGAAGGACCCTAGCTAACAATTGAGGCGGTCAGCGATACTCTATCATTCGGTGGGGCAGTAACCCAACACCATATCCTCGCTCTTGTCGAAGTTAATCTTGAGGCCTGACATCTGCTGGAAGCAAAGCAGGAGGAATTTGAGGTTTGTGATGTCTGTCGCAGAGCCCTCAACCATAACAATGGTGTCATCAGCATATTGCAGGAGGGATACCCGAATCCCTCCCACAAGGTGCGAAACTATGCCACGAATATGGCCAACTATTTTAGCCTTATCGAGCATTGCCGCCAGGGCATCGATCACCATGTTAAACAAAAATGGGGAGAAGGGGTCACCCTGTCAGACCCCATAGAGGGTGGGAAAGTAGGGACCGATCTCCCCATTGATGTTAACTGTGGTCCACCTAGAGGACACCATCTGCATGACACGAGCGACCCAACAATCATCGAAACCCTTTTGAAGTAAAACTTCCCGAAGGGAGGGCCAACTAATTGTGTCATAGGCCTTATAAAAGTAAATCTTTAAGAAAACCGCCTTGAGCTGCTTAAAGCAGACCTCATGGAGGACTTCGTGGAAGACTAGAACTCCATCCAAAATGTATCGGCCCCGGATGAAGGTCGACTGATTGGGGTGGGTGATGCGTTCTGCAAGAGGGGTCACCCTATTAGCGTACCCCTTTGCCAGAATGCGGAAGATCACATTAATCACCGTGATGGGGTGGAACTGGTGGATGCTGAGGCCCCATGTACACTGGGGATGAGCGTGGTGATCCCGTAGCTAAGTCGGCAAGGTCGATGGATCCAATATAAAAGTCCTCAAAGAGGGCCATTACTTCCGGTTTGATGACATTCCATAAGGTCTGGAAAAATTTCACCGAAAGGCCATCGGGGCCGGGGGCCGATGTCGGGTTCATGCCTCTGATGGCCTCCCAGACCTCCGCCTCAGAGAACAAGGCTGCGAGGGCAGCATTCTCGGCCACCGAGACACGCAAGTGTTCAGGCCAGAAGTTGGGAGCTAGTACCAAACCACCCCTGGGGACGATGCAAAAAGGGCTTTCTAAAAGCCGTCTACATGGGACCGGATCCCGGCCGGTCGCTGCAGGAGAGTCTCACCGTCCCAAAGCAAGGGCATGGTGTTTTGGCATCTCCGGCAATTGGCAATGGCCTGGAAATAGGCCGTATTGGCATCCTCCAGGGGGACCCACTTTTGGGTGCCTCGGAGGCGCCAATAAACCTCCTCACCCGCATAGATAACCGTGAGCTGGTCCTCCAGATAGTAGCACAACATCCCCTCATTAGGGGACAGGCCCACCGAGTCAACCAGGAGGTCAAGGGACTAGATGTCGTCAAGGAGGGCCTTATTCCATTCCCGCAGATTCTACCCTAGATTCGCCCCCACTCCTTCATCAGCTGCCGTGAGCACTTTGCGCAGAAGTGCTAGGAGTCAACTGCCGAGAGGGTGCACTGGGGGGTTGGGGAGCGCGCCTGCAGCCATCAGTCTCTAACATCCTGAACGAACCCATTATGGTTCAACGAGAAGGTCTCAAAGTGAAACTTCAAAGGTTGTGGAGTCCGATCAATCTTAGAGGATAGGAGCAGAGGGACATGGTCGGACCCAATCCAGGTGATGGCCCGCAGGGAGGCCAGAGGACACCAGAGCTCCTATTCAGGGGAAACAAGGACACGATCCAGCATGGATCGTGTCGGATAAGCCTGCTAGTTGGTCCAGGTAAATCTGGGGCCAACCCTATCTAGTTCTCGGAGACCGAGATCATGATGCAATCATTGAACATCTGCATATGGGGGTAGTTGGCGGCAACGGCCATCTTGGCCGAAGCCGCGGATGTTCCAGAATAGGGTCCGCATCAAGGAGCCATCGGGGGGTTGCTTGACCCCAGGACGAGGGAGGTGATTTGAGCGTGCATGGCTAAAGTGCGAGCGCGGGTGCGGCCCTGGATCTCCATCACCTTCGTTGAGGACCGGCCAGACACTCGCGGGGGGAGGGGGGGCTTCGGAAGACTCGGGGGTGGGGGTGCTAAGCAAGCGAGCACGCGCCTCGGCTAACCGCCCATCAAGAATTTCACGAGCGCGGATCGCCTCGATCAGGACTGGGGGGGAGCGACCTTCCCCCTAAAGACAATGGCTGAGTCGGCCGCGACCTGAGCTAGGTGGCCGAACAGGGCCGACTCCAGAGCGGAAAACGAGCAAGTAGATGGAATAACTGGAGTAATGCGTCAAGGTTCCGGGCCACGGCCTGATACGTCTCCAACGTATCTATAATTTTTGATTGTTCCATGATATTATTTATGATGTCTTGGATGTTTAATGTGCTTTATCATACACTTTTATATCATTTTTGGGACTAACCTACTAACCCAAAGGCCCAGTCCAGATTGCTGTTTTTTGCTTGTTTCAGGGTTTTGCAGAAAAAGAATATCAAACGGAGTCCTAACTGAATGAAACCTTCGCAAGAGATATTTTTGGAGAAAATCACGCACGGAGAACTTGAGAACCACGTCAGAAGAGCCACGAGGGGCCCACGAGGGTGCGGGGCGCGCCTCCCTTCCCAGGGTGCGCACCCTGCCTCGTGGGGCCCCCGTGACTCCCCCGGTGTCCTCCTTCTTCCTATATAAGTCTATGTACCCCGAAACCATCATCAACAGAGAGAAAACCCTAATTCCACCACCGTAACCTTCTGTTCCCGTGAGATCCCATCTTGGAGCCTGTTCCGGAGCTCCGCTGGAGGGGCCATCTATGACGGAGTGCTTCTATATCATCATCATCGCCCTCACCATGAGTTGTGAGTAGTTTACCATAGACCTTCGGGTCCATAGATAGTATCTAGATGTCTTCTACTCTCTCTCTAGATCTCAATACAAAGTTCTCCTCGGTCTTCGAGGAGATCTATTCGATGTAATCTCTTTTTGCGGTGTGTTTGTCAAGATCCGATGAATTGTGAGTTTATGATCAAGATTATCTACGAGAAATATTTGGTTCTTCTCTGAACTTTTTATGTGTGCTCATAATATCCTTGCAAGTCTCTTCGAATTATTGGTTTGGTTTGGCCTACTAGATCTATAGTTCTTGCAATGGGAGAAGTGCTTGACTTTGGGTTCAATCTTGTGGTGTCCTTTCCCAGTGACAGTAGGGGCAGCAAGGCACGTATTGTATTGTTGCCATCGAGGATAAAAAGATGGGGTTTATATCATATTGCTTGAGTTTATCCCTCTACATCATGTCATCTTGCTTAAGGCGTTACTCTGTTCTTATGAACTCAATACACTAGATGCATGCTGGATAGCGGTCCATGTGTGGAGTAATAGTAGTAGATGCAGGCAGGAGTCGGTCTACTTGTCTCGGACGTGATGCCTATATACAATGATCATGCCTAGATAGTCTCATAATTATTCGCTTTCTATCAATTGCTTGACAGTAATTTGTTTACCCGCCGTAGAATATCGCTATCATGAGAGAAGGCACTAGAGAACACTATGCCCCCCGGGTCTATTCTCAACATATCAATCTACATCTACTTTACTTTTACCGCTTTTACTTTCTATTTTTATAAACAAAAATACCAAAAATATAAACTATCATCTCTATCAGATCTCACTTTCGTAAGTGACCGTAAAGGGATTGACAACCCCTTATCGCGTTGGCTGCGAAGTTCTTATTTGTTTGTGCAGGTACGAGGGACTCGCGCGTGGTCTCCTACTGGATTGATACATTGGTTCTCAAAAACTGAGGGAAATACTTACACTACTGTGCTGCATCTCCCTTTCCTGTTCGAGGGAATATAACGCAAGCTCGAGAAGTAGCAAGAAGAATTTCTGGCGCCGTTGCCGGGGAGGCTTACGCAAAAGTCATATACCAAGTACCTATCACAAACCCTTATCCTTCGCATTACATTTATTTGCCTCTCATTTTCCTCCCCCCCACTTCACCCTTGCCATTTTATTTGCCCTTCTTCTGCCGTGTGTTTATCATTCGCTTGCTTCTTGTTTGCTTGTGTGCTGCTTGCTTGCTTGTCATCATGTCTAGCACACCTATCATTATCAACACTCCCGAGAGTGAGGTCCTCAACTTTAAACAAAGGGAGGAAGAAAATTTAAAAGATGCCTGGTATAGAATTTGCAATGCTCAAAATAGATCCAATAGGAAGCTTTCCACTTCCGTGCTTCTCCGCAATTTTTATATTGGCATAACCCCTTGGAATAGATTTATCTTAGATATCATTACCGGAGGGAATTTCTTGGGTAGCCACACCTTTATTTCTTATAATGCTATGACTGAATTATTTGGCTCACCACCTCTTATGGTTAATGGGACAGTTTTAACTTTGGAGCATGTTATGCAAAGGTTAGAAATCATTGAAAACAAAGTTGCTACGGTAGAACTGGTAGAGAACTTGGATAGAAAAATTCATAATGAAATTACTCAATATGGATCCAAGGTAGGAGTTGTTCTGAAAAATCTTAAGGAAACAGAGCCCATAGTTAAAGAAAAGCTAGATCAGGATTCCACTAGAATCAATAAGCTTGAGGATATTATTACTAATGTTGGTTCTACTCTTTCGGCAATAAAAACTACTCCAAATACCTCTACCACTATATTATCTAAGTTCATGTATGTCCCTAAAGACAAGGGTGAAACATCTAGAATTGCGGATCTCAAATCCATAAGTGTTCACCCTAATTTTCTTACTTTCTCAAAAGACCCATTTGACACTTTAGAATTTCTATATTTCTTGCCGAAGAGTTTGATTATTAATAGGGACAAAGAAGTGCCTAAGAATCATAAGTGCTTAATCAAAGAATTGCCTTCCAAGGATGGCAATACCTAGATCTATCTTGTATCGTGCCTAGCTAGGGGCGTAAAACGATAGCGCTTGTTGGGAGGCAACCCAATTTTAATTTTTTTTGTTTTTGTTGCTGTTAGGGAATAAATATTGCATCTAGATTCTGTTTAGATGTGGTTTCATGTTTTGTTTAGTGTTTGTGCCAAGTAGAACCTTTGGGAAGATGTGTGTGAAGTTTATGTGATCTTGCTGTGAAAAACAGAATCGTTAGCGCTCGCTAGAATGGTCGTCAGATTTTACTGGAGCGTGCTATTTAGTTGATCCTTTTTGCAGATGACTAATATACAAATTCCTCACATTTACCAATTAGGTTTGAATTTTTTGGAGTTACAGAAGTATGCGAAACCTGCAGATTACTACAGACTGTTCTGTTTTTTGACAGATTCTGTTTTTCGTGTGTTGTTTGCATATTTCAATGCATCTATGAGTAGTATTGGCAAGTATGAACCATAGAGAAGTTGGAATACAGTAGGTTTAACACCAATATAAACAAAGAATGAATTCATTGCAGTACCTTTGAGTAGTGATTTGTTTTCTTATACTAACGGAGCTCACGAGAATTTTTGTCTAAGTTTTGTGTTGTGAAGTTTTCAAGTTTTGAGTATTGCTTTGATGGACTATGGAACAAAGAGTAGCAAAGGCATAAGCTTGGGGATGCCCATGGCACCCCAAGTAAAATTCAAGGATAATCAAAAGCCTAAGCTTGGGGATGCCCCGGGAAGGCATCCCCTCTTTCGTCTTCATCCATCGATAACTATACTTGGAGCTATATTTTTATTCACCACATGATATGTGTTTTGCTTGAGCGTCTTGTATAATTTGAGACTTTGCTTGTTAGTTTGTCACAATCATCCTGGCTGGACACACCTATTTGAGAGAGTTAAATATGGCCTAGGAATTGTTAGAACACTCTATGTGCTTCACTTATATCTTTTGAGTTGAATAGTTTTTGCTCTAGTGCTTCACTTACATCTTTTAGAGCACGGTGGTGGTTATATTTTGTAGAAATTGTTGAACTCTCATGCTTCACTTATATCTATTTGAGAGTCTATTAAAATATTATGGTAATGTGTTTAGGCAAAAAAATTAGTCTTCACATGATAGACATCCAATGTCAATGTGGTAAAAACTTTCTCACTAAGTGCATTGAATATGATGAGATGTTGGATGCTTGATAATTGTTTAGAGATATGAGGATAGTGATATTAGAGTCATGCTAGTGGAGTTATTATGAAATTGAGAAAATACTTGTGTTAAGGTTAGTGATTCCCGTAGCATGCATCAAATCCAAATAATACTCCAAAGCATAATATCCAATATGATCATGATGAAAATAATTTTAACAACTAATAATCCAATGGTAACTTGTCATCCTCAATCAGCAAGGCATTAGTCCTAGAAATCCAAGAACAATCATGGCAATAGCAAGATCAAGTATTATGCCAACAAATGCCATGAACAAATCATATGTAGCTAATGCCAATTTTAAGCAAATTAATTAAATAAACCATGACATTGCATTGCAATCATGCAAATGGAGGGAGTGATTTTCCTTGCTCCAAGGAAGGGCAAGAAAGCTCTTGGTCTTCATCAATCAACATAAAACACTCTGGAAAATATTTTGCAAGCATTTCTAAATAAAAAGTTGTGTGATTTTTATAGTACTAACAATGATGATTTTATTAGTACTCTGATTGTTCCACACGCCGCTAGTGCGGAGTCTTATGATATTAATGCCGCTTTGTTGAATCTTGTTATGAAGGAGCAATTTTCCGGTAATCTTAATGGGGATGCTGCATCTCATCTAAATACTTATGTAGAATTGTGTGATAAGCAAAATAAAAAAAGATGTGGACAATGATATTGTGAAACTGAAATTATATCCATTCTCTTTGTGTGATCATGCAGAAATTTGGTTTTCATCTTTGCCACGAAATAATATTGATTCTTCGGACAGGTGCAAAGATGCTTTTATCACCAAGTATTTTCCTCCCGTGAAAAATATTTCCCTTAAGAATCAAATCATGATTTTTAAGCAACTTGAGCATGAACATGTTTCCCGATCTTAGGAAAGAATGAAATTGGTGATAAGAAATTGTCCCACTCATGGTTAAAATTTGTGGATGATCATACAAAAAAAGTATGCGGGATTGAATTTTGTTTCTAGAAATCTGTTAGATACCGCATTGGGAGGTACTTTTATGGAGATTAATTTGGGTGAAGATTCTAAATATCTTGTTCCAGCAGTGGCAGCAGTAGCAGCAGCAGCAACAGTGGCAGCATCAGAAGTGGCAGCAGCAGCAGGAGTAGTAGTAGTAGTAGTAGTAGTAGTAGTAGTAGTAGTAGTAGTAGTAGTAGTAGTAGTAGTAGTAGTAGTAGCAGTAGTAGCAGCAGGGGTAGCAGTAGCAGTAGCAACAACAGGAGTAGTAGTAGGAGCAGTAGCAGTAGTAGTAGCAGTAGCAGTAGCTGCTTTGCGAGGGCCGCACCGTGAGTCGCGGCAGCCGCAAGGAGATCTGATAGAGATAGATTTAAAACTAAAGTAAAAAAGCAAAATAAAGTAAACACAAAATAATTGCAGCAAGGTATTTTTGGCTTTTTAGTTTTATAGATCTGAAAATAATAGATGTAAAATAGACCCGGGGGCCATAGGTTTCACTAGAGGCTTCTCTCTTGAATAAAGCATACGTTGGGTAAACAAATTACTGTCGAGCAATTGATAGAAAAGCACAAAGTTATGAGGATATGTAAGACAATGATCATGAATATTGGCATCACGTCTGTGACAACTAGACCGAAACGATTCTGCATCTACTACTATTACTCCACACATCGACTGCTATCCAGCGTGCATCTAGAGTATTAAGTTCACAAGAACAGAGTAACGCCTTAAGCAAGATGACATGATGTAGAGGGACAAACTCAAGAAATATGATATAAACCCCAACTTTTTATCCTTGATGGCAACAATGCAATACGTGCCTTGCTACCCCTTCTCTCAATAGGTGAGGACACCACAAGATTGAACCCAAAACTAAGCACCTCTCCTATTCCAAGAACTACCAATTTAGTTGGCCAAACCAAACTAATAATTCGAAGAGAAATACAAAGATATCAACTCATGAATATAAGAATTCAGAGAAGATTCAAATAATATTCATAGACAATCTGATCATAAATCCACAAATCATCGGATCTCGACAAACACAATGCAAAAGAATATTACATTGAATAGATCTCCAAGAACATCGAGGAGAACATTGTATTGAAGATCAAAGAGAGAGAAGAAGCCATCTAGCTACTAGCTATGGACCCGTAGGTCTATGGTAAACTAATCACGCATCATCGGAAGGGTAGCAAGCTTGATGCAGAGTACCAGAAAAGGCCTCAAGTGAAGCATGAGAGTTCATCAATTTCTTCAAAATAAACATCACCGTCGTGCTAAAAAAGATATAAGTGAAGCACTAGAACAACTACCCTTTCTCAAAAGATATAACTTAAGCACATAGAGTATTCTAATAGATTCACAATTAATGTGTGTCCCTCTCAAAAGGTGTTTACATCAAGGATGATTATGGCAAACTAAAAAGCAAAGACTCAAATCATACAAGCCGCTCCAATGAAAACACATATCATGTGGTGAATAAAAATATAGCCTCAAGTAAATTTACCGATGGATTTAAGACGAAAGAGGGGATGCCATCAGGGGCATCCCCAAGCTTAGATGCTTGGTTGTACTTCAATATTACCTTGGGGTGCCTTTGGCATCCCCATGCTTAGGCCCTTTCCACTCCTTATTCCATATTACATCCAATCTTTACCCAAAACTTGAAAACTTCACTACACAAAACTCAACAGAAAACTCGTGAGATCCCTTAGTAAAACAAATTCAATCCTTACTTGTAGGTACTGTTGTGAACTCATTCTTATTTTATATTGGTGTAATATCTACTGTATTTTAACTTCTCCATGGTTCATACTCCCCGATACTAGCCATAGATGCATCAAAATAAGCAAACAACACAATGAAAATAGAATCTGTCAAAAACTGAACAGTTGTAAAGATGCGAATTAAGGTGAAACCTCTTATTTTCTCTAAAAAGTCTGAAAAGTTAGGACAACGTGGGAAATTTGTAGATCAGAAATGTGGAACAAATTCAGAGTTTTTTCACTTTCCAGCAATCAGAAATAATTCTGACACTGGACGCAAAAGTTTCTGTTTTCCAGAAAAAAGCAATTTACTATCTTCCAAATCATCCCAAAGATCGTGCTTGGCACAAACACTAAATTAAAACATGAAACCACGTCTAACCAGAGGCTAGGTGATAAATTTATTCAAGAACAGAAAATAAAAATATTGGGTTGTCTCCTAAGAAGTGGTTTTCTTTAAAACCTTTTAGCTATGTATTGAGATTTCAATAATGCTCACATGAAAGATAAGAATTGAAGCACCAAGAGAGCATCATAAAACACGTGACAAACCAATATAAGTCTAACATACTTCCTATGGATAGGCACTTTATAAGCAAACAAATTATCAAGCCAATCAATTTCTAGCGTATGCAAGGAAGCAGAAAGAAACAATAGCAATCTCAACATAACGAGAGGTAGTTTAGTAACATGAAGATTTCTACAACCATTTTCCCCCTCTCATAATAATTGCATTTAGGATCATATTCAAATTCAACAATATAGCTATCACATAAAATATTCTCTACATGACACATATGTATGCAAAGTTGACACTCATTCAAAATAGTGGGATTAACATAGAACAAAGTCATTGCTTATCTAAGCCTACTTTTAACAAAAATTTCATCAGATTGATCAATATCCAAAGTAGTGGGATCAAAATTTGACATTCTTTCAAACCCACTTTCAATATTATGGCAAAAATTATTATCAATCTCATTTTCATCATGGGGTTTAAATAATTTTTCAAGATTGTAAGAAGCATCACCCAATCATGATCATTGCAACAAATAGTGGGCATAGCAAAATAAGCTTCCCCGAGCTTAGGGTTTTGCATGTCATTAGCACAATTGTCACTCATAGAATTTATAATAACATCGTTGCAATCATGCTTTTCATTTAAGGAACTATCGTTAATCACTTTATGAATTTCTTTTAACACTTCATCATGATTTTGAGATTCACGAATTACAAGCAAAACCTCATAAAGATAATCTAGTGCACTCGACTCACTAGCAATTAGTTTACCATAATTGGATCTTTAAAAAATATTAGCAAGTGGATGAGGATCCATAACACTTTCCTGTTGAACTTGAATAAACACAATTATGCCAAGCAAACGAGCAAACAAACCAAGTAAGACATAAGGGTGAATAAAAAGGCAAATACTTTTGTGTTTTTCTGAAAATGTTTTAGAAGTGGGGGAGATGAAAACGAGAGGCAAATGGCAAATGATGTAAATGTAAGAGATGAGAGTTTATGAAAAGTACTTGGTAGGCTTGATGTAGAACCTCCCAGGCAACGGCGCCAGAAATTCTTCCTCCTACTTCTTGAGCTTGCGTAGATTTTTCCCTTGTAGAGGAAAGGGTGATGCAACAAAGTAGAGATAAGTATTTTCCTCAGTTGGGAACCAGGGTATCAATCTAGTAGGAGGTACAAGCAAGTCTCCAATATATGCACTTGCACAAACTAAAAAACACGTGCACACAACGCGGAAAAGTGGTTGTCAATCCCTTCAATGTCACAAACAAGAGTGAGATCTAATAGAGATAGATTTAAAACTAAAGTAAAAAAGCTAAATAAAGTAAACAAAAATAATTGCAGCAAGATAGTTTTTGGTTTTCGGTTTTATAGATCTGAAAATATAAGATATAAAATAGACCCGGGGGCCATATGTTTCACTAGAGGCTTCTCTCTTCAATAAAGCATAAGGTGGGTAAACAAATTACTGTCGAGCAATTGATAGAAAAGCGCAAAGTTATGACGATATCTGAGGCAATGTTCATGAATATAGGCATCACGTCCGTGACAAGTAGACCGAAACGATTCTGCATCTACTACTATTACTGCACACATCGACCACTGCCAGCATGCATCTAGAGTGTTAAGTTCATAAGAACAGACTAACGCCTTAAGCCAGATGACATGATGTAGAGGGATAAACTCAATAATATGATATAAAACCCATCTTTTTTATCCTTGATGGCAACAATGCAATACGTGCCTCGCTACCCCTTCTCTCACTGGATGAGGACACCGCAAGATTGAACCCAAAACTAAGCACCTCTCCCATGGCAAGAACTACCAATCTAGTTGGCCAAACCAAACCAATAATAAGAAGAGAGATAAAAACATATCAAATCATGCATATAAGAATTCATAGAAGATTCAAATAATGTTCACAGATAATATGATCATAAATCCACAATTCATCGGATCTCGACAAACATACCGCAAAATAAGATACATCGAATAGATCTCCAAGAACATTGTATTGAAGATCGAAGAGAGAGAAGAAGCCATCTAGCTACTAGCTATGGACCCGTAGGTCTATGGTAAACTACTAACGCATTATCGGAAGGGCGGAAAGGTTGATGTAGAAGCCCTCCATGATCGATTCCCCCTCCGGTAGAGTACCGGAAATGGACTCAAGTGAAGCATGAGAGTTCATCAATTTCTCCAAAATAAACATCACCGCTGTGACAAAAAAGATATAAGTGAAGCACTAGAGAAACTATCCTAGCTCAAAAGATATAAGTGAAGCACATAGAGTATTCTAATAGATTCACAATTTTTTTCTGAACCTTGAAAAGTAGGAGAACCTCCTACTGTTCTGTATTGATATAATGAAGTAACAAATTACATGGGAGCTTTTCATGGTGTAGTTACATATGAGCCCCCCTTTGGGGGCTGGTGGAGGATCTAAGCTAATGAAGAAAGGATCAGAGGGATGAATTTTTTATGCCTTTCTGTCAGGGGATCGACACCTATGGGATCACTGGAAACCCTTCTACGGTTGACGGGCCTAGGGTTGTGCAAAGAGCGGGTCTAGGAGTCAACACAAGGATCATTTACCTAGGTTCAGGCCGCAAGGATGCGTAATACCCTAGTACTTTGATGTGTATTTGAGTGTTCTTGAGCTCTTGAACTAGCTGCGGTACGTGCTGAAGGAAATATGCCCTAGAGGCAATAATAAAGATGTTATTTGTATTTCCTTATATCATGATAAATGTCTTTTATTCATGCTAGAATTGTATTAACCGGAAACTTGATACATGTGTGAATACATAGACAAAATAGTATGTCCCTAGTATGCCTCTACTAGACTAGCTCATTGATCAAAGATGGCTATGTTTCCTAGCCATAGACATGAGTTGTCATTTGATCAACGGGATCACATCATTAGGAGAATGATGTGATGGACTAGACCCATCCGTTAGCATAGCACTATGATCGTTTAGTTTTACTGCTATTGCTTTCTTCATGACTTATACATGTTCCTATGACTATGAGATTATGCAACTCCCGAATTCCGTAGGAACACCTTGTGTGCTATCAAACGTCACAACGTAACTGGGTGATCATAAAGATGCTCTACAGGTGTATCCGAAAGTATTTGTGGTGTTGGCATAGATCAAGATTAGGATTTGTCACTCCGAGTGTCGGAGAGGTATCTCTGGGCCCTCTCGGTAACACACATCATAATAAGCCTTGCAAGCAAAAGACTAATGAGTTAGTCACGAGATGATGTGTTACGGAACGAGTAAAGAGACTTGCCGGTAACGAGATTGAACTAGGTATAGAGATACCGCCGATCGAATCTCGGGCAAGTAACATACCAATGACAAAAGGAACAACATATGGTGTTATGCGGTTTGACCGATAAAGATCTTCGTAGAATATGTAGGAGCCAATATGAGCATCCAGGTTCCGCTATTGGTTATTGATCGGAGATGAGTCTCGGTCATGTCTACATAGTTCTCGAACCCGTAGGGTCCGCACGCTTAACGTTTGATGACGATCGGTATTATGAGTTTATGAGTTTTGATGTACTGAAGGTAGTTAGGAGTCCCGGATGAGATCACGGACATGACGAGGAGTCTCGGAATGTCCGAGACATAAAGATTGATATATTGGACGACTATATTCGGACACCGGAAGTGTTCCGGAAAAGTTTCGGATTTAACTGGATTGCCGGAGGGGGTTACCGGAACCCCCTACGAGGGGGGATGGTCCATAGTGGGCCTTGAGGAAAGGAGAGAGGCAGCCCATAGAGGCTGGCCGGCGCCCCACCTAGGGATCCTAGTTGGACTAGGATTGGGGGGGCGCCACCTCTCCCTCTTTTCCGTTCCCTCTCTTCCTTCTTGGTGGACACCTACTAGGAATAGGATTGCAATCCTATTCCTAGTAGGATTGCCCTAGCCGCACCATAGGAGGCCGGCCGGCCCTCCTCCCTTGCTCCTTTATATACGAGGGCAGGGGGCACCCAAAGACACACAAGTTGAATTGTTCCAGCCGTGTGCGGTGCCCCCCTCCACAGAAACACACCTCGGTCATACCGTCGCAGTGCTTAGGCGAAGCCCTGCGCCGGTAGATACATCATATCCGTCACCACGCCGTCATGCTGACGAAACTCTCCCGTGAAGCTCAGCTGGATCAAGAGCTCGTGGGACGTCATCAAGCTGAACGTGTGCGGAACGCGGAGGTGCCGTACGTTTGGTGCTTGATCGGTTGGATCGCGAAGAAGTTCGACTACATCAACCGCATCACTTGACGCTTCCGCTTCCGGTCTACGAGGGTACGTAGACACACTCTTCCCTCTCGTTGCTATGCATTTGGTAGATAGATCTTGCGTGATCGTAGGAAAATTTTAAAATACTACGTTCCCCAACAGTGGCATCATGAGCCAGGTTTATGCGTAGATGATATGCACGAGTTGAACACAATGAGTTGTGGGCGATACTAGTCATACCGCTTACCAGCTTGTCATACTTTGCTTCGGCGGTATTGTGAGATGAAGCGGCCCGGACCGACATTACGCGTACGCTTACGCGAGACTGGTTTCACCGTTACGAGCACTCGTTGCTTAAAGGTGACTGGCGGGTGTCTGTCTCTCTCACTTTAGCTGAATCAAGTGTGGCTACGCTCGGTCCTTGTGAAGGTTAAAACAACACATACTTGACGAAACATCGTTGTGGTTTTGTATGCATAGGTAAGAACGGTTCTTGCTAAGCCCGTAGCAGCCACGTAAAACTTGCAACAACAAAGTAGAGGACGTCTAACTTGTTTTTGCAGGGCATGTTGTGATGTGATATGGTCAAGACATGATGAGTTATACGGTTTTGTATGAGATGATCATGTTTTGTAATGTTATCGACAACTGGCAGGAGCCATATGGTTGTCGCTTTATTGTATGAAATGCAATCGCCATGTAATTGCTTTACTTTATCACTAAGCGGTAGCGATAGTCGTAGAAGCAATAGTTGGCGAGACGACAACGATGCTACGATGGAGATCAAGGTATCACACCGGTGACGAAGGTGATCATGAAGGTGCTTTGGAGATGGAGATCAAAAGCACAAGATGATGATGGCCATATCATGTCACATATTTTGATTGCATGTGATGTTTATCTTATTATGCTTCTTATTTTGCTTAGAACGACGGTAGCATTATAAGATGATCCCTTACTAAATTTCAAGGTATAAGTGTTCTCCCTGAGTATGCACCGTTGCGAAAGTTCGTCGTGCCGAGACACCACGTGATGATCGGGTGTGATAAGCTCTACGTTCAAATACAACGGGTGTAAGCCAGTTTTTGCACACGCAGAATACTCGGGTTAAACTTGACGAGCCTGGCATATGCAGATATGGCCTCGGAACACTGGAGACCGAAAGGTCGAGCGTGAATCATATAGTAGATATGATCAACATAAGATGTTCACCATTGAAACTACTCCATCTCACGTGATGATCGGACATGGTTTAGTTGATTTGGATCACGTGATCATTTAGATGACCGGAGGGATGTCTATCTAAGTGGGAGTTCGTTAAATTAATATGATTAAATTGAACTTTAATTTATCATGAACTTAGTCCTCGTAGTATTAGCATATCTATGTTGTAGATCAATAGCTCACGATGTTGCTCCCCGTTTATTTTTTTTATATATGTTCCTAGAGAAAACTGAATTGAAAGATGTTAGTAGCAATGATGCGGAATTGTTCCGTGATCTGAGGATTATTCTCATTGCTGCACAGAGAAATATATCCTTGATGCACCGCTAGGTGACAGACCTATTGCAGGAGCAGATGTAGACGTTATGAACGTTTTGACAAAAGCTCGGTATGATGACTACTTGATAGTTTAGTGCACCATGCTTTACGGCTTATAACCGGGACTTCAAAAACCGTTTTGAACGCCACGGAGCATATGAGATGTTCCAAGAGTTGAAATTAGTATTTCATACTCATGCCCGTGTCGAGAGGTATAAGACTTCTGACAGTACTTTGCCTACAAGATGGAGGAGAATAGCTCAACCAGTGAGCATGTGCTCAGATTGTCTGGGTACTACAATTACTTGAATCAAGTGGGAGTTAATCTTCCAGATAAGATAGTAATTGACAAAGTTCTCTAGTCACTATCACCAAGTTAGTAGAACTTCGTGATGAACTATAATATGCAAGGGATGACGAAAGGAATTCCCGAGCTCTTCGCGATGCTGAAGTCGGCGAAGGTAGAAATCATGAAAAATCATCAAGTGTTGATGGTTAACAAGACCACTTGTTTCAAGTAAAGGGCAAAGGGATAGAAGGGGAGCTTCAAGAAGAATGACAAGCAAGTTGTCACTCCCGTGAAGAAACCCAAAGCTAAAACTCAAGCCTGAAACTAAGTGCTTCTACTGCAAAGGAAATGGTCACTAGAAGTGGAACTCCCTAGATACTTGGCGGATAAGAAGGATGGCAAAGTGAACAAAGGTATATTTGATATACAGATTATTGATGTGTATTTTACTAGTGTTCATAGCAACCCCTCGGTATTTGATACTGGTTCAGTTGCTAAAGAGTAGTAACTCGAAATGGGAGTTGCATAATGAACAGAAACTAGTTAAAGGATGAAGTGACGATGTGTATTGGAAGCAGTTCCAAGATTGATATGATCATCATCGCACACTCCCTATACTTTCGGGATTAGTGTTGAACCTAAATAAGTGTTATTTGGTGTTTGTGTTGAGCATGAATATGATTTGATCATGTTTATTGCAATACGGTTATTCATGTAAGTAGAGAATAATTGTTGTTCTGTTTACATGAATAAAACCTTCTATGGTCATACACCCAATGAAAATAGTTTGTTGGATCTCGATCGTGTGATACACATATTCATAATATTGAAGCCAAAAGATGCAAGGTTAATAATGATAGTGCAACTTATTTGTGGCACTGCCGTTTAGGTCATATTGGTGTAAAGCGCATGAAGAAACTCCATAGTGATGGACTTTTTGGAATCACTTGATTATGAATCACTTGGTGCTTGCGATCCATGCCTCATGGGAAAGATGACTAAAACTCCGTTCTCCGGAACTGTGGAGCGAGCAACAGAGTTGTTGGAAATCATACATACTGATGTATGCAGACCAATGAGTGTTGAAGCTCACGGCGAGAATCGTTATTTTCTGACCTTCACTGATGATTTGAGCAGATATGGGTATATCTACTTAATGAAGCACAAGTCTGAAACATTTGAAAAGTTCAAAGAATTTCAGAGTGAAGTGGAGAATCATCGTAACAGCAAAATGAGAGTTTCTACGATATGATCGTAGAGGTAAAATATTTGAGTTAGCGAGTTTGGCCTTCAGTAAAAACAATGTGAAATAGTTTCACTACTCACGCCACCTGGAACACCACAGTGTAATGGTGTGTCCGAACGTCATAACCGTACTTTATTAGATATGGTGCGATCGATGATGTCTCTTACCGATCTACCACTATTTCTTTTGGGGTTATGCATTAGAGACAGCTACATTCACGTTAAATAGGGCACCATCTAAATCCATGGAGATGACACCGTATGAACTGTGGTTTGACGAGAAACCTAAGCTATCATTTTTTTTAAGTTTGGGACTGCGATGCTTATGTGAAAAAGTTTCAACATGATAAGCTCGAACCCAAATCGGAGAAGTATATCTTCATATGATACCCAAAAGAAACTGTTGGGTACACCTTCTATCACAGATCCGAAGGCAAGGTCTTTGTTGCTAAGAGTGGAACCTTTCTAGAGAAGGAGTTTCTCTCGAAAGAAGTGAGTGGGAGGAAAGTAGAACTTGATGAGGTAATTGTACCTTCTCCCGAATTGGAAAGTGGAACATCACAGAAACTAGTTCCAGTGATTCCTACACCAATTAGTGAGGAAGCTAATGATGATGATCATGAAACTTCAGATCAAGTTTCTGGTGAACGTCGTAGATCAACCAGAGTACGTTCCGCACCAGAGTGGTACGGCAACCCAGTTCTGGAAGTCGTGTTACTAGACCATGATGAACCTGCGAACTATGAGGAAGCGATGATGAGCCCAGATTCCGCAAAATAGCTTGAGGCCATGAAATCTGAGATGGGATCCATGTATGAGAACAAAGTGTGGACTTTGGTTGACTTGCCCGATGATCGGCAAGCCATCGAAAATAAATGGATCTTCAAGAGGAAGACCGACGCTGACGGTAATGTTACTGTTTACAAAGCTCGACTTGTTGCGAAAGGTTTTCGACAAGCTCAAGGAGTTGACTACGATGAGACTTTCTCACCCGTAGCGATGCTTAAGTCTGTCCGAATCATGTTAGCAATTGCCGCATTTTATGAAATCTGGCAAATGGATAACAAAACTGCATTCTTTAATGGATTTATTAAAGAAAAATTGTATATGATGCAACCCAAAGGTTTTGTCAATCCTAAAGGTGCTAACAAAATGTGCAAGCTCCAGCGATCCATCTATGGACTGGTGTAAGCATCTTGGAGTTGGAATATACGCTTTGATAAGTTGATCAAAGCATATAGATTTATACAGACTTACGGTGAAGCCTGTATTTACAAGAAGTGAGTGGGAGCACTACAACCTTTCTGATAAGTATATGTGAATGACATATTGTCGATCAGAAATGATGTAGAATTTTCTGGAAAGCATAAAGGAGTGTTTGAAAGGAGTTTTTCAAAGAAAGACCTTGGTGAAGCTGCTTACATATTGGGCATCAAGATCTATAGAGATAGATCAAGACGCTTGATAAGACTTTCGATAAGTACATACCTTGATAAGATTTTGAAGTAGTTCAAAATGGATCAGTCAAACAAGGAGGTCTTGCCTGACTTGTAAGGTGTGAAGTTGAGTAAGACTCAAAGCCAGACCACGGCAGAAAAATATAGAGAGAATGAAAGTCATTCCCTATGCCTCAGCCATAGGTTCTATAAAGTATGCCATGCTGTGTACCAAACATGTTTGTGTACCTTGCCATGAGTTTGTCAAGTGGGTACAATAGTGATCCAGGAGTAGATCACTGTACATCGGTCAAAATTATCCTTAGTAACTGGATGACTAAGGAAATGTTTCTCGATTATGGAGGTGATAAAGAGTTCGTCCTAAAGGGTTACGCCGATGCAAGCTTTGACACTAAATCCAGATGACTCTAAGTATCAATCTGGATGCGTATTGAAAGTGGGAGCAATTAGCTAGAGTAGCTCTATGCAGAGCATTGTAGACATAGAAATTTGCAAAATACATACGAATCTGAATGTGACAGACCCGTTGACTAAACTTCTCTCACAAGCAAAACATGATCACACCTTATTACTCTTGGGTATTAATCACATAGTGATGTGAACTAGATTATTGACTCTAGTAAACCCTTTGGGTGTTGGTCACATGGCGATGTGAACTATGGGTGTTATTCACATAACGATGTGAACTATCGGTATTAAATCACATGACGATGTGAGCTAGATTATTGACTCTAGTGCAAGTGGGAGACTGAAGGAAATATGCCCTAGAGGCAATAATAAAGATGTTATTTGTATTTCCTTATATCATGATAAATGTCTTTTATTCATGCTAGAATTGTATTAACCGGAAACTTGATACATGTGTGAATACATAGACAAAATAGTATGTCCCTAGTATGCCTCTACTAGACTAGCTCATTGATCAAAGATGGCTATGTTTCCTAGCCATAGACATGAGTTGTCATTTGATCAACGGGATCACATCATTAGGAGAATGATGTGATGGACTAGACCCATCCGTTAGCATAGCACTATGATCGTTTAGTTTTACTGCTATTGCTTTCTTCATGACTTATACATGTTCCTATGACTATGAGATTATGCAACTCCCGAATTCCGTAGGAACACCTTGTGTGCTATCAAACGTCACAACGTAACTGGGTGATCATAAAGATGCTCTACAGGTGTATCCGAAAGTATTCGTGGTGTTGGCATAGATCAAGATTAGGATTTGTCACTTCGAGTGTCGGAGAGGTATCTCTGGGCCCTCTCGGTAACACACATCATAATAAGCCTTGCAAGCAAAAGACTAATGAGTTAGTCACGAGATGATGTGTTACGAAACGAGTAAAGAGACTTGCCGGTAACGAGATTGAACTAGGTATAGAGATACCGACGATCGAATCTCGGGCAAGTAACATACCAATGACAAAAGGAACAACATATGTTGTTATGCGGTTTGACCAATAAAGATCTTCGTAGAATATGTAGGAGCCAATATGAGCATCCAGGTTCCGCTATTGGTTATTGACCGGAGATGAGTCTCGGTCATGTCTACATAGTTCTCGAACCCGTAGGGTCCGCACGCTTAACGTTTGATGACGATCGGTATTATGAGTTTATGTGTTTTGATGTACCGAAGGTAGTTCGGAGTCCCGGATGAGATCACGGACATGACGAGGAGTCTCGGAATGTCCGAGACATAAAGATTGATATATTGGACGACTATATTCGGACACCGAAAGTGTTCCGGAAAAGTTTCGGATTTAACTGGATTGCCGTAGGGGGTTACCGGAACCCCCTACGAGGGGGGATGGTCCATAGTGGGCCTTGAGGAAAGGAGAGAGGCAGCCCATAGAGGCTGGCCGGCGCCCCACCTAGGGATCCTAGTTGGACTAGGATTGGGGGGGCGCCACCTCTCCCTCTTTTCCTTTCCCTCTCTTCCTTCTTGGTGGACTCCTACTAGGAATAGGATTGCAATCCTATTCCTAGTAGGATTGCCCTAGCCGCACCATAGGAGGCCGGCCGGCCCTCCTCCCTTGCTCATTTATATACGTGGGCAGGGGGCACCCAAAGACACACAAGTTGAATTGTTCCAGCCGTGTGCGGTGCCCCCCTCCACAGAAACACACCTCGGTCATACCGTCGCATGCAGTGCTTAGGCGAAGCCCTGCGCCGGTAGATACATCATATCCGTCACCACGCCGTCGTGCTGACGAAACTCTCCCGTGTAGCTCAGCTGGATCAAGAGCTCGTGGGACATCATCAAGCTGAACGTGTGCTGAACGCGGAGGTGCCATACGTTCGGTGCTTGATCGGTTGGATCGCGAAGAAGTTCGACTACATCAACCGCGTCACTTGACGCTTCCGCTTCCGGTCTACGAGGGTACGTAGACACACTCTTCCCTCTCGTTGCTATGCATCTGGTAGATAGATCTTGCGTGATCGTAGGAAAATTTTAAAATACTACGTTCCCCAACACGTGCCTAGTCCAAAAGGTCCAAATCCTTCTCCAAGATGCCTCGGGCCTCCTTTTATAGTCAAAAGGGGTCGCCACAGTGGCACACGGGAGGTGGAAAGGTATACAGTGTACAAGTTTATCTCCTGCCATTACGGGACACGACACATTAAATGTACTACTTAGGTGTCCACTTGCCTTATCGGGGATGGGAACGAGGCCCGTCCCGTCCGCCGTCGCTCCATCTGGTTGCGGCGCACATCCAGGCCAACGGGGCAGGCAACTGAGATGGTGTGGTGATAGGGTCTTCATGAAGATCTGCATGCCACCACGCAGGTGCTTGACTAGCTGGGCCAGGAACCACGTACCGCCACGTGGGTACTTGCCTGGGCTAGTGAGTCGGCCGCCGAGCTAGGGCGACGATGGGGCGGCAAGGGCTTGCCGCGGTCTTGCGTCTGTTCCCGGCAAGGGTCTTGCCGGGGCCTTTGTGAGCGCCCTCGGCAAGAGCCTTGCCGGGGCCTCGCTGGCATCCTCGGCAAGGAGCCTTGCCGGGGCCTCGTGGGCATCCTCGACAAGAATCCTCGCGGTCGTCTTGTCTTCTGGTCCTCATCTAGGATTCGTAGATCCTTTGCCTTCACAAAGATCTGCATGCCATCACGCAGGCGCTTCCCAAGCCTTGGTTCCAATGTTGTTGATGGTGTCGGAGCTCCTAGGCTCAAGGGTGTCTGCAATGAAGGTGTTGGGTGAGTTGCCCCAACAAGGGTTCTTGCCGGGGTCACGCAGGCTGCCCCGGCAAGGGTCTTGTCGGGGCAAGCCTATCTTGTTGCTTGGCCTTCTTGCGCCACTGTCTTGGCGCCGCTCTGGTAGCCTTGTGCTTCGGTTTCCCTCCTCTGCCCTGTTAGGTGTGGCCGCAGGTGTGGCTCTGACTCCCGTGCACAAGAAAGGGGTACAAAGGAGAGCCCCTACTTTTGTACACCGACACTTTCCTTAACCCTATAGGTAAGGAGGGAGAAATCAGTTTTGAGCCTATTTAGCGAGGAGTCTTTTGTTGGGACAAGCCCCCTAAAGTGCTTGTTGTTGTGTTCCTTCCATAAGCTCCACGCTGCTAACAAAAATAGCTCCATGAAGAGAGGTCTATTCCAGTTATCCTTTGCCGTAACAATATTTTGTAACCTTGATTCTCCCTGTGGCCAAGCAAGACCAAGACTGGACTAGCAGTTAGCACTGAATGGACACTCAAAGAATAGATGCTCTAGAGTTTCCTGGATATGTGATCCACAGAGTATGCAACCATGGTCATCTCCTATATTGTAGTGTCTTCGTTTGAGCATGTTTCTTGTGTTCAGGCGATCTGAAAGGAGTAACCAACCGAAGACCTTGATTTTCATAGTGGACTTTGATTTCCAGATCCATCCAAAAGCATCATGTGCATGTACTTCTCTGAAGTGGAATGTGTAATATTTGTGAGCCATGAAAGTATCCGAACCCCAAACATATGTCCAAATATCAGGCTCATTGGAAATGAAAACATCCACTGTGTCAAGTTGTAGCTGGCAAACTTCTGCATGTGCCTATGCAAAGAGAGGAAGTTGAAACGCCTCCCGTAGTGACGAGATTCATAAAAAATCCCGAACTGATGAATCCTTGTTTATTACGTCACAGAGTGCACGTGGGTATCTCTCGGCGAGAATGGAGTCAGTCCATAAATCTTTCCAGAAGAGAACACTGGTTCATTGGCCACTTGTACAGTTCAAATTCCTCTATATGTTGGCATTAACTTCGCAACGCCCTCCACTAGAAAGATCCGCATGGGTCAGAGGCATGTGGGATTTGGTTTGTGTAGTATGTTTCCTAGATGAGTTGAACCCAAGGCACATTCCAACCATTATAGAACTTATGCAAGTATTTTAGTAAAAGAGCATCTCCTTGAATTCTGAGATCAAGCACTCCAAGCCCGCCACTTTCCTTAGGCCGACAAACCATATCCCAAGAGTCTAGAGAATTGCATCTGTCCCCTTGCCGAGTTTTCTTGATCCACAAACATTTCCTTTGAATCTTATCCAAAAGCTCGATGATTTTGGTTGGTAGTCGAAGGGTGCAAAGTGCAAAGATGATAAGAGAGGTGATCACCGAGTTGAGCAAGAAAAGTTTTCCACCATAAGAGATCATGTTTAGAGTGGTCGTTAATCTTCTTTCCACCAAGCAAACCAACAACATGAGTTCTTGATCTGTCAGCCTAGTAGTGCCAAGGGGAAGGCCCAGGTAGGTAAAAGGCATTTTTCCTACCACACAACCAAAGATGGTAGCTAGCTCATCAATCTTCGCAGTCTCACAATTGATGGGTATTAGCGTTGATTTGTGAAAGTTTAGTTTCAACCCAATGGACGTGGCATAATTAGTCAGGATATCCTTGATGACCGTTGCCTATTGTGTGCATGCTAGTAGGACCAGGATTGTATCATCGGCCTATTGAATAACTGGGTATTGTTGTTGATTCGGGGAAGGAAATGACAGATGGATTAAATTACGTGCAAATGCATCATTAATGGCAGCTTGAAGGAGATCTGCCACCAACACGAAAATTAGAGGGGACAGAGGGTCACCCTGACTGACTCCACACTTGTAGTGAAATTGGTGACCTGAAGTTCCATTGAGGAGGACTGAAGATTTACCTGATGAGAATATCCACCGAATCCATTTTATCCATTTTTCATTGAAGCCCATGTTTTTCACAATTTTGATCATGGCTTCATGTTCAATTGTGTCAAAGGCTTTGGCAAATTCAAGTTTGAGGAGCATAATTTCTTTATTGGATGATTGGCATTGGTAGATGTATTTGTATGCCCAAGCAAGACAATCTTGCATTGACCTTCCCTCCAGAAAACCATATTGGTTTCTATGCACGATCTTCAAAATAATTCATTGTAATCTGTTGGCCAAAATTTTCTGATCACTTTGAGACAATAATTTAAGAGTGTGATCGGTCTGTAATCATTAATGGTTTTAGGAGAGCTGGTTTTTGGAATAAGTGTGATAAAGCCCTCAATAATGCTTTCTAAATTGAGTTCCCCCTTGTGGAATTGATTGCATGGGTTATAAAAGTCTTCTCTAACGATTGGCCAACATCTTTTTAGGAAAACTCCAGTAAATCTGTCTCGACCAGGGGCTCGATCGGCAGACATTTCTCTGATAACTTTGTCAATCTCATCATGTGTAAAAGTTATAGTGGGCTCATCAAGCCCTTCATATTTTTTAATTATTCTGGCAAGATCAAATTTCATAGTTTGGGCTTCTGAAGATCCCATCCTTTCTTTGAATGTTTGAAATATGATGGATTCCTTACCCACATGGTCATCAACAGTTGTGCCATCTCCAATATTTAAAGATGAAGTATTATTCCTTCTGTATCGTTCTAAAGCCATAGCCTGAAAAAATTTGATGGTTCATCCCCAAATTGGACCCAGCTAATGGTGCATCCCTTCTTCCAGTAGAGTTGCTGGTATCTCAATAGTCTCAGAATGTGAGCCTTGAGTATTCAACGAAAGTTGGTTTCAGGTATGGATAGTGCACGCTTATTTTCCAATTCATAAATCTCACAGAGGGATTTGTTTGAATTCTCGATGGCTACCGATAATTTGGAGATACCCTTGCTCCAGTGCTTGAGATCATGTCGTAAGGTTTCGAGTTTACTACAAAGAATTGTGGCTGTGTTTGTGGACTTTACTGTCTTGGTCCAGGATGTGTCAACTAAGTTCATGAAGCCCAGGTGTTGAACCCAAAAGGACTCAAAGCGAAATAATTTGGATTATGGAATGTTTGTTTCAATGGCGAAAACACAAGGAATATGGTCTGAGACAGGTTTACCTAGAGGTTTGATCAAAGTTTTCGGATATGATAAATTTAGTTTGTGCTTGTGAAAAACCAGTCGAGTTGTTCAAGGAGGGGGTCCTGCTGCATATTGCTCCAAGTAAAGTATCGACCTTTGATAGGTAATTCAATTAAGATTTGAGAGAATATGAAATCATTAAAGGTATTCATGTCAGTCATGCTTCCTCCTGGTTCATTATGATTCTCTGGTGCACGAATGAAGTTGAAATCGCCCACAAAAAGCCAATCTTCATTAGAAGGAATGTCAAGAGCACATAAGCATTGAATAAAGTGATCTCGTTGTTCTCCTTGGCACGATTAATAGATTCACGATTAATGTGTGTCCCTCTCAAATGTTGTGTACAACAAGGATGATTGTGGCAAACTACTAATCAAAGACTCAAAGCATATAAGACGCTCCAAGCAAAATACATATCATGTGGTGAATAAAAATATAGCCTCAAGTAAATTTATCGATGGATTGAAGACAAAAGAGGGGATACCATCCGGGGCATCCCCAAGCTTAGATGCTTGGTTGTCCTTGAATATTACCTTGGGGTGCCTTATGCATCCCCAAGCTTAGGCTCTTGCCTCTCCTTATTACATAGTCCATCCAATCTTTACCCAAAACTTGAAAACTTCACAACACAAAACTTAACATGAAACTCGTGAGATCCATTAGTAAAACAAATTCTATCCTTACTTGTAGGTATTGCCGTGAACTCATTCTTATTTTAAATTGGAGTAATATCTACTGTATTCTAACTTCTCCATGGCCATACCCCCCTGATACTAGCCATAGATGCGTGAAAATAAGCAAACAACACAATGAAAACAGAATCTGTCAAAATTGAACAGTTTGTAAAGATGCGAATTAAGGTGAAACATCTTTATCTCTAAAAATTCTGAAAACTTAGGACAATGTGGGCAATTTGTAGATAAAAAATGTGCAACAATTTTAGAGTTTTTTCACTTTCCAGCAATCATAAACAATTCTGACAATGGAAGCAAAAGTTTCTGTTTTCCAGAAAAAAACCAATCTACTATCTTCCAAATCGTCCCAAGGATCTTGCTTGGCACAAACACTAAATTAAAATATGAAAACACATCTAACCAGAGGCTAGATGATAAATTTATTCAACAATAGAAAACAAAAATGTTGGCTTGTCTCCCAAGAAGCGCTTTTCTTGCAAATTGTTTAGCTAGGTATGGAGATTTTAGTGATGCTCACATGAAAGATAAGAATTGAAGCACAAAGAGAGCATCATAAAATACGTCACAAACCAATATAAGTATAACATACTTTCTATGCATAGGCATTTTGTAAGCAAACAAATTATCAAGCCAATCAATTTCTAGCATATGTAAGGAAGAAGAAAGAAACAATAGCAATCTCAACATAACGAGAGGTAGTTTAGTAACATGAAGATTTCTACAATCATATTTCCCCCTCTCATAATAATTGCATGTAGGATCATATACAAATTCAACAATATAGCTATCACATAAGATATTCTCTACATGATCCATATGTATGCAAAGTTGACACTCATTCAAAATAGTGGGATTAACATTGAACAAAGTCATTGCTTATCTAAGCCCACTTTTATCAAAAATTTCATAAGATTGATCAATATCCAAAGTAGTGGGATCAAAAGTTGACATTATTTCAAACCCACTTTCAATATTATGGCAAACATTATTATCGATCTCATATTCATCATGGGGTTTAAATAAATTTTCAAGATCGTAAGAAGCATCACCCCAATCATGATCATTGCAACAAGTAGTGGGCATAGCAAAATAAGCTTCCCCAAGATTAGGGTTTTGCATGTCATTAGCACAATTGTCACTCATGCAATTTATAATAACATCGTTGCAATCATGCTTTTCATTTAAGGAACTATCGTGAATCACTTTATGAATTTCTTTTAACACTTCATCGCAATTTTGAGATTCACGAATTACAAGCAAAACCTCATAAAGATAAGTGCACTTGACTCACTAGCAATTAGATTCTCATAATTGGATCTTTTAAAAAGATTAGCAAGTGGATGAGGATCCATAACACTTTCCTGCTGAATTTGAATAAACACAGTTATGCCAAGCACGAGCAAACATACCAAGTAAGACATAAGGGCGAATAAAAAGGCAAATATTATTGTGTTTTTCTGAAAATGTTTTAGAAGTGGGGGAGATAAAAATGAGAGGCAAATGGCAAATAATGTAAACGCAAGAGATGAGAGTTTATGACAAGTACTTGGTAGGATTGATGTAGAACCTCCCCGGCAACGGTGCCAGAAATTCTTCCTCCTAATTCTTGAGCTTGCTTTGATTTTTCCCATGAAGAGGAATGGGTGATGTAGCAAAGTAGAGATAAGTATTTCCCCTAGTTGATAACTAAGGTATTTATCCAGTAGGAGGTACAAGCAATTCTCCAATATATGCACCTGCACAAACTAACAAACACTTGCACACAACGAGGAAAAGGGGTTGTCAATCCCTTCAACGTCACGAACAAGAGTGAGATCTTATAGAGATAGATTTAAAACTAAAGTAAAAGGCTAAATAAAGTAAACACAAAATAATTTCAGCAAGATATTTCTGGGTTTTTGGTTTTATAGATCTGAAAATATAAGATAGAAAATAGACCTGTGGGCCATAGGTTTCACTAGAGGCTTCTCTCTTGAATAAAGCATACGGTGTGTAAACAAATTGCTGTCAAGCAGTTGATAGAAAAGCGCAAAATTATGACGATATCTAAGGCCATGATCATGAATATTGGCATCACGTCCGTGAAAACTAGACCGACTCCTGCCTGCATCTACTACTGTTACTCCACACATCAACCGCTATCCAGCATGCATCTAGAGTATTAAGTTCATAAGAAAAGTCTAATGCCTTAAGCAAGATGACATGATGTAGAGGGATAAACTCAAGCAATATGTTATAAACCCCATCTTTTTATCCTTGATGGAAACAATCCAATACGTGCCTCGCTACCCTTTTGTCAATGGGTGAGGACACTTCAAGATTGAACCCAAAACTAAGCACCTCTCACATTGCAAGAACTACCAATCTAGTTGGCCAAACCAAACCAATAATTCGAAGAGAAATACAAAGATATCAAATAATGCATTTAATAATTCAGAGAATATTCAAATAATATTCAAATAATATTCATAGATAATCTAGTCATAAATCCACAATTCATCGGATCTCGACAAACACACCACAAATAATATTACATCAAATAGATCTCAAGAACATCGAGGAGAAAATTGTATTGAAGATCAAAGAGAGAGAAGAAGCCATCTAGCTACTAGTTATGGACCCATAAGTCTGTGGTAAACTACTCATGCATCATCGGAGGGGCAGTAAGGTTGATGTAGAAGCCCTCCATGATCAAATCCCGCTCCGATAGAGTACCCGAAAAGGCCTTCGGATGGGATCTCACGAGATCAGAGACGTGCGGCGGTGGAAAAGTATTTTTGTTACTCCCTCTAGGGTTTCAGGAATATTTGAGAATATATAGGGCAAAGAGGCGATGCAAGGGAATCACGGGGGGCCCACAAGCCCAGGGGTGCACCCCTAGAGTGCGCCCGTACGGCTTGTGCCCACCCCGTGGCTTCCCTGGCTCCTACTCGAAGTCACGTAGGTGTGTTTCTATTCATAAAAAATCATCGCGGAAGTTTTATTCCGTTTGGACTCCGTTTGATATTCCTTTTCTGTGAAGCTCAAAAACAAGGAAAAACAGAAACTGGCATTGGGCTTTAGGTTAATAAGTTAGTCCCAAAGATTATATAAAATAGCATATTAATGCATATAAAACATCCAAAGTTGATAATACAATAACATGGAACAATCTAAAATTATAGATACATTGGGGACGTATCAATGACCGGAGCGATCCACCCGCCCCTCCCCTAATGCGGTTCGATGCAAGGAGGATTTGCGCCGCCAGCTATCCTCCAGGGAGGCGCGCCACTGTCCGCCCCGTCTTGAGTGTCGCTCGCCATCCTGCCCCAACCGTCGCTCTCCACCTCGCCCCAAACATCGATCCCCTCCGCGCCAGTCTCCAAGGCGCACAGACCATCGCGGCCGCTCCTGCTCACCTACTGTGACGCCCCAAGACCGATGCTCCAGAAGACTTCCAGCTATTTCGAGTTTCGCCGTGTGTTTTATTTTTGCATTGCATCATGTCATCATGCCATCATGTCATAAATATTTTGAATCTCAACTAAATAAATTGTGTGGATCTTCGGTCCAGTTAAATCGAGGAAATGCACATGGTGTTTTCTCTTTATAACATAGCAAAAGTCTCTCACTATTTTAGAGTGATATAATAAATATTTCATTAATTTGGAATTTATCTCAACACACTTACAGTGTCAATCATATGTCTTTTCTGTTTCAAGTTTGGTCTCTAAACTTTGCCCTAAAATTCTTCCTCCTTTTTATCGAGGCTCTTCCTAAATTCTTAACATTTTTGGACCTCCCAAATACCCACTTCTTTATCACACTCGTTGAATTAAATTCATATGAGTTTGAATTCAACTTCACCCCCGTGCCCACTTCCATTTTCCTAGATCAAGCTCATTTTTATGAGTCCAAAAAAACCTCGTGCCCAAATTCTACCCCTAACCCTTCCTTTCTCCTCCTTTTCTTCTTTGCGCCAAGTACCAGGATGTGTAGGTTCATCTACCCGTCGAGTTCATCTACGTGCGATTACGACTACACGGATTCTCCATGTACCACGACGACCGTTGCGCCAAGTACCACGACGCCCGAAGCCCTCAGATCCGTCAAGTTCATCTACAAAACGTGTACAACCCCGTCGTCGAGACCCGTGTACAACTACCGTCGACGTGTACGACTACGAAACGGAACGACTACTTCCCACTACGAACGTGAACGACTACTTCCACTACCGCTGAACTCGAACCGTGTACGACGACCGTCGCGAGAACGGCTACTTCGAGTACTTCCCTCGACGACTCGAACCCCCTCCGAGAACGCTCACTTCAAAGTTATAACCCTGAGACGACCGTCCGTGGAACAAATGCTTGTTGTATGAGATGAACCTCGTGTTTGCTCCATGCCTGAATCGTTGTCGCTTGCGATGCCCCTCGTTTGCCTTGTCGTCGAACCGTGGGAACCAGGTAACCGAGAAAACCCCACCATCTTTGCATGACACGCTCCCATCATCCTTCTTTTGCACCAATATCTCAACGAGTTGTCGGATCATCGGAATGTTGCCGTGGCACCATTTCCGTTATCGCCGCCGTGGCACCCTTTCTTTCCACCACGGTGACGAAATACGCTATATCTTGCTCATGTCAACTTTTAACTAAAAATTGCATAAAACTTGCATTTGTCATCCACATCATGATAACAACCTTTAAATGACTAAAATTGTTGTTTGCATTAAAATTGCTAAATGACATGGGGATTTTCCGGAATTGTTGTTGTTACTTCGGCCTCATTTAAAATGCCTATGTAGTGTAGTTTACTTATGCTTCACCTCTTGCCATGTTAAGAACATTTAAACTTGTTGGATTCATAATTAGATCAAACTAAATATTCTAACGTGTTGTTTTGTCAATATGCAACTCGTTGCATATTGAGCTCCACTTAATTTGTAGTGTTGTTGAGATCTTTGCCATGCCATGCATATTTAAACCGGACATGCATCATACTTGTTTGTGCATCATGCCATATTTATGCTTGAGTGTTTACCGTATTGTTTTCTTCTTTCCGGTATGCTTCTCTCGTTAGCTTCGGTTTCGTTCTGGAGTTGTGAGGATTTGTTCGGCTACTTCATGGACTCGTTCTTCTTCTTTGCGGGACCCCAGGCAAGATGACCATTCCTCGATATCACCTCTATCTTTGCTTATGCTAGTTGTCTCGCTCTTTAGCTATGCCTCGATGCCTATTCCTGTTTGTCAGCCTCCTATTGTTGCCATGAAACATTCTAACCGCATTCCTAGCAAACCGTTGATTGGCTAAGTACGCTTTTGCTCAGCCCCTCTTATAGCATTGTTAGTTGCAGGTGAAGTTTCAAAGATTGCTCCACGTTCGGACTTGTTTATTGGGATAACACAATATATTTTTTAAGTTATTAATACACATATATATTTGGTAATGGGTGGAAGGCTTGGCCTTCTGCTTTGTGTTTTGTTCCACTCATGCCACCTTAGGACCCGATAAACCGGTGTTATATTCCTTGATTTTGCGTTCCTAACACGGTTGGGGTTTATGGGGCCCCCTTGATAATTCACATTGATTAAAGCTTTTCCAGAAAGGCCCAACTTTGGTTTTACCATTTGCCTAACAACTAAAAACTTGCATAGGGAGTAATTAACCCGAGTTCTTAATCAACCCCCGGGCCAGTGCTCCTCATGAGTGTTGGTCCAACCTAGAGCACTTTGCGACGCTCCCTTGGCAACTTGGACTTCAGCGATCGTAAGCTTAGCTCATCCGGTCGTGGCCTGAGATGAGATACGCGCGTCTACTATCAGGGTGTCGGCACGCCGGGAGGTCTTGCCGGATTAGTTTTACCTTTGTCGAAATATCTTGAGCACGAGATTCCGAGAATACTCGGGTCTTCCCAATTTGGAGTTGCGACTTCGCAGATCATGAGCTTGCGATGGGCTAAGTTGGGACACCCCTGCAGGGTTATGAACTTTCAAAAGCCGTGCCCGCGGTTATGTGGCAGATGGGAATTTGTTAATATCCGGTTGTAGATAACTTGACACCTTATCCTTAAGACTACACTACCCATGTGAGTAACTGTGATGGTCTCTTTCCGAAGGGCTTCGGAAAGTGAACACAGCGGGGTTATGTATGAACGTGAGTAGCTAGGATCACTTCTTGATCAACTTGGCGACCGTTGGTTCACATTCTCTTCTCGCTCAGAACTCGTAAGCTAGTTGCTTAGTGCTTGCTGCAACCACTTTATTACCTCTCCACACCTAAAGGCTTTGATAGTTTTGATACCCAGGAGTGGGATTGCTGAGTCCTTGCGACTCCCAGATTACAACACACACCAGATGCAGGTAAAGCCGAGAACAATGTAGGAGATGGATCAGAACTTCACTACGAGTTCTATGAAGAGCGTGGTCGTTTCTATGTGACGTTTCCCGACAATCAGTAGAGGTTCCTACTAGGGACGATCGAGACTTGTTGTTGTGGAATCTTTTCTCGATTGGATTTCGTCCGTAGTCGGACCCTGTGTTATTTGGATGAATATATGCTATTGTATTCATTGTGTGACGTGGCGAGTGTAAGCCAACTATTTTACTCTTTCATCCCTGTATTTTACATGAGTTGTGCAAAGATACCACGTTTGCGATCATTCGAGAATGCACTTATGTCTCTAAGTCATGCCTCGACACGTAGGAGATATAGTCGCATCCTGGGCATTACAAGTTGGTAATCAGAGCCTTCTCTGACCTAATTGATAGAACCACTGACGGTTGAGTCTAGGCACACACACAAAATGTTTTGAGTCCTATATATATTTCGGAGAGTAGGAATTCTTTTTACTCCTCATCCCCTTCGTCGCTCTGGTGAGGATTCCTGACGTTGTTTTAACATCACTATCCTCAATTTTTCACCATTTTTTAGGATCACGCGGGTATTGTTTGGATTGTTCCGATATCTTTGTGATGAGAACATTGTTCTTGGTGCCTCCTGTCATTTAGGGGTTGTGGCAGTGTCCTGGGGAGTTGAGCTCCGAGGTGTTGTCGTCACAAATGTATCGTAGTGGTTCTAGAATACCAGAGGCGGCCTACATCGAAAACTCTTCTATGCATGTCTGCTGGTGAGATAACCCCGGCATCACCCAGTACTGGGGGATAGTTCGGGAGTATGGCCACAACTATTATAGCGGATGCGTTTCGAAGGTCCGAGGTAAACAGTTTCCGAAGGTGCCTGGTTATGTGTTGACAGATGGATACAGCTGGATGTAGGTTTAGAGTTGAGTGCGCGGTCCTTCCCCTGTATCCCCAACACCAGATTGCATAACTGGAAAGCTTCGGCAATTAATAGGTGGGTTTCAAGTAGATCTTAGGTATTCGTCCAACGGGTGCATGATATGAGGTTGGGGTTCAACATCTAGTGGAGAGGCTATAATGGGCGTTGTTGCACTAGGGGGTTGCATCTTAAAGGATCCCTGGCTATGCTGATCCGGGGATGACAATGCCCTTTGTAACACGTGCCATGGGGCATTCAGCACGAACAAGTGGGACAAAACCCTCTATTATGTATTTGTTCCATCTGTTACCTTGTTGTTTATTCTATCATTCTCTCAAGTGGCTTCTCGGCAAGTCGATGCGTCATTTAAGCTTATGGAATTCATTCGTTCAATTCTCTGTTCGAATGATATTGTGAAGATTATATTGCAACATATCTATCCTTTGTTTTGTTTTGATTGTGGTATCCGAGTTGCTTCGATGTCAAGTGTCGATTCCATACCTTTTTCCTAATCGGTGTTCTCATATTTCTATGGGAGTGCTAGTCCTTCTTAATCATCGAGATTTTCATGTAAATTCTTTTCAACCGGCGTGCTTGGCTTCAAGTTAATCCGATCTCTTCATCATTTGTAAGATCAACTCTCAATTTTTTCTCAACGGTGTCTATTTCATTCATCCCAAGTTGTCTTTGTTTTTCCCCACCCTCCCACCCTTTTCCTTTATGGAGCCAGAGTCCTTAATCAAGTGTCCTTATATTCTTGATATGTTTCTTCATTCTTTTCTTTCAATTTCTTTACCCGGTGATTCTCTTGAAGAGGCTCAGGAGTTTCAAGTTTATCATAATTCCTTCTCTTTTCTTCTCGAGTGGACTAAATTCAAGCTTCTATGTTGATTATATCCTTCCTCTAATTTCACTTGATTTCCCATGTTGGAATTTCTTATCCGAAGTCTATCTTGTTTATTCAACTCTCTCTAATTCTTCTCCGGAGTGTTCAAGATATCTTGGAAGATTTGTGTTTTCATTCTTAATCAGTTCAATCTATTTTGAGGTTGTTATCTCATTCAAGACATTTAATTCAACCGGTGCAATATCTCTTAAGCAATCTTTTCAACGGTGATTTCTTTTGAGGGGGCCCTAAACCACAGGTCTTTTTCCAGGATCTTACCCGACTCTTCTAATTTCCTTTTCCGGAGTTATTTAGAAATTCTTTTCAAAGTGTGACGTAAGTATGGATTCCATCAGTCATATGCCTTCTCTAAGATCGCTTTCATTCATTGTTGCTTCAACCTTTACATTTTCATTCTTTCGGAGTATCTCAAATTCTTCACGGTGGTTCTCGTTGTCATTCTCAGCATTTGAAGACCGAAGAAGAGTTTCTCTTAAATCTTGGCCCGTTCTCTTGAAGATTTGTGGTTCTAGCTTCATGCCATCCTCATAATTGTTTTGATTGTGAGGAATTATTTTTATACCCATCCGAAGCATTTCATGAATTCTCCCCATTGTGATCCTCCGAAGGCCATCATTTCACAAGATTTCTTCGTTCTCAGTTTTCAACTTCGTCCTCCAACTATTCTTAATTGATGCCTATTCGTTCGTCTCCATATGCTTACGGTGGTTCATTCAAGATTACTCTTCCGTTGTTATCATATCAATTCATTTGTTCTTTTCATAATCCTACCGGTGAGTCGTTCAACACTTTTCTCAAGTTTGGCTATATCTCTCTCCAATCCTTTTCAAGAAGAATAGGTAGTATGCCAAATCCGTTGGTTGTCATCAATTTAATTGATGAAGGATAGTCATATAATAATTATTATTCTTATTTCCTCAAGGTGAGTCAATACTTTCTTGCAGAGTTTGTTCATGATGGATAAATTCTAAATCCCATGTGATTCATTTTTTTCTTTTCCGGAGTTGCAAGTTTTTCTCGGTTACCTCGTCGCAAAGCTCAATCTAATCATTGCAAGGCTTCAATCTTATTTTTTTCATCCTTCTCTTCTCATTCTTTTGTTACCGGAGTTTTTCATGGTGGTTCATCATGATTTAATTCATCCTCGAAGTGTTCTTTAAGATTCTTGTTGGAGCTCAAGTATTCTTCTTCTTCCATTACGAAGTGCAATTCTTCCTCCCTTATCTTTTTAGCTGGTGTTATGTCATTCCTGACAATTTCTTTCATGATTCGCGATTCACAAGTTGTCAGGAATGAGATATTGTAAAACCATCATTTTCTCTTCGATTATGAGTTGTTTCAACCCATAATAATTTATTCGATGGAGTAATCTTGGGTTGTATTTCACCTAAAAACTTTCCCTAAGGATTGTTGCTATTGTGTTGTTTATAAATGACCCAAATTCTTCATTTATCCTCTCGGTGAAAGAAGTTTTCATCTCTTCGTTGATCTCTAGCAACAATTGGTTTTCGTTAGTGGCCGGTTGCCACCTCATAATTTTGAGATGTTTTCCATAAGCCCACAACAAGCTTATTGTTTTGTTGTTGATTATTTTCAACAACTCCATTCAACCCTTCTTCGTAACGATGATTTTCTAATTCAATTGTGGGAGAAGTTGTCATTTTCTTCTCTGTTCTTTTCTTTCCAACGATTTAGCATCTATTCTTTCGTTCCGGAGGCTTTGTGATATTGCTCTCTGCGAACCATTATCTTGTCCTATCAAGATCATGCTCTTGTCCTTTCCAGTCCATTTAACATGAGTGTTGTGTCCTCCATTGAAATTCTCTCATCTTATCAAGTTTTGCCTCTCTTTTCAACAGAGTGCTATCTGAAATCTTTCTTAACTTTGTGCCATTCTTTCAATTGTTTGGGAGGCAGTGTGTTGTTGATTTCATCAAGTATCATCCCATCTCCTCAAGTTCATGTTAATTCCTTCCATTTCAGTAGGAATGCTGTCCAAATTCTTTCGTTCTTATTCCTTCTCTACCTTTATTTAACCGGAGGGATTTTTAAATTCTTCCATGATCCTTGAGCTCTTTCTTCATGTCTTCGAAACCTTCAAATTCTCGTGGTGTCCCTTTTTCCTCCGTTCTACCGGAGTGCTCTCAACTTCGTCATCTCTGTTGTATTCTTTCCTTAAGTTTTCAACCTCTCAAGGTTTGTGGTTTCACTCGTTTGTCGAAGAAGCAACTTTGGTTTACCTCTTCCTTTTCCTCTTCTATCCAGTGCCATCTCCAGGATCTCGGGTCGAGATCATCTGTTAGTGTGGGAGAGTTGTGACGCCCCAAGACCGTCGCTCCAGAAGACTTCCAGCTATTCCGGGTTTCACCGTGTGTTTTATTTTGCATTGCATCATGTCATCATGCCATCATGTCATAAATCTTTTGCATCTCAACTAAATAAATTGTGTGGATCTTCGGTCCAGTTAAATCGAGGGAATGCACATGGTGTTTTCTCTTTATAACATATCAATAGTCACTCAATATTTTAGAGAGCTATAATAAATATTTCATTAATTTGGAATTTATCTCAACACACTTGCAATGTCAATCATATGTTTTTTCTGTTTCAAGTTTGGTCTCTAAACTTTGCCCTAAAATTCTTCCTCCTTTTTATCGAGGCTCTTCCTAAATTCTTAACATTTTTGGACCTCCCAAATACCCACTTCTTTCTCACACTCGTTGAATTAAATTCATATGAGTTTGAATTCAACTTCACCCCCGTGCCCACTTCTATTTTCCTAGATCAAGCTCATTTTTATGACTCCAAAAAAAAACCTCTTGCCCAAATTCTACCCCTAACCCTTCCTTTCTCCTCCTTTTCTTCTTTGACTTTTTTTGGTTTTGAAAAAAAAGAAAGGAAGAAGAGACCAGCTGGGCCGACCTCCCTAGGCCCGAGCCCACAAAACCCCTATCTAAACCCTATCCGCACCACCGCTCGACTGCTCTCCTCGTGCCCTCGTTCCCTCTACCCGCCGCCACTCTCTCTCCCTTGATCTCTCCCTCCTCCCGACCCACTCTCCCTCTCGTCTTCTACCCCATCGCCCGCCCCCGGCATCCTTCTCCTCCGCACCTCGGCCTCGCCATGGCCTCGACGCCCCGTCGTCGCGCATCCCGCCACTCCGCCTCGGGCAGGAGCTCGTGGAGACAGCAGCCACGGCTCCAGGACCTTGCGTCGTCCCTCCACCGCGAGCTATCTCGTGCCTCGCCTCCATGGCGCCGCGGCCCACCTGCTCCGCCGCCCCGTGTTCCATGGCCTCTGCTCCGACCCCCCCTGCCGAGCACCAGCACACCTGCGCCTCCCCGTCGTCCTCGTCGCTCCGGCCGCCTTCGTTCCCGCGCCGCCACCGGTCAACTTCACCGATCCGCCGTCTCTGCCCCTACTTCGAGCGAGACCGGACGAAGCCTAGCTCCCTGCACGCGCCCCGCGAGTCTCCCTCCAGCGCCGTGCCTCTGCCGCCGCCGCGCAAGTCCCCTGCATCGCCACCGCGCCGCCTCCTGCTGTTTTCCCTTCCTCGCCGGAGCCGCGTCAAGTTCCCCTGCATCGCTTGCGTTCTGCTCCCTTCGTCAGATTCCCCAGCCAGATCCGGCGCTAGCTTCAGCAACCAGTTCATCCCCCGTGCATGCCATGGCCTTTTGTGTTGCTTTACAACGAACTCCAAGTGCCACCGACCGAGGCCACCGCAGAAGAAACTATGCATCGCCAAGTTCCTCATCTGGACGCCAAGTACCACGATGCGCCAAGTACCAGGATGTGGAGGTTCATCTACCCGTCGAGTTCATCTACGTGCGAGTACGACTACACGGATTCTCCAAGTACCATGACGACCGTTGCGCCAAGTACCACGACGCCCGAAGCCCTCAGATCCATCAAGTTCATCTGCAAAACGTGTACATCCCCGTCGTCGAGACCCGTGTACAACTACCGTCGACGTGTATGACTACGAAACAGAATGACTACTTCCCACTACGAACGTGAACGACTACTTCCACTACCGCTGAACTCGAACCATGTACGACTACCGTCGCGCGAACGACTACTTCCAGTACTTCCCTCGACGACTCGAACCCCCTCCGAGAACGCTCGCTTCAAAGTTATAACCCCGAGACGACCGTCCGTGGAACGAATGCTTGTTGTATGAGATGAACCCCGTGTTTGCTCCATGCCTGAATCATTGTCGCTTGCGATGCCCCTCGTTTGCCTTGTCGCCGAACCGTGGGAACCGGGTAACCGGGAACACCCCTCCATCTTTGCATGACACGCTCCCATCGTCCTTCTTTTGCACCGATATCTCAACGAGTTGTCGGATCATCGGAATGTTGCCGTGGCACCATTTACGTTATCGCCGTCGTGGCACCCTTTCTTTCCACCACGGTGACGAAATACTCCATATCTTGCTCATGCCAACTTTTAACTAAAAATTGCATAAAACTTGCATTTGTCATCCGCATCATGATAACAACATTTAAATGACTAAAATTGTTGTTTGCATTAAAATTGCTAAATGACATGGGGATTTTCTGGAATTGTTGTTTTTATTTCCGGCCTCATTTAAAATGCCTAGGTAGTATAATTTACTTATGCTTCACCTCTTGCCATGTTAAAAACATTTAAACTTGTTGGGTTCATAACGAGATCAAACTAAATATTCTAACATGGTGTTTTGTCAATATGCAACTCGTTGCATATTAAGCTCCACTTAATTTGTAGTGTTGTTGAGATCTTTGCCATGCCATGCATATTTAAACCGGACATGCATCATACTTGTTTGTGCATCATGCCATATTTATGCTTGAGTGTTTACCGTATTGTTTGCTTCTTTCCGGTATGCTTCTCTCGTTAGCTTCGGTTTCGTTCTGGAGTTGTGAGGATTTGTTCGGCTACTTCATGGACTCGTTCTTCTTCCTTGCGGGATCCCAGGCAAGATGACCATTCCCCGATATCACCTCTATCTTTGCTTATGCTAGTTGTCTCGCTCTTTAGCTATGCCTCGATGCCTATTCCTGTTTGTCAGCCTCCTATTGTTGCCATGAAACACTCTAACCGCATTCAGCAAACCGTTGATTGGCTAAGTACGCTTTTGCTCAACCCCTCTTATAGCATTGTTAGTTGCAGGTGAAGTTTCGAAGATTGCTCCACGTTCCGACCTGTTTATTGGGATAACACAATATATCTCTTAAGTTTTTAATACACACGCACACACACACAGATATATATATATATATATATATATATATATATATATATATATATATATATATATATATATATATATATATATATATATATATTTGGTAATGGGTGGAAGGCTTGGCCTTCTGCTTGGTGTTTTATTTCCATTCATGCCACCTTAGGACCCGATAAACCGGTGTTATATTCCTTGATTTTGTGTTCCTAACATGGTTGGGGTTTATGCCCCCCCCTCGATAATTCTCATTGCTTAAAGCTTTTCCAGCAAGGCCCAACTTTGGTTTTACCATTTGCCTAACAACTAAAAACTTGCATAGGGAGTAATTAACCCGAGTTCTTAATCAACCCCCGGGCCAGTGCTCTTCATAAGTGTTGGTCCAACCTAGAGCACCTTGCGACGCTCCCTTGGCAACTTGGACTTAGGCGATCGTAAGCTTAGCTCATCCGGTCATGGCCAGAGACGAGATACGCGTGGCTACTATCAGGGTGTCGGCACGCCGGGAGGTCTTGCTGGATTAGTTTTACCTTTGTTGAAATATCTAGAACACGGGATTCCGAGAACACTCGAGTCTTCCCAATTTGGAGTTGCGACTCCAGAGATCGTGAGCTTGTGATGGGCTAAGTTGGGACACCCCTGCAGGGTTATGAACTTTCGAAAGCCATGCCCGCGGTTATGTGGCAGATGAGAATTTGTTAATATCCGGTTGTAGATAACTTGATACCTTATCCTTAAGAATACACTACCCTTGTGAGTAACCATGATGGTATCTTTCCGAAGGGCTTTGGGAAGTGAACACAGTGGGGTTATGTATGAACGTGAGTAGCTAGGATCACTTCTTGATCAACTTGGCGACCGTTGGCTCGTATTCTCTTCTTGCTCTAAACTCGTAAGCTAGTTGCTTAGTGCTAGCTGCAACCACTTTATTACCTCTTCATACCTAAAGGCTTTGTTAGTTTTGATTACCGGGAGTGGGATTGATGAGTCCTTGTGACTCACAGATTACAACACACACCAGATGCAGGTACAACCAAGAACAATGCAGGAGATGGATCAGACTTCATTGGGAGTTCGATGAAGAGCGTGGTCATTTCTATGTGACGTTTTCCGACAATCAGTAGGGGTTCCTACTAGGGGAGATTATGACTTGTGGTTGTGGAATCTTTTCTCGATTGGATTTCGTCCGTAGTCGGACCGTGTGTTATTTGGATGAATCTATGCTATTGTATTCATTGTGTGACATGGCGAGTGTAAGCCAACTATTTTACTCTTTCATCCCTGTATTTTACACGAGTTGTGCAAAGATACCACATTTGCGATCATTCCAGAATGTGCTTATTTCTCCAAGTCGTGCCTCGACACGTAGGAGATATAGTTGCATCCTGGGCATTACACCTACCCCCGCAGACTCCCGGTGCTCCTCTCGCTGACGCTCTCCATCTCTAGTGAGAAGGCATAAGCGGTCCCACTCTCCGGCTCGGCAAGGCTGTTCACCTCCGCGGCATCAGCCGCTCGACCCACTGCCCCCGCACGCTGGTACCAGCCGGTGAATCACAGTTCCCTCCCAACGGGAAAAGGGTGAATTGGGGCCAAGACGAAGAAGAGGCGTGGCCAAGGACGTGCCCCTAGTGCCCGGTAGCTACCTGGTTCCGCAGCTCCTGCCCCAGCCTCGGCTTCAGCACCTGGGATGGGCGCCGACCGCCCCGGTGATCCGTAGACCTGCTTCAACTACGGTATCACCAGAAACTCCTAGATTTCCTACACCAACCCATTGAGGTTCTGGACATTCCACCTCCCGCACCCTCGCTTCTTGCAGTCATGATGGTGCTAGGCGAGGGGGTGGCATCCCCGGAGATGATCGAGGCTGAGCTCAACCACATGTACCGCTGCCAGCGGGACTGAAGGTGACCCCGATCGCCAGTAGTGAGTTCACGGTGATCTTCACCGATGGGGTTAGCCATGGCTACAACACTCGTAGTGGCGAGATCACCCTCAACAAGCTGGTGGTCGACATCTCGGAGCCATTCGGCGACCCTAAGGCGCTGGCCGTCCTCGACACGGCCTGGATCCTCATCGCCGGGCTTCCACACATTGCCCGCTCTGAGCGTGTCATCCGCCCAATGTCTCGAATCCTCGGTAAGGTTGTCATGGTGGATGAGCTCTTGCTTCGCAATGAGGAGGAGGTCCGCGTCAAGGTCAAATCCCTCGAATCCTCCAAGCTCTGTGCCACCGTCTGGGTCTCCTTCAACTACCAAGCCTTCGACCTGAAGATCGCTCCCGAGCCTCCCAACCACATGGGCCGCCCCCGCTACTCTGATGATGGTCACTTTGGAGGTGGCCCAGGGGGAGACGCTGCCGATGACGAGGTTATAGACCTAGGGTAGGGTCATAGGCCTGACCGAGGTACCCCACCCAAGGTCACTACCCCAGAAGATGAAAAGACAAAACCTATGATGACAAAGACAATCGACTGAGACGGCCCAAGAGGACATCCCACTCGACTGGACAACACCTACAAGACGACTCAACCCCACCCAACCAATCCAAGGCATTCGACCCCCGAAGGTCAAAGGTCCCTTAGGACAATAACGGTCTGGTATTTACTCGACATAGTGAATGCCTTAATTACTCTTTACTATAGACGTTATCAGTAATGCCTGCCTTAATGTACATTGAACCCTTGGTAACGTGGAGCATGGCTGGGGTCCTGGCGCACTATATAAGCCACCCCCTCCTCCTGTAAAAGGGTTCGCATCCCTATAACTCACATATACACATATCAGTCGACCGCCTCCGCGCACCGAGACGTAGGGCTGTTACTTCCTCCGAAAGGGCCTGAACTCGTAAAACACCTCGTGTAAAACTTCACCATAGCTAGGGCCTTGCCTCCTCATTCGTACCCCCTACTCGTACTGTCAGGCTTGGAACCACGACAGTTGGCGCCCACCGTGGGGCAAGGCGTCTTAGCGACATCTGGTGAGGTTGCAATTTCTTCTCCGACCTCCTTCATCATGGTGTCAGGCGGTGGTTTAGCGTTGGGCCGCGAGATCCGGCTCGGCGCGCTTGTCTTCATCGCCGACGACTCCGCATGGCTCTATGAGGCCCCTCTCGACGTCGAGGCTATGCCCGCCCGCGGGGCTGCGCACTTCCGCGCCAGCGCCTGCGGCGTCCTCCGTCGGTAGCCGTCGACTCAGTATTCATCGATCCCTACATCGTCCCCCATCCCCGCCGTACGCTGTCGCAAGCGATCTGGTCGCTCATGGCTCCAGCGGTGGGTGAAACACGCGGTGGCCCGTCAGACGGCCACCCGTCAAGTCGCGCCCATCGAGCCCGACGGATACCTCTACGGGCCGGTCGATCCGTCGATCGAGCTCATAGATTCTGTTTCCGAGTGCGGGAGCATCGATTCCTCAGCGGAAGTCCTCATGGTCGACTGGTGCCGCAGCCCGCCGGATTTTCCTCGTGGTGGAGACGGCGGCAGCGGCGGCGGCCGTTCACACGACAACGACGGCTATATTCCTCAACCCCTCACTGCCGAGCAGAGGGCTGAGCTTTGTCGCCGCAACGAAGGCACACTCTTCACTCCCATCGTGGGAGATTCTCCAGAGGCTCTGGCCCTGGAAGCCACGCGCTTGGAAAATATCCAGCGCGCACTCGATGAACATGCCCACAGACTGGTCCCCGAGTCCAGTCGACGACCGCAACAATCACACCCACGCGAGACTCAGGTGTTCCGCACACCAGTCTAGAACCTTGAAGCCGCGGCTCGCATCGCGGAGTCGATTCAACCTTCTCAGTCAGAGGCTGGGAGAGGCCTTCAGCAGATCCGAGGTTTGCCCCGAACGGCTGAAGAGCAAAACGCGGCCGTTTCTCAGTCGCGCAACAGGATCCACAGCAGATCGGTGGCTGCGGACACCGTTTGGTCAGCCCACAGTCCAAGATCGCCCCCAAGGCGTGAGGAACGTGGCCCGCGACAAGACAGGCATCTGGGTCGGAATGACGAGCAACACGACCGTCGACCCGGTCATCATGACCGCCATCGAGCGCCTACGCCTCCTCCGGGAAGCGGATCATACTCGCCCCGGCGGCACGAGGGCAGGCGCCTGCGCGACGACGAGCGGAGGGTTCCCCCTGATCCCCGGAGGCCAGGTTTCGACGCAAGGTCTATACTTGTTCAGGGACAGGTCGACCGGAACAAGGCTTTCAGAGAAGAGCAAGGCACAGATCAACCAAGTGGGAGCCGAGCGCCTGTCTCTGGACCCGACTGTTTCTGAAGTGCCATCAGAGCCGCAGAGATCCCCCCGAACTTCAGGTTGGCGGCGGGAGTAAGCAAGTTCACCGGCGAGTCAAAACCAGACACCTGTCTAGAAGATTACCGAGTGGCCGTACAGATCGGAGGCGGCAACGACGACGTGGCCATGAAGCACCTTCCTCTGATGCTGGGCGGTTCGGCTCGGGCGTGGCCCAATCAGTTGGCCCCCGGGAGTATTTACAGTTGGGAAGAGCTCGCACGAGTGTTCATTCGGACCTTCGAAGGCACCTGCAAGCGGCCTGCTGGACTCGCAGAGCTTCAGCATTGCACGTAGAAGTCGAATGAAACTTTGAGGGATTACATCCAGCGATGGACCACCTTGCATCACACGATGGAAAATGTGTCTGAGCACCAGGCGGCTTGCGCCTTCAAGGAAGGCATACGTAACCGAGAGCTAAATCTGAAGTTTGGTCGAACATGCGATATGTACCTGTCACGGATGATGGAGATTGCTAGTAGGTATGCCAACGGCGAAGAGGCTGATCGGCTCCGAAGTGGCAAGAAACCAGTCGGGCAGGATGATCAGAATTCCAATCGGAAGAACAAGCGCAAAGCCGAGCCAGCTGCTCAAGGCGAGGCTGCAGTGGTTAATCAAGGAAAGGTCAAAGGAAAGCCGAAGGGGTCCTGGGCCCCCAAGAAAGTGAAGGATCAAGCTAGGAATGATGTACTCGACCAGCCATGTCCCATTCACACAAAGAAAGATGAAGAGGGAAACTTGGTATATCCCAAGCACACCACTCGGCAGTGTCGGCTCCTGATCCAGAACTTCCAGAAAGATCAATCGATTGAGAAGGGGAAGGAATCAGAAGAGTCCGAAGGCAAGGAAGGGGATGGAGGATACCCCCAGATCAACTCCACTTTGGTGATCTTCGCAGACATCGAGAGCAAAAGTCGACTGAAAGTCATCAATAGAGAAGTAAACATGGTTGCCCCGGCGACCCCCATCAAATTCGATCAGTCTGATCACCCTGCGCACATTGCCACCCCCGGGCGGCAGTCACTGGTGGTCGACCCTGTGGTCGAGGGCACACGTCTGACCAGAGTCCTAATGGATGGGGAAAGTGGCTAGAATATCTTGTATGCAGCAACCCTCCGGGATATGGGCATTCCAATGTACAAGCTGAGCGAAAGTAACATGAGGTTCCACGGGGTCATCCCCGGGAAGAAGGCCGACTCACTTGGCAAAATCACACTCGACGTGGTCTTTGGCGAATTGAAGAACTATCGCAAAGAGAAGCTGACGTTCGAAGTGGTGGACTTCAATAGCGCTTATCACGCCATCCTGGGTAGGCCCGCCTACGCCAGGTTCATGGCTCGACCATGTTACGTTTACCTCAAGCTGAAGATGCCGGGACCCAACGGCGTTATAACCGTCACTGGGAACCGTCAGAAAGCAGAAGAGTGCTTCCAGAAAGGCTCGAAGATCGCTGACGAGCAGATGGCAGAAGTAGAGATGGAGGAGTACCAAAAGAGCGTGGATCCGAGTGTTCTGCTGAGGGCAAAGAAGTCAGCTTCCGAGTCAGCTTTCCAATCGGCCGGGGACACGAAACCCGTGCACATCCACCCCACCGACCCCAATGCAGCACCGACCCACATTTACACTACACTCGACAGCAAATAGGAAGAAGCGCTCATCCAGTTCCTCCGTGAGAATTGGGACATCTTCGCATGGAAACCATCAGACATGTCGGGTGTGCCCAGGGGACTGGCTGAGCACCATTTGCGAGTCGACCCAAAGGTGAAGCCTGTGAAGGAACATCTCCATCGGTCCACTGCAGAGAAGCGAAAGGCAATTGGCGAGGACGTGGCTCGGCTCCTCGCAGCTGAGTTTATCCGCGAGATCTACCACTCCGAGTGGCTCGCCAATGTCGTCATGGTCCCCAAGAAGGACAAGTCTCTCCGCATGTGCATCGATTTCAAGCACATCAATCGGGCTTGCCAGAAGGATCATTTTCCTCTCCCCCGCATCGATCAGATAGTTGACTCGACTTCGGGATGTGAGCATTTGTCCTTTCTGGACGCGTATTCTGGGTACCATCAGATCCGTCTGTTCGGACCCGATGAAATAAGGACAGCTTTCATCACCCCCGTCGGGTGTTTCTATTATGTCACCATGCCTTTCGGTCTCAAAAATGCCGGCGCTACCTTCATGCGCATGATCCAGAAGTGCTTAATAAAGCAAATCAGTCGGAATGTCGAGGCATACATGGATGACATTGTGGTCAAGTCACGGAAAGGTTTCGACCTGCTGACCGACCTCGCTGAGACATTCGCAAACTTAAGAAGCTATGATATCAAGCTCAATCCGTCAAAGTGTACATTTGGAGTTCCTGGCGGCAAGTTGCTCAGTTTTCTCATTTCCGAACGGGGAATCGACGCCAATCCAGAGAAGGTCAGCACCATCCTCCGAATGAAATGCCCCGAGCGTATACACGACGTCTAGAAGCTTACTGATTGCTTGGCCGCATTGAGTCGATTCATTTCTCGTCTCGGTGATAAGGCACTGCCTCTCTACCGACTCATGAAGAAATCAGACAAATTTGAGTGGAATTCCGAAGCTGAAGCAGCGTTTGAAGAGCTCAAAGCCCCACTGTCCACCCAGCCGGTGCTTGCTGCCCCAGTCAGCAGAGAGCCTCTCCTACTATACATTGCAGCTACCGGACAAGTTGTCAGCACTATACTCACAGTCGAGCGGGAAGAAGAGGGCAAGGAATACAAGGTCCAGCGCCTAGTCTACTACATATCCGAAGTTTTGACTCCCTCCGAGCAAAGGTACCGGCATTACCAAAAGCTTGTGTACGGGATTTACTTGACTGCAAAAAAGGTTGCCCATTACTTCTCGGACCATACAATCTCAGTCGTCAGCGACGCCCCGCTGTCAGAGATCCTAAACAACCGAGACGCAACCGGTCGAGTGGCAAAATGGGCGATTGAACTTCTTCCGTTAGATATCAAGTTTGAAGCGAAGAAAGCCATCAAGTCTCAGGCTATAATAGATTTTGTGGCCGAGTGGATAGAACAAGAGTTGCCGACTCAAGTTCAGTCGGATCACTGGACTATGTTCTTCGATGGATCCAAGATGCTGAACGGATCCGGCGCACGCGTGGTCCTGGTTTCTCCCAGGGGCGACAAGCTCAGTTACGTCCTTCAGATCCACTTTGACTCGTCGAACAATGAAGCTGAGTACAAAGCACTTTTGTACGGGTTGCGCATGGCCATCTCACTCGGCGTCCGTCGCCTGATGGTTTATGGTGAGTCTGACTTAGTGGTGAACCAAGTGATGTAGGAATGGAACGTCAGGAGCCCGACAATGACCAGTTATTGCAGTGCAGTGCGGAAGCTTGAAAAGAAGTTTGAAGGTTTAGAGCTCCATCATGTGCCCAGAGCCAAGAATCAGCTGGCTGATGACCTTGCAAAAATTGGGTCGACTCGGAAGCCTATTCCCAAGAATGTGTTCCTGGAGCATCTGCACACCCCTTCTGTCAAAGAAGACCCCTTCACGGAAGAGCCCCCGCAGCCAGTCAGTGCGTCAGATTCGACTGAAGTCGAAATACCTGCAGTGGTCGACCTGATCATGGAGGTCCTAGTAATTACGCCAGACTGGACTGTGCCATACATATCATATCTGCTCAGGCAAGAACTCCCGGAAGATGAGGATGAAGCGCGCCAGATCGTCCGCCGATCCAAGGCGTTTACTGTCATTCAGGGTCAACTCTACAGAGAAAGCGTCACCAGAGTCGCTCAGCGCTGCATCACCTCAGAGGAAGGTCGATTGATCCCGGATGAGATTCACTCGAGAACTTGTGGCCACCACGCTTTCTCTTGGACTATAGTGGCCAAAGCGTACCGAGCCGGGTTTTACTGGCCCCGTGCCAACGAGATGGCCAATGATATTGTGGACAAGTGCGCAGGTTGCCAGTTCTACTCCAATGTGTCACACAAGCCGGCGTCTGCATTGAAGACCATTCCGCTAGTCTGGCCCTTTGCTGTTTGGGGCTTGGACATGGTCGGCCCCTTCAGAACGGGCAGAAGCGGATTCACCCACCTACTCGTGGCAGTCGACAAGTTCACAAAATGGATTTAGGCCAAGCCCATCAAGAACCTCGAGTCGAGCACCGCCATCAGCTTCATCAGGGAATTGATATTCAGATATGGAGTTCCCCACAGCATCATCACAGATAACGGCTCCAATTTTGACTCAGATGAATTCAGAGCTTTCTGTGCTTCTCAAGGAACATGAGTCGACTACGCCTCCGTGGCACATCTGCAGTCGAATGGACAGGCAGAAAGAGCAAATGGTTTGATTCTCCAAGGCCTAAAGCCACAGCTCATGCGTGATCTTAAGCATGCTGCTGGGGCTTGGGTAACTGAACTACCATGTGTCCTATGGGGTTTGAGGACAACTCCAAACCGGCGACTGGCCGTACCCCTTTCTTCATGGTCTATGGATCCGAAGCTATGTTGCCGAGCCACTTGTTACACAACGCCCCCAGAGTGGAACTCTCCTCCGAAGCCGAGGCAAAGCAGGCTCGTCAGGATGCAGTCGACCTTTTGGAAGAGGAACGAGAGATGGCCTTGATCCGGTCGACCATCTATCAGCAAGACCTGCGTCGATTCCATGCTCGCAAAGTCCGAAGCCGAGCATTTCAGGAAGGATACCTGGTCCTTCAAGTGCATCAGAAGCGACCTCACAAGCTCGCCCCGGCCTTGGAAGGCCCGTTCATCATCACCAAGGTGCTGCACAACGGAGCGTACCACCTCTACAATGTCGCCAAGAAGAAAGACGAACCTCGTTCATGGAACGCGGACCTGCTCCGCCGCTACTACAGTTGAAACACTCGACAGTCGAGTTGTAATAAAGATTTTCCCGATTTGTTTCAAAGACAAGTTTGCAGCGGTCCTTTAATGATTGTTGTTTTCTAAAAAAACACTGGTCTTCAAAACCCCCCCAGTGGGTGCTTAGCCGCGAACCCGATTCGCCTAAGTTTCAAAAATTACTCCGAGTGAAGAGCAACCCTCTCACTCAGGGGCTTAGCCGCGAACCCGATTCGCCTAAGTTACAAACACTCACTCCGAGTGTAGAACAACCCTCTCACTCGGGGGCTTAGCTGCGGTCTTCCGAGCTGCGTCATAAGTATAATGTGGCTCTGCCTTCTGAGCTCCGCCACAAATACAACGTAGCCTGGAATCGCGTAACTTACAAACATCCACTCCAAGCAGAGAGCAATCCTCTCACTCGGAGGCTTAGCTGCGGCCCCGTGACTCGCCTAAGTTACAAACACTCACTCCGAGTGAAGAGCAACCCTCTCACTCGGGGGCTTAGCTGCGGTACAACGAGCTGCGTCATAAGTATAATGTGGCTCTGTCTTCCGAGCTCCGCCACAAATAAAACGTAGCTTGGAATCGCCTAAGTTACAAACATCCACTCCGAGTGAAGAGGAATCCTCTCACTTGGGGGCTTAGCTGCGGTCCTCCGAGCTGCGTCATAAGTGTAATGTGGCTCTGTCTTTGTGACGCCTGGATAGTTAAGCTACAGTAACCCTCTACTAATGACGACACGTCACCGCAAATTACTGTTGATAATCTCGTGTTAGTTTGAAACCAGTTCGAAATTCAAATTCAGAATGAAGCAAACAATAGAAGTTTTCAAACATCAAAACTAAAATGTTCTATAGGTGGCAACTAAATCATGTGTAATATTGGTGGAGAAACCACACTTTTCATAAGGTATATAAATGCACTAAACAAATATAATAAGTGACAGGAACAAATATTCAAAAGCATTTTAAATAAATAATATAGTATAGAGTATGTTCTTATAACAACAAACTTTTGAGGTATTACTAAATTAGGGATCATTTTAATATTAGTTAAAAACTTGACTGAAAAGAAAGTAAAATAAAAACAGAAAAGAAAATAAGAAAAGGTAAAACAAAACAACACAAAGAAAAAAAAGGAGAAGAACCCCCCCTGCTGGGCCGTGGCCCAGTTGGCCACCTAGGCCATCCGGCACAGCCGCCCCCCTCGCTCGCCTTAACACACCACCGACACCCCCCACTCTCCCCTCGATCCCTAGCTCCCCCCACGCCCCCTCTGCCCGATCTGAATCGGGGGGCAACCGACGCCCCCGACCAGCAGCAAGCCATCGCCCCACCGGCCTCGTCGACGGCGGTCCGGACGCCGCCCCGACCCCGACGCCCTCGAACCAAGCCGCCTGGATGCCGCCGGACCTCGTCCGCTCGCTTCCCCGGCTCCCCCTCGCCGGACCACCTCGACCCTCACCACTGCCTCGCGCCCTACAGCCCGCCGTGAGCACCTCCCTCCTCTCTCCCGTACCCCTCTGCTCACCCCGTAACTTGGCCGCGCCCGAGCCTCAGCCACGGCGCCGTCGCGCCCGACTACGCCCTTGCCGCCTACACCCGCTCGCCTCCCGCTCGCGCTCTCACCTACTGCTGGTGCCGCCGCGCCTTGCCTCTGCCGGCCCGCACCTGCCGTCGTTGCTGTTGCACGCTACTGCGGCCATCCTTGCTCGAGCGTGCCCCGCTGCCAACCATCGTCGTCAGCCGCTCCCTCCTGACCACCCACACCGCCGCACGCGTCCTGGCCTCCCCGCCGCCTTCTGTTGCTCGCCGGCCGTCATCCTCCGCCTCCCCAACCGCACTGCGCCCCTCACCCTCCTACCTGCCATGCCCGCTGGCTGGCCGCGCCCGCTCGGGCCGCTGCTGGCCGGGGCCTCGCCGCCGCAGCGACCAACGGATCCCCTGCCGCCCTGCCCTGCACCGCCCATTCCCCCTGGCCGCAGCCGCCGGCGGCCTCGCCACGCCCGTGGCTAGCTTCCCCCTGGCCGTCGATCTGGGCACCTGCCCAGTCGGGCGCGAGGCGCCAACGCCCATAACCCGCCCTGCTAAGTGCCCGAGACCCGCTAAGCCCCTGGTCCTATGACATGGGACCCCACCACAGAATGCTTTAAATAAAAAAAAGAATAAAAAAATAAAAATATTAATTAATTAATTAATTAACTTAATTAATCTAATTTGATTAAACTTAATTAATCGTCTTTAGTTAACCTAATTAATATGTTAATTAAACTAACTAGGTTAATTAGTTAACAGTCAATGACTGGCGGGACCCACACGTCAGTTTGACTAGGTCAACTGACTAGTTGACTGCTAACGTCGTGCTGACGTCATGCTGACGTCATCCGTACTATTCTGGATAATGTTCTATTAAATTAATTAAATAAATTCCAGAAAATGTTTAATACTTTAGAAAATCATATAAAATAATCCGTAGCTCGGATGAAAAAGTTTTATATATGAAAGTTGCTCAGAATTTTGAGAAGCATCCGAATACGCAGTCCGTTCGTCCGCCACACATCTCTATCATACCGAACGAGCAACATTCCCCCTCCGTTTCATTTGCCCAAAAATGCCTAACACCAGGAATACTTTCCCGGATGTTATTCCTCTTCGCCTGTATCACCGAGCACCGCGTTAGGTCACACGTAGCACCGCCTTTTGCCATGTTATGCTTTGTGATGCTATTGTTTTCTCTGTTATTAATTTGTTTCCCCTCCGTTGCTTATTTTCGGTAGGCTCCGGTACTGTGATAGACCCCGAGACAATTGATGCTTCGGTGTTCGACTACGACTACGCTTCCGAAGATTCCTTTCGTCTGCAGAGCTTCCAGGCAAGCCCCCCCCCTTTGATCACCAGATATCGCCTATTCTTCTTTCTACTGCTTGCATTAGAGTAGTGTAGCATGTTACTGTTCGGTTACTCCTATTCTGTTGCACAACCTGTCATTGCTGCTACAACTGTTGATACCTGTACCTGCCATCCTATTGCTTAGTATAGGATGCTAGTATTCCATCAGTGGCCCTTCATTCTTGTCCGTCTGCCATGCTATACCATCGGGCCGTGATCACTCGGGTGGTGATCACGGGTATATACTATATACATACTTTACATACACATGATGATGATTCAGAGATGGGGGCTGAAGGGGCAGGTGGTTCCACCCAGGTAGTGGTGGGCCTGGGTTCCCGACAGCCCCCTGATGGTTACTTTGTGGCGGAGCGACATGGCAGGTTGCGACCACCTAGGAGACAGGTGGGCCTGGCCCTGGTCGTTGTCCGCGGTTATTTCATAATAACACGTTTAACGGGATCTTGGTATTTGATCTGAGTCTGGCCATTTGGTCTATACGCACTAACCAGCTGCGTGGGAACAGTTATGGGCACTCGACGTCGTGGTATCAGCCGAAGCCTTCTTGACGTCAGCGACTTAGCGGCGCACGCCGGATTGGACTGGAAAGCCTACTCTGGTATTAGGAGAGGCTAGGTCTGCTTACCGGCCGCCCTCGCAACGTGCAGGTGTGCATTGGGCGATGGGCCCAGACCCCCGTGCGCTTAGGGTTTAGACCGGCGTGCTAACCTCTCTGTTGTGCTTAGGTAGGGCTGCGACGTGTTGATCTTCCGAGGCCGGGCATGACCCTGGAAAGTGTGTCCGGCCAAATGGGATCAAGCGTGCTGGGTTATGTGGTGCACCCCTGCAGGGAAGTTAATCTATTCGAATAGCCGTGTCCCTCGGTAAAAGGACGACCCGGAGTTGTACTCTGACCTCATGACAACTAGAACTGGATACTTAATAAAACACACCCAGACAAGTTCCAGATACAACCCGGTGATCGCTTTCTCACAGGGCGACGAGGGGAGGATCACCAGGTAGGATTATGCTATAGGTTGTTACTTGGTGAACTTACCATCTACTCCCTTCTACTGCTGCAAGGCGGAGGCTGCGAGAAGCAAGGATACTTGTTACTTTCCAGCTACTCTCATCTACCGCTGCAAGATGGAGGTGGCCAGAAGCGTAGTCTTCGATTAGATTAGCTATCCCCCTCTTATTCTGCTTTCTGCAGTTCAGTCCACATATATTACCCCTTTACACAGTTATCATTGCATATGTAGTGTAGATCCTTGCTTGCGAGTACTTTGGATGAGTACTCACGGTTGCTTTGCTCCCCCTTTCCCCCCTTTTCTCTTTCTTCTCGGATGATGCAACCAGATGATGGAGTCCAGGAGCCAGAGGATCCCGATGATGTTTCTACATGGAGTTCGGCTTCGAGGAGTAGTTAGGAGGTCCCAGGCAGGAGGCCTTGCCTTTTCGATCATTGCTACTTTTGTGCTAGCCTTCTTAAGGCAATCTTGTTTAACTTATGTCTGTACTCAGATATTATTGCTTTCGCTGACTCTTATGTTTCCGAGCTTTTGTATTCGAGCCCTCGAGGCCCCTGTCTTGTAATATAAAGCTTGTAGTATTTTAATTTGTGTCTAGAGTTGTGTTGTGATATCTTCCAGTGAGTCCCTGATCTTGGTCGTACACATTTGCGTGCATGATTAGTGTACGGACAAATCGGGGGCGTCACAAGTTGGTATCAGAGCCGACTGCCTGTAGGAATCCCCCTTTCCAACTCCTTGGCCGAACTTGAGTCTAGTATTTGAAAAACAAATTTACTAATTGTGTGGCTTACGGGTCCACAGCACCTTTGGGTGGTATTAGGATCTTTTACTCCTCGTCTATACTCTGGGACTCTTATCTCTCTTCTATTCGGGATAAATGAATTTTGCTAAATCTAACCTTAGGATCTCGTTATCACTTTCACCCGGAGAGTGCCTTATGATCGATGATCGTCTGCTGCACCAGAAGACCCTGAAGATACTCCCCGTTGTTAACCCGAGAACTTGCTCTCATCACCTTTGCAATTCACTGCCACCAATATATCCCTATGGATATCTGCATGCACTTGCCATTATCATGATCATTCCTCGTCGCTCTTGTTATTACAAGATGCCTCAAAATATTCTCCGTTGTCCCGAGAATCCTTTGAGTTTACTGTCTTGCAGTTTTATTTCGCATGAAAACCCTTACTGTTATTCCTCACATTTCTCGAGGATCCGTTCTTCTCGATTGTTCATGTGTCTAACAATATTCTTCGGAATACTTTTTGATCTTTCGTAAATCCTTTGCAGCCTGTTACTCTTGAAATTCTTGCCTGCTTGCATTATGGTTAATTCCATATGAATAGTAGTCTTTTTTAACATCCCTTGTCCTAGTCATTTTGAGCCTATTGATTCAATGTGTGCGTATGCACACAATCATCAGGTTATCCTTTTTAAAATTATCTTTCCGGCTCAAACGTCATTTCGGACATGAGTTGGTTCTCGGCAATTCAAACCTTTATTGATTATACAACTAAGTGTTGTCAACTTAGCCATCCTGGATCAGAGCGTCTGCTTCTGATCCTTCGTTTTGGAAACCATAATTTCTTTCTATTTAAGCATCAGACCAATCAGGTGATTCTTGAATCTGATGCCTCCGCATTCTTCTTCCTCTAAGTGAGTACCGATACTCACATCAGCTCCGTTGTGGATCGCTCGATCCTTTGATGAAATATTATCCGACAGTGTCCTTCTTATTCAATCACCTTGTGAGTTCTTCCCCTGATACATAATGCCTTTGGTAAACTGAATCCTTTGCTTGGCCAACCTTGCTCTGCTTTCGAGCTTGAGTATTCACTTTAAAACTTGTGGTATATGTTACTAAGATGCCTGATGGGTTGAACCTATGCCTTCTGCTAAATCGTGAGGACCCGAAAGTTTTCACAAGGCATACTCTTTCGGTGTCTCACCAAATGAAATTCCAACACTACAGTTTTATCAAAGCGAGAGGTGAATGGAATGATTTGCATTAAAGAAGTGGGAGTCGACCTTGAACTTGTGTTCATGCCCATGAAAATGATGTAGACCGTCTCGAAAGCTTCTTGCAAAATGATTATCCAACTGTATGATTCTTTCGGAGTCAATAAATTTGATCCCTTGCAGTTATGGTTCCGACCATGTTGTGCTTATTCAATATATCTCGAATAAATCCATTCCAGGCCTCGCCAATTTTTGACAAGGTTAAAGTATCTACTGTCATAGGCCAATGACCTAGTTCAACTTCTATCGTGTTCTACCTTCGAGCTTTACCCACTGATATCTCGAGGATATCATGCCTTTGCTCTACACCTTTTGAACTTTTGATGAAGTAATACATTTGCTTGTCATAATCACTCTACGGGTTCTAGGTTGCCGTCAACCGAGGACACCGTTTAGTAAATCAATTCCGCACTACAAATTCTAATACTCATAGTATTTTACTGGGAAATTCTGAACTCAATCTGGTCATACGTGGACTATCGGATGCTTCCTGGTCTTGCTATCTTTTACTGTGCTACCTCGTCCTTCTATGGTGCACGAATTCTCCAGTGTGTGAGCACGACTGATGTCGAGTTTTCAACATCATGTTGCTTGTCTTGAAAGGAAACGTTGGCTTCGAGCTTGCATCATATATATTGATCCTATAACTTATCACTTTGTCATTCCCTTGCTTGTTGTCGTTGTTGTTTGATTGCATCCTCTTGAAACCTCCCGACAAATGTGTCGGATCACCTTCAACACTTTGACTTCTTCCGAGATGTCAACTATGTTCATGATAAGAAATACCCTCCTTGCCCTCGATGATTTTTATTATCATCGACAACACCCTTGACTTCCTTTCATCGCGAACTTGTCTACATTATGAACAGAACTTGCTCTCCAGGTAGTGTTGTGTTCTGCCTTGAAGTATTAATGTCTTTTATGTCGAGAATGTTGTGGGGATTGCTCCACCTCTCAGAAATTCTCGGTATGATGATACTTCTCACCATAACCATTCTTCCTTGGTCCCCGTGTTGTTTTTAACCGGGATACCAATATGCTAACGATGCTGCTTGAGTTATGTACTTCTAGCAACCCTATTGCTTTGAAGTTTACGCTCGACAGTTCGTTCTTAGACTGTTGGTTATTGAATCGTCACTCTAACATTGATCTTGCTGCCTAAGGTCATATTTCGGGCACACCTTTCAAGTAATGATTAATGGTGTATGTTTTCCTCGAGCATACAACATTATATCATTTGAATTGACAACTTTTTTTTCTTGTTCACATTATTATGGAAATCCATTCGTTTGGAATTCTCGATGAATTGTCGCTGAGCCCAACAACCACCTCCTCATCCTCTCCTTGGTTTAATGATGAACTATTGTTTCGGGAACCCGCTCCCATAGTTCATTTCCCGAGAATCTTGCAATGTCATTTCGTCGATTTGTGTTGCACCTTTTCTTCTCGAACATCCTGAGTTTGAGGTATCATGACACCAATCAGATCTGAATCCCGGTCAGATATGATGGTTGGGGCAACTTCCAGGAGTTATAATGTTGGTCCTTTGATGACCCGATAATATGATGTCATGCCCAACACCCCTGGCTGGAGGACCCATCATTATAATTTCTTTTGCAAGGATAGCCATTCTTCTAGGAGGAGATTGTAACACTTATTCTATAAGTTGCTTCTGATGGATCATTTGTGTATCGAAGGTCTGTCCCTTGATTGAAACACCATATCATTGTTACCTCGAAGCATGGCTATGATACCCTACTCATCAACAAGAACATTGGAGGTGCGATGCTAAATGTTTCTTGGTCAGTTATCCAAACACCGTTGTATGGGTACCATCTTGATTAATCCTTGCCTCTTTATCTGAATGGTTGGGTACTTGCTCTCCTACCCTGTATGCCCTGTTCTACTTGTCCATGGGAAGGATATACTCCTAATAATTGTGTGTAATCACAATTTTCCTTTTCCATTTGTTTGTTTAACCTTTCTTTTATCTACATATAATCTAAGCAGTAATAATTTTCTGCTTATGTAAACGACTTGGTGTTCAACTTTGTCATTAAGAACCTGTTACTATTGTTCCTAACATTCCGGTAACCACCGATGGAAGAAAACTTTGCCTACCAGTCCACCTCATTTCAACGAGCGGGAAAATGGTTCTCTTTGTTCCCCGTCCTTGGTACCGACATCGTTGACGACATAGCTGACAAGCTAACCAGTGACATGCCTCCCTGTCGCGGCTGTGCAAGATGTCACCACCCTTCCTACTTTCAACCCACATGGTGGGCCCATAACCCACAGGTCCACGGGATCGAAACCTGACTCTCTTGTACAACCCTGACTATAATGTATCTTTTGCACCTGGCTTCTTTGTGATTCATGAGCCAAATTCTACCATGTTTCATCCTGGTATCAAACATCATATTATTCTCATTGATCAAGACCCCATTCTAGCTTCTGGTTAGGCATCTGATGACTGCCTACCCGATTGAAACTTTGGTACCATCGCTTATTGTTCTCAATGCATTCACTAAAATACTACTCGTAGGGTACTTCGAGTATAACTTTCTGAATTCACTATCGGATGCACAAACTCCATGGAGATATGTTCCTCCAAAGTTTTCCCTGTTATCGCGTTCGTAGGACGATGAAGGCCCCGAAGAAAGTATGACGACTTGATCACGATAATTTGAAGCTGAGAAATGAAGACATCAACGGAAGGGATCAACCTCTTCGAAAGGGCAGCCAACACCAAGAAGACACGTTAGGTTTACGCTAACAGCACTCCCCCCTTTACTCCACCGCTTAAATCTCGGGACGAGATTGTTTTTTAGTGGAGGAGAATTGTGACGCCCGGATAGTTAAGCTACAGTAACCCTCTACTAATGATGACACGTCACCGTAAATTACTGTTGATAATCTCGTGTTAGTTTGAAACCGGTTCGAAATTCAAATTCAGAATGAAGCAAACAATAAAAGTTTTCAAACATCAAAACTAAAATGTTCAATAGGTGGCAACTAAATCATATGTAATATTGGTGGAGAAACCACACTTTTTATAAGGTATATAAATGCACTAAACAAATATAATAAGTGACAGGAACAAATATTCAAAAGCATTTTAAATAAATAAAATAGTATAGAGTATGTTCTTATAACAACAAACTTTTGAGGTATTACTAAATTAGGGATCATTTTAATATTAGTTAAAAACTAGATTGAAAAGAAAGTAAAATAAAAACAGAAAAGAAAATAAGAAAAGGTAAAACAAAACAAAACAAAGAAACAAAAAAAAGGAGAAGAACCCCCCCTGCTGGGCCGTGGCCCAGTTGGCCACCTAGGCCATCTGGCCCAGCCGCCCCCCTCGCTCGCCTTAACACACCACCGACACCCCCCACTCCCCCCTCGATCCCTATCTCCCCCCACGCCCCCTCTGCCCGATCTGAATCGGGGGGCAACCGACGCCCCCGACCAGCAGCAAGCCATCGCCCCACCGGCCTCGTCAAAAGCGGTCCGGACGCCGCCCCGACCCCGACGCCCTCGAACCGAGCCGCCTGGATGCCGCCGGACCTCGTCCGCTCGCTTCCCCGGCTCCCCCTCGCCGGACCACCTCGACCCTCACCACTGCCTCGCGCCCTACAACCCGCCGTGAGCACCTCCCTCCTCTCTCCCGTACCCCGCTGCTCACCCCGTAACTTGGCTGCGCCCGAGCCACAGCCACAGCGCCGTCGTGCCCGACTACGCCCTTGCCGCCTACACCCGCTCGCCTCCCGCTCGCGCTCTCACCTACTGCTGGTGCCGCCGCGCCTTGCCTCTACCGGCCCGCACCTACCGTCGTTGCTGTTGCACGCTACTGCGGCCATCCTCGCTCGAGCGCGCCCCGCTGCCAACCATCGTCGTCAGCCGCTCGCTCCTGACCACCCACACCGCCGCGCGCGTCCTGGCCTTCCCACCGCCTTCTGTTGCTCGCCGGCCGTCATCCTCCGCCGCCCCAACCGCACTGCACCCCTCACCCTCCTACCTGCCATGCCCGCCGGCTGGCCGCGCCCGCTCGGGCCGCTGCTGGCCGGGGCCTCGCCGCCGCAGCGACCAATGGATCCCCTGCCGCCCTGCCCTGCACCGCCCATTCCCCCTAGCCACAGCCGCCGGCGGCCTCGCCACGCCCATGGCTAGCTTCCCCCCTGGCCGTCGATCTGGGCACCTGCCCAGTCGGGCGCCAGGCGCCAACGCCCATAACCCGCCCCGCTAAGTGCCCGAGACCCGCTAAGCCCCTGGTCCTATGACATTGGACCCCACCACAGAATGCTTTAAATAAAAAAAAGAATAAAAGAATAAAAATATTAATTAATTAAATAATTAACTTAATTAATCTAATTTGATTAAACTTAATTAATCGTGTTTAGTTAACCTAATTAATTTGTTAATTAAACTAACTAGGTTAATTAGTTAACAGTCAATGACTGGCGGGACCTACACGTCAGTTTGACTAGGTCAACTGACTAGTTGACTGCTGACGTCGTGCTGACGTCATGCTGACGTCATCTGTACTATTCTGGATAATGTTCTATTAAATTAATTAAATAAATTCCAGAAAATGTTTAATACTTTAGAAAATCATATAAAATAATCCGTAGCTCGGATGAAAAAGTTATATATATGAAAGTTGTTCAGAATTTCGAGATGCATCCGAATACGCAGTCCGTTCGTCCGCCACACATCTCTATCATATCGAACGAGCAACATTCCCCCTCCGTTTCATCTGCCCGAAAATGCGTAACACCGGGAATACTTTCCCGGATGTTATTCCTCTTCGCCTGTATCACCGAGCACCGCGTTAGGTCACACGTAGCACCGCCTTTTGCCATGTTATGCTTTGTGATGCTATTGTTTGCTCTGTTATTTATTTGTTTCCCCTCCGTTGCTTATTTTCGGTAGACTCCGGTACTGTGATAGACCCCGAGACCATTGATGCTTCGGTGTTCGACTACGACTACGCTTCTAAAGATTCCTTTCGTCTGCAGAGCTTCCAGGCAAGCCCCCCCCCCTTTGATCACCAGATATCGCCTATTCTTCTTTCTACTGCTTGCATTAGAGTAGTGTAGCATGTTACTGTTCGGTTACTCCTATTCTGTTGCACAGCCTATCATTGCTGCTACAACTGTTGATACCTGTACCTGCCATCCTAATGCTTAGTATAGGATGCTAGTATTCCATCAGTGGCCCTTCATTCTTGTCCGTATGCCATGCTATACCATCGGGCCGTGATCACTCGGGTGGTGATAACGGGTATATACTATATACATACTTTACATACACATGATGATGATTCGGAGATGGGGGCTGAAGGGGCAGGTGGTTCCACCCAGGTAGTGGTGGGCCTGGGTTCCCGACAGCCCCCTGATGGTTACTTTGTGGCGGAGCGACAGGGCGGGTTGCGACCACCTAGGAGACAGGTGGGCCTGGCCCTGGTCGTTGTCCGCGGTATTTCATACTAACACGTTTAACAGGATCTTGGTATTTGATCTGAGTCTGGCCATTTGGTCTATACGCACTAACCAGCTGCGTGGGAACAGTTATGGGCACTCGACGTCGTGGTATCAGGCGAAGCCTTCTTGACGTGAGCGACTTAGCGGCGCGCGCCGGATTGGACTGGAAAGCCTACTCTGTTATTAGGAGAGGCTAGGTCTGCTTACCGGCCGCCCTCGCAACATGCAAGTGTGCATTGGGCGATGGGCCCAGACCCCCGTGCGCTTAGGGTTTAGACCGGCGTGCTGACCTCTCTGTTGTGCTTAGGTAGGGCTGCGACGTGTTGATCTTCCGAGGCCGGGCATGACCCTGGAAAGTGTGTCCGGCCAAATGGGATCAAGCGTGCTGGATTATGTGGTGCACCCCTGCAGGGAAGTTAATCTATTCGAATAGCCGTGTCCCTCGGTAAAAGGACGACCCGGAGTTGTACTCTGACCTCATGACAACTAGAACTGGATACTTAATAAAACACACCCAGACAAGTTCCAGATACAATCCGGTGATCGCTTTCTCACAGGGCGACGAGGGGAGGATCACCGGGTAGGATTATGCTATACGTTGTTACTTGGTGAACTTACCATCTACTCCCTTCTACTGCTGCAAGGCGGAGGCTGCGAGAAGCAAGGATACTTGTTACTTTCCAGCTACTCTCATCTACTGCTGCAAGATGGAGTCTTCGATTGGATTAGCTATCCCCCTTTTATTCTGCTTTCTGCAGTTCAGTCCACATATATTACCCCTTTACACAGTTATCATTGCATATGTAGTGTAGATCCTTGCTTGCGAGTACTTTGGATGAGTACTCATGGTTGCTTTGCTCCCCCTTTTCCCCCCTTTTCTCTTTCTTCTCGGATGATGCAACCAGATGATGGAGTCCAGGAGCCAGAGGATCCCGATGATGTTTCTACATGGAGTTCGGCTTCGAGGAGTAGTTAGGAGGTCCCAGGCAGGAGGCCTTGCCTTTTCGATCGTTGCTACTTTTGTGCTAGCCTTCTTAAGGCAATCTTGTTTAACTTATGTCTGTACTCAGATATTATTGCTTCCGCTGACTCTTGTGTTTTCGAGCTTTTGTATTCGAGCCCTCGAGGCCCCTGGCTTGTAATATAAAGCTTGTATTATTTTAATTTGTGTCTAGAGTTGTGTTGTGATATCTTCCAGTGAGTCCCTGATCTTGGTCGTACACATTTGCGTGCATGATTAGTGTACGGACAAATCTGGGGCGTCACAGTCTTCCGAGCTCCGCCACAAATACAACGTAGCTTGGAATCGCCTAAGTTACAAACACTCACTCTGAGTGAAGAGCAACCCTCTCACTCGGGGGCTTAGCTGCGGTCCTCCGAGCTGCGTCGTAAGTATAATGTGGCTCTGCCTTCCGAGCTCCGCCACAAATACAATGTAGCTTGGAATCACCTAAGTTACAAACATCCACTCCGAGTTAAGAGCGATCCTCTCACTCGGGGGCTTAGCTGCGGCCCCTTGACTTGGCTAAGTTACAAACACTCACTCTGAGTGAAGAGCAACCCTCTCAC
>LR738712.1:200568218-200594308 GCA_902687465.1 Secale cereale
AGAGCAATCCTCTCACTCGGGGGCTTAGCTGCGGCCCGGTGACTCACCTAAGATACAAACACTCACTCCGAGTGAAGAGCAACCCTCTCACCCGGGGTCTTAGCCGCGGTCCTCCAAGCTGCGTCGTAAGTATAATGTGGCTCTGCCTTCCGAGCTCCGCCACAAATACAACGTAGCTTGGAATCGCCTAAGTTACAAACATCCACTCCGAGTGAAGAGCGACCCTCTCACTCGGGGGCTTAGCTGCGGTCCTCCGAGCTGCATCATAAGTATAATGTGGCTCTGTCTTCCGAGCTCCGCCACAAGTACAACGTTGCTTGGAACCGCCTAATTTACAAACATCCACTCCAAGTGAAGAGCAATCCTCTCACTCAGGGGCTTAACTACGGCCCCGTGACTCGCCTAAGTTACAAAAACAATTCCGAGTGGAGAGCGGCTTTTTCACTCGGAGGCTCAACCGCGGTCCTCCGAGCTCCGTCACAAATAAAACATCGCCATCAAGGCGTCGACTCAAAGATTCAAGCGATCAAAAAAGAGCCACAAGCCAAGGAATCAAATCCAGATAAAATCCCGCAAGATTCGGGCAAGAGTACCTGGGCCACGGGCCCACCAGAGTTTAGTGATTACAAGATCACTCGGCATTCCGAGGAAAATTGGATTAAAGTATCAAAGTTCACTCATTCCTCAGGAGGAGGCGGGCTCGCAGGTGCGACAAACTGGTCCAGGTCGATCCCGTCGGTGATGCGGGTGGTGGCTTCCAGAAAAGTCTCCATGAACGACTGTAATTGGAGCTCCTTCATATTGGCGACCTTGAGCGCCGCGAGCCTTCTCTCCTTCACCTCCTTGCAGTGCACGTGGACCAAGGACAGCGCCACGTCGGCTCCACCACGGGCGGACGACTTCTTCCACTCCTGCACTCGGCTGGGGATCTCATTGAGTCGAGTCATCAGAGACTCGAGGTCGTTCTCCTGCACGACTCCCCTCCAGAGCGCGGTGTCGATCCGGGCCATCACCGCAGTCCCTGGTGATGCCTCGCCCACCTCCCAGTGGCGCTTCCACTCTGTTGCTCCCATCGGCCGACCCCGACCCCTCAGCGTCCCTGAAACCCGACCTCGACTCCACCCCGGTCGCGTCCCCCTCCTTTGTGCCGCCCGGGCTGGACCTGCTGACACCGGCGGCCCCATCTCCCATAGATTCGGGCCATGCACCTCGGCCCTCAGATCTCGTCATCGGGCCCCCCTCGCTCGCTCCTCCGACTGCTATGGCTGTGGCGACACCTGCGGTGGTTACCACCCCGCTGGCTTCCCACACTCTGCCACCACGGACTGCAGCCTACTCCAGGAGGGGATGGTCGACGTCTTCTCTAGCGACGGCCTCTCGCCGTAGTGCGCGTATCAACATTGCTCGGCCGGCAGGTAGCCCCACGCTGCCATCCGGAGCGGGCTGAGCATCGGGCCGTGCTACTTCTCGAGCTTGATTTGTATTCTCGAAGAGGAAAGGGAGATGCAGCACATTAGCGTAAGTATTTCCCTCAGTTTTTGAGAACCAAGGTATCAATCCAGTAGGAGACCACACACGAGTCCCTCACACCTGCACAAACAAATAAGAACTTCGTAGCCAACACGATAAGGGGTTGTCAATCCTTTTACGGTCACTTACGAAAGTGAGATCTGATAGAGATGATAGTTTATACTTTTGGTATTTTTGTTTATAAGAACAGAAAGTTAAAGCGGTAAAAATAAAGTAGATGTAGATTGATATGTTGAGAATAGACCCGGGGGCCATAGTGTTCTCTAGTGGCTTCTCTCATGATAGCGATATTCTACGGCGGGTAAACAAATTACTGTCGAGCAATTGATAGAAAAGCAAATAATTATGAGACTATCTAGGCATGATCATTGTATATAGGCATCACATCCGAGACAAGTAGACCGACGCCTGCCTGCATCTACTACTATTAGTCCACACATCGACCGCTATCCAGCATGCATCTAGTGTATTGAGTTCATAAGAACAGAGTAACGCCTTAAGCAAGATGACATGATGTAGAGGGATAAACTCAAGCAATATGATATAAACCCCATCTTTTTATCCTCGATGGCAACAATACAATACGTGCCTTGCTGCCCCTACTGTCACTAGGAAAGGACACCGCAAGATTGAACCCAATGCCAAGGACACCGCAAGATTGAACCCAAAGTTCAGAGAAGAACCAAATATTTCTCGTAGATAATCTTGATCATAAACTCACAATTCATCGGATCTCGACAAACACACCGAAAAAAGAGTTTACATCGAATAGATCTCCTCGAAGACCAGGAGAACTTTGTATTCAGATCCAGAGAGAGAAGAAGCCATCTAGATAATAGCTATGGACCCGAAGGTCTATGGTAAACTACTCACAACTCATGGTGAGGGCGATGATGATGATGTAGAAGCACTCCGTGATGGATCCCCCCTCCGGCGGAGCTCCGGAACAGGCTCCAAGATGGGATCTCACGGGAACAGAAGGTTATGGCGGTGGAATTAGGGGTTTCTCTCGATTGCTGATGGTTTTGGGGTACGTAGACTTATATACGAGGAAGGAGGACACAGGGGGAGTCACGGGGGCCCCACGAGGCAGGGGGACGCGCCCTGGGAAGGGGGGCACGCCCCCCACCCTCGTGGGCCCCTCGTGGATCTTCTGATGTGGTTCTCAAGTTCTACGTAAGTGATTTTCTCCAAAAATATCTCTTGCGAAGGTTTCATTCCGTTTGGACTCTGTTTGATATTCTTTTTCTGCAAAACCCTGAAAAACGCAAAAAATAGCAATCTGGACTGGGCCTTTGGGTTAGTAGGTTAGTCCCAAAAATGATATAAAAGTGTATGATAAAGCCCATTAAACATCCAAGACATCATAAATAATAGCATGGAACAATCATAAATTGTAGATACGTTGGAGACGTATCAAGCATCCCCAAGCTTAATTCCTGCTCGTCCTCGTGTAGGTAAATGATAAAGAAAGAATTTTTGATGTGGAATGCCAACCAACATAGTTTTTCAATGTAATTCTCTTAATTGTGGCATGAATGTTTAGATCTGAAAGATTCAAGATAAAAGCCTATATTGACATAAGAAATAATAATACTTCAAGCATACTAACAAAGCAATCATGTCTTCTCAAAATACTATGGCTAAAAAGTTATCCCTACAAAATCATATGGTCTGGCTATGCTCCCTCTTCATCACACAAAATATTCATATCATGCACAACCTCGATTTCAGCCAAGCACTTGTTTTCATAGTCTATTCTTTCAAACCTTTCAACTTTCATGCAACACATGAGCGTGAGCCATGGACATAGCATATGGGTGAAATAGAGGTGGTTGTGGAGAAGACAAAAGGAGGGAGATAGTCTCACATCAACTAGGCGTATCAATGGGCTATGGAGATGCCCATCAATAGATATCAATGTGAATGAGTAGGGATTGCCATGCAACAGATGCACTAGAGCTAAATATGTATGAAAGCTCAACAAAAGAAACTAAGTGGGTGTGCATCCAACTTGCTTGCTCACGAAGACCTAGGGCATTTGAGGAAGCCCATCGTTGGAATATACAAGCCAAGTTCTATAATGAAAATTCCCACTAGTATATGAAAGTGACTAAACATGAGACTCTCTATCATGGAGAACACGGTGCTACTTTGAAGCACAAGTGTGGAAAAAGATAGTAGAAATTGTCCCTTCTCTCTTTTCACTCATTTTTGGAGGGGCTTTATCTTTTTTTATTAGCCCCTCTTTATTTTTTTGGGCCATCTCTTTTTTTATTGGCCTTTCCTCACATGGGACAATGCTCTAATAATGATGATCATCACACTTTTATTGATTTACAACTCGATACTTCAACAAGTATGACTCTACATGAATGCCTCCAGCGGTGTACCGGGATGTGCAATGAATCAAGAGTGACATATATGAAAAATTATGCATGGTAGCTTTGCCACAACTACGATGTCAACTACATGATCATGCATGGAAATATGATAATATGATGCGTGTCATATGAACGGAACGGTGTAAAGTTGCATGGCAATATATCTCGGAATGGCTATGGAAATGCCATAATAGGTAGGTATGGTGGATGTTTTGAGGAATAATATGGTGGCTGTTTTGAGGAAGGATATATTGTGGGTGTATGGTACCGGCGAAAGTTGCACGGTACAAGAGAGGCTAGCAATGGTGGAAGGGTGAGAGTGCGTATAATCTATGGACTCAACATTAGTCATAAAGAACTCATATACTTATTGCAAAAATCTACGAGTCATCAAAACAAAGCAATCAACGCATGCTCCTAGGGGGGAGGTTGGTAGGAGTTAAGCATCGCACGCCCCCGACCTCCACACAAAGGTTGGCACTTTACAAATACCTCATGCTCTACCTTCATCACATAGATCTATGGTTAACTATGTCGATATTGCTATTGGATTAGTAGCCTCGTAGTCCTTGGATTCATCATGATCTTGTTAATATGCTACCCTTGGAGTTTATTATGGTATGACTATTGTTCATTGGATTATTGGATGGATATTGCTATGACTTGGATTATAGTTGATATATGATATTGGAGTATCAGTTATCATATATTTATCTTGGGGACAAATTCTGTCTGTCGGCGTTCTGGGAACAGGGGTACCCACACTTGCCTGCCTGCGGCCCAGGGCGCGGCTCATCAGGCGTCCTAGTACGGCCCAACATCTTCAGCAATAATTCAAGACCCTCGCGAGGGGCCGAGTCTCGCGAGGCGGATGACGCAAGACATCCCCTGGGGCGGCCTCACTGGGTTGGCTCATGAGGATCGGAGATATGAAGGCAAGGGGTACCTCGCGAGGACCTCATGACGTGAGCAGTGACGACCAAGGCCAGGCGGGCGCCAGCGGGCGTAGAGCGCCAGTTCCCTCTTTGGTGCTAAAGGAGCAGGTGCAGGCAAGGAGTCCCGCGGTGTCAGGCAAAGGTTTCCATATCGGTGCAACAAGACCAAGCCAGCAGGACGGTAGAGCGGAGGTCATTGCGGAGCCCATGGCGGCGTCACCACCAGAGCCTTTGGCAGGTGAAGACCACCTTTTTTCCGGATAGCTTGTACTAGCTGCCCCTCTTCAAATTTTCCCGTTGTGGGAATCCTTCCTGCTCAATATTTGGGAAGAGGAACCGGGCCACTCTAAATAGGACTAGCCACCACCATTGGGATCATCTCATCTTGAGTTGATCAAATAGAAGGCCACACATGACAAGCTTACTCAAGCGTAAGAACTCCTCTCCTCAGGAGGCAGTTCATCCATGTACTAGTTCTTCCTCAGCCTACAAGGCAATCCACCACAGCACACTAGATTAGGGTAATATAACACAATAGTGGCCCGAACCAGTATAAACCTTGTGTCCCTTGTTCTTCGGATCTGACGAGCTAGGCCTAGGGATCGGCGAGTAAATGAGCTAGGGCGGAGGGAGAGATCTTCGTGCGCACCCAAGAGTTCGAACCTCAAGGGTTTGGCCGGAACCCAAGATCCGACATTTGGCGCGCCAGGTAGGGGGTGCGCCGGATCTTTTCTTCTATTGTTCGTGCCGTCACCGCTCCACAATCCCGATGGCCGACGATCAGGGAGCTCATGCCAACCGCTGGGCGGCCCGGCCTGCGTGGGCGGCGCCGTCCACCCATGGAGACCTCAACCCCGCGCTCCAGGAGGCTCCCGCACCGCCCGGCGCCGCCAGCCGTGGGCGGCGCGGGTCCACAACCACTGCCTAGACATCACGGTGCGTGCGCTCTGCAACATGATATGCGAACCACGCCGCGGCAACATCACCCTACACCCGACGGGAGCAGGTGAACACGAGGGCTACGCTCATTGTGGCGCGAGAGCTGTTACGATGTAGGCTGGACGAGGGCGGCCACGACGTGCTGCTGGAACGCGTCGCTGAACTACTGAGCTGCGCCTGTAGGGGCGTGCTGCCATTCTACTCCTCACCCCCGCCCTAGGTCGTAGGTGGGGGCGCCGGTGAGGTCCCGGCAGGCGCGGGCATCCCCTGGAGCGATTGGAAGACCTGATGACACCAACAGGAGCGCTGGCGCCATCCTCACGACCGCGGCGACTTCGTCACGGGCAGGAGCAAGCGCCGACGGCCTCTCGCAAGGGTACACTGGGGTACAACTCAGTGGCCGCCAAGGCCAGGTGCCACAGCCGGGGGCTCAAGGCGCAAGGCACGTAGGCGGTGCCCCTGGTGGGGCGGCCGACGAAGCCTATGTGCCCCACATGGTGGACCTGGCATACATGTCGGGGGAAGGCCCCAATGCCTTCCTTGGGCCGAGATGGAACGGCGAGGTGCTTGAGGAAGAAGATTACCACGAGTTGCCCGTGGGCTCCGTGGACCCCTTCAACAACGACGACAGAGCGCAGCATGTATCACAGCAGCAGGCCTACACTAACAATGGACTGTAGGTGAATGAAGGAAATATGCCCGAGAGGCAATAATAAAGTTATTATTTATTTCCTTATATCATGATAAATGTTTATTATTCATGCTAGAATTGTATTAACCGAAAACTTAATACATATGTGAATACATAGACAAAACAGAGTGTCCCTAGTATGCCTCTACTAGACTAGCTCATTGATCAAAGATGGTTATGTTTCCTAGCCATAGACATGAGTTGTCATTTGATCAACGGGATCACATCATTAGGAGAATGATGTGATGGACAAGACCCATCCGTTAGCTTAGCACTATGATCGTTTAAGTTTCACTGTTATTGCTTTCTTCATGACTTATACATGTTCCTATGACTATGAGATTATGCAACTCCCGAATACCGGAGGAACACTTTGTGTGCTACCAAACGTCACAACGTAACTGGGTGATTATAAAGGTACTCTACAGGTGTCTCCGAAGGTACTTGTTGGGTTGGCGTATTTCGAGATTAGGATTTGTCACTCCGATTGTCGGAGAGGTATCTCTGGGCCAACTCGGTAATGCACATCACTATAAGCCTTGCAAGCATTGCAGCTAATGAGTTAGTTGCGGGATGATGTATTACGGAACGAGTAAAGAGACTTGCCGGTAACGAGATTGAACTAGGTATTGAGATACCGACGATCGAATCTCGGGCAAGTAACATACCGATGACAAAGGGAACAAGGTATGTTGTCATGCGGTTTGACCGATAAAGATCTTCGTAGAATATGTGGGAGCCAATATGAGCATCCAGGTTCCGCTATTGGTTATTGACCGGAGACGTGTCTCGGTCATGTCTACATAGTTCTCGAACCCGTAGGGTCCGCACGCTTAAGGTTTCGATGACAGTTTTATTATGAGTTTATGAGTTTTGATGTACCGAAGGAGTTCGGAGTCCCGGATGAGATCGGGGACATGACGAGGAGTCTCGAAGTGGTCGAGACGTAAAAATCGATATATTGGACGACTATATTCGGACATCGGAAAGGTTTCGAGTGATTCGGGTATTTTCGGAGTACCGGAGAGTTACGGGAATAGAGGAGAGAGGCCAAAAGGAAGGAGGCGCGTGCCCCCCTTCTGGTCCGAATTGGACAAGGGGTACAGCCCCCTTTTCCTTCTCCCTCTCCCCCTCTTTCATTCTCTCCTACTCCGGAAAGGAAAGGGGAATCCTACTAGGACTTGGGAGTCCTAGTACGACTCCCCACACTTGGCGCGCCCCCTCTAGGGCCGGCCTCTCCCTCCCTCCTTTATATACGGGGGCAAGGGGGCACCTCTAGACACAACAATTGATCTCTTGATCTCTTAGCCATGTGCGGTGCCCCCCTCCACCATAGTTCTCTTCGATAATATTATAGCGGTGCTTAGGCGAAGCCCTGCGACGGTAGAACATCAAGATCGTCACCACGCCGTCGTGCTGACGGAACTCTCCCTCGACACTTGGCTGGATCGGAGTTCGAGGGACGTCATCGAGCTGAACGTGTGCTAGAACTCGGAGGTGCCGTAGTTTCGGTGCTTGATCGGACGGGCCGTGAAGACGTACGACTACATCAACCGCGTTGTTCTAACGCTTCCGCTTTCGGTCTAAGAGGGTACGTAGACACACTCTCCCCTCTTGTTGCTATGCATCTGTGTAATGCCCAGGATGGGACTATACCTCCTACGTGTCGAGGCACGACTTAAAGGTATAAGCCCATCCTAGAATGATCTCAAGTTTGGTATCTTTGCACAACTCATGTAAAAGAGGGATTAAATTGCAAAAGGAGATAGTTGGCTTACACTCGCCACTTCACACAATACATTACATAAGCATAACATCATTCAAAACATCACAACCCGACTACGGGTGAAGATCCAAAAGAAAGATACCAAAACAACATAAAGCCACAGGTCAGGATCGAATCCTAGTAGAAACCACTACTGAACATCGAAACGTCACAAACAAACGGCCACACTCTTCATCGAGCTCCCGGTGAAGAACTGATCCAACTCCTGCATCAAACTCGGCTGAACCTGCATCTGGTGTGGTGAAGTAACTGTGAGCCACAGAGGACTCAGCAATCCCGTTCCCGGGTAACAAGACTATTTAAGCCTTGGGTGAGGAACAAGGCTGGAGAAAGAATAAGAGGTGAAGGAACAAACAAGAGTCTGCAGCAGCACTAGCACTAACTTACGTAATAAAGAGCGAGAAGAGAAGAGCATCGGTCGAAAGATGATCACGAAGTGATCCTAGCTAAAGCCGGTCAAACATAACCCCACCGTGTTCAACTCCCGAATCCCTATTCGGAAATTGACAGTCATGGTACACACGCTGGTAGTGTATTAGAACATTGTGTCAAGTTATCTACAACCGGAATTAACAAGCTCCCATCTGCCACATAACCGCGGGCACGACTTTCGAAAGTTCAAACCCTGCAGGGGTGTTCCAACTTGGCCCATCACAAGCCCACGATCCGCGAAGTCGCAACTCCATAGGTGGGAAGACCCGAGTATTCTCGGAATCCCGTGCTCAAGTTAAACCGAACTAAGGTAAGGCTAATCCAGCAAATCCTCCCGGCGTGTCGACACCCTGATAGTAGCCGCGCGTATCTAAGTCTCAGGACACGACCGGATGGGTGATGCTACAGGTTATACCAGATACCTTGGGTTGCCCCAAGGCGGCCCTGCAGGACCCCCGTTTGGGACCAACACCATCAGCGCTGCCCCCCCTGCTATGTAGAATTAAGAATCCTCGGGGACGCGACCCCCTATGCAAATTTAATTAATTAATTAAGTTGTTATTATGAGGCAAATAGTACCAAATGTTGGGACTTGCTGGAAAAGACTTAGCACTTAGCGGTTTATCAAGGGGGTCCCATACACCCCAACCGTGTTAGGAACGCATAATCAAGGAACATAACACCGGTTTATACGGTTCCTAACGGCATGAGTGGAACAAATCACCAAGCAAAAGGCTTAGCCTTCCACCCTGCCAGTATATAGATGATTTGATTTTAAGCATTTATATAGTGTGATATAACCCAACCAAACTTCATCATGAAGCAAGCATCTTCAATCTTCACCTGCAACTAACAATGCTATAAGAAGGGCTGAGCGAAGCGTACTTAGCAAAGCAACGGTTTGCGTAGGTAGGGTGGTTAAACATGGCAATTGGTTACAAGTAGGAGGCTGACAAGAAGATCATGGGCATCGAGGCAAAATACTAAAGAGCGAAACTACTAGCAATAGGCAAAGATAGTAATGGTATCCGGGTTCGGTCATCTTGCCTGGAATTCCACAAGGGAGAAGAACGGATCCAAGAAGAAGACGGAGCAACACAGTCGAGCGAATCCTCACAACTCCGAAAAGAAACCGAAGCTAACAAGAGAAGCAACCGGAAAGAAAGAAACAACACGGTAAACACACAATCATAAACATGGCATTCGATGCACAAACAAGTATGATGCATGTCCGGTTTAAATATGCAAGGCATGGCAAAGTGCACAAACAAAACTACAAGTTAAGTGGAGATCAATATGCAACGAGTTGCTTATTGACGAAACACCACATTTATTATTTAGTTGACTCTCATTATTTACAAGACAAGATTAAATGTTTTAACATGGCAAGAGGTGTAGCATAAAGAAACTATACTATTTAGACATTTTAAATGAGGCCGGAAAAGAACAACAACATGTCCGGAAAATCCCCATGAGCATGTTTAATAATTATAAGCAAACAACAATTTAACATATAATGTTGTTAACATGATGCGGATGACATGATCAAGTTTATGCAATTATTGAAAGGTTGACTTAAAAGAGATAAGAAGCATTTGTCACCGTGGTGGAATGAAAAGGGTGCCACGGCAACGATCCGAAAATGATGCAACGCATCATATCGGTTCCGGTATCTCGTTGAGAGTCCGGTGCAAAAGATGGATGGCGTGAGCGAGTCAAACGAGATGATGGGGTGATCCCGTTGCCGGGTTCCCACGAGTCGGTGGCGAGGCAACCGAGGAACATGACAAGGACGAAACGGGCACGAAGCACACACGGGAAACATTTCATACAACCACAACAAGCATCACACGGGTCACGTCTCGGGGTTATACCTTCGAAGCGTCTCTCTCGAAGCGGTTCGAGATCGTAGAGGAAGGAGTCGTTCACGCGATTCGTAGATGAAGTAGAGGAAGTAGTCGTTCACGGGTCTTCGGCGACGGTAGTGGTACTCGGGGCGACGGTAGACGTTCACGGAGCTCGTTTTCCCGTAGATGTTCGGGTCGGTGTCGTGGTACTTGGGGTTCTCGTTTGCGACGGTAGTGGTACTTGGCGTTTCGCCGTGTAGTTGAACTCGTTCATGTCGTCGTTCTCGATCTCGTAGCCGTTCAACGTCACGTGTAGAGGTACTTGTCTCGAAGAGGTACTTGGTCGGGTCGCCGGTAGTCGTACACGGGTCATCTGTCAAAAATTACAGCACAGGCACACAAAACAAAAACAAAAACTACGCAGCACGGGACAGCAGCGACAAAGGAAGGAGGCAGCAGCGGTTCGACGAGGCCAGGCAGCAACACGACGAGGCAGGGCCGCGGGATCCGGTGGCCGGACGCGGGGCTCGTGGTGCTGCAACAGAACGGGGAGGCTGGACTCCGGTGGCGAACGGCGGCTGCTGGAGGAAGGGAATGCGGCCGGGGCACAACTTGGCGACGAGGACGGAGAGGACGCTCGCGCTGGCGAGGAGTAGCACGGGCGCGGCTCCTGGATGTACTGGAGACGGGGCTTGGGGCGCCGTTGCGGTGCTGCTGCAGCCCTGGAGACGGGCGCCGGGGAAGGAGGCCGCGGGCCGGAGGGCGAGGAAGATGCGCCATGGCGCGGCTTGGTGCTGTTGGGAGGACGCCGACGAGGGGCGCATCGGCGGCTCCCTGGCCGGCCGGCGAGGCGAAGCCGGGGCGGCGGCGGAGGAGGCCCCCGGCTCGGCGCGGCGCGGACCGCAGGCGCGATGGGGACAGAGGAGGTCGACGGGGTGGCTGGCGATGGGGGCTCGAGGGCGAGCTGGAACGGAGGGAAGCCACGCCCGGGCGGTCGCCGGCTCTGGCGAGGCAGAGGCCTCGGTCGAGCGCTGGGCTTCGCGTTTCTGGAGAGGAGGCGAGGGGAGAGATCGTGTCGAGGGGTTTCGGTCAGAGCGAGAGATCGGGCAGAGGAGAGATGGCGGCGGGGGAAGGGAAACAGGGAGGATCGAGGGAAGCCTGGGGTCAGGGTGCGGGCGACCGCTAGGGTTGGGGAGTGCGGACTGGCTAGGGTTAGGAGGAGCGAGCGGGCCGGATGGCCAGGAGGGAGGCGGTTGGGCCGGCTGAAGGTTGAGGGGCCGGCGGCCTGGGCTGGTTCTAGAGGCCTGGGAAGGCAGGCTGGACCTCCTCTTTTTATTTCCCTTTTTAGCAGAGGATAAAAGAGAAGAAAGAAAAAGAGGAGTTAGGGCAAGAATTAGCACACGAGGTCAAAATCCCCTGGCTCACAAAAATGTCAGGAATTAAATAAAAATAGAAGGAGGGTTTTTTGGAAGAACCTCGGAACAACGGAAAGGACTTATTGGCAAGGTTTTTGTAGGAGAACTCGAAGTGGAAAAGACATGGGGAAAATTATGCAAGTGTGTTAGTTAATTCCAAACAATGGAATAATTATTAATATAGCTCCATAAATATTAGGAGGCTTTTATATGTTATAAAGAGAAGACATCTTCCCTCGATTTAAATGGACCGAAGGTCCACACGATTTATTTAGGTTGAGATGCAAAAATAAAATGACATGATGGCATGATGACAGGATGCAATGCAAAAATAAATAACACAAGCAGAACTGAAACACATGGGCAACCCGGAACATCTGGAATCTTCTGGGATCTTATGGAATCTTCTGGGACGTCGGTCTCGGGCGTCACAACTCTCCCATACTAACAGAGGATCTCGACCCGAGATCCTAGAGATATCACCGGGTAAAAACGAAGAGGAAGAGGTAAAACAAAGTTGCTTCTTTGACAGACGAGTGAAACCAAAGAACCTTGAGAGGTTGAGCAAGCTTGAAAGAAGAATACAACGGAGATGAACGAATATGAAACACTCCGTCGGAAAGAGGAACAAGGAGCATAACGAGAACCTTGTAGGTTGAAAGACATGAAACAAGAGCTCACGGACGGAAAGAATATGAAACCGCAATGGTATAGCCAAGGAATAAGAATGACAGAATTTGGGCAGCACTCCGTCTGAAAATGGAAGGAATTAACAAGAACTTGAGGAGATGGGAAGATACTTGATGAAACCAACAAAACACTGCCTCCGGAACAATTAAAAGAATTGCACAAAGGGGTAAGAAAGAATCAGACAGCACTCCGGTTAAAAAGAGAGGAAAACTAGATAAGATGACGGAACTAGAATGAAGAATACAACACTCCGTTAAAAGACAAGCAAGGAAGACTATGATCTTGATATGACAAGATGATGGTTAAAGAGAGCAATATCAGAATGCCTCCGGAATGAAAGAATAGAATAAAGTTCAATGAAAGAAATGAACGGAGAAAAGTATGACAACTTCTCCCACGAATGAATATGAAAAACATCCTTACGAAGAAGGGCTGAACGGAGTTGATGGTAAAATCAACACGAAAAGAATAAGCTTGATGTGGGCTTATGGAAAACATCTCAAAATTAAGAGGTGACAACCAGCCACTAATAGAAACAATTGATTGGATTGAGATCAACAAGGATATGAAAAGCTTATTTCACCCGAAGGATAAATGAAGAACTTGGGTCATTTATAAGCACCATAATTAGCAACAATCCTTAGGGAAAACTTTTAGGTGAAATACAACCCAAGATAACTCCAAGAGATAAAATGAGGGGTTGAAGGATCTCCTAAAGAGAAAGAAATGATGGTTTTAAATATCTCATTCTTGACAACTTGTGAATCATGAAACATGAAGGAATTGTCAAGAATGACATAACACCATCTGAAAGGATAAGGTAGAAGGATTGCAATTGGAATGCATGATGAAGAATGCTTGAGCTCCAACACGAATGTTGATGAAAACTTCGAGGATGAATTAAAACATGATGAACCACCATGAGAACTCCGGTAATGAAAGCATGAGAAGTGAAACATGAAAGAATAAGATTCAAGGCCTGCGATGAATCAGATGGAGCTTCGAAATGATATAATTGAAATAACTTGGAGCTCCGAAAAACAAGATGAAGAATTTAGAACCAAGGATATATTCCTTCTGACAAACTCCGAAGGAAGGGATTAACCTCTTGGAAGAAACTAGAATAAGATTTATGTTATGCATATCCTTCACCAATTAAATTGATGACAACCAAGGATTTGGCATACTACTTATTCTCGTTGGAAAGAATTAAAGAGAGATCTAGCACAAGCTCGGATAATTATTCAACGAACCACCGGTAGGATTATGAAAGGAACGAGTGAATTAAAACGATAACAACGGAAGAGTAAACTTGAAAGAACCACCGTAAGAATTAGGAGACGAACGAAGAGACATCAGTGAAGAATATTTGAAGAACGAAGTTGAAAACTGAGAACGAAGAAATCTTCTGAAATGATGGCCTTCGGAGGATCACAATGGGAAGAATTCATGAAATGCTCCGGATGGCATAAAAGAATTCCTCACAATCGGAACACTAAAGAGGATGGCATGAAGCTAGAACCACGAATCTTCAAGAAGAAGGGCCAAGAATAAGAGAAACACTTCTCCGGTCTTCAAATGTTGAGAGTGAAGACGAGAAATGACATAAGAATTGTTGAGCACTCCGGAATGAAGAATTAAAAGGTTGAAACAACGATGAAAAGAATTGAACGCGATCTTGGAGAAGGCATATGACTGATGGAAATCATTCTTACGTCGCACTTAAAAAGAATTTGAGAATAACTCCGGAATAATAGAAGAGTCAGGTAAGATCCTGGGAAAAGACCTATGGGTTAGGGCCCACTCAAAGAAATCACCGTTGGAAAAGATTGCTTAAGAGATATTGCACCGGTTGAATTAAATGGCTTGGATGAGATATCAGTCTCAAAATAGTTTGAACGGATTAAGAATGGAATTATGAATCTTCAGCACTCCGGATATGAATAGCAAGAGGAGAATGATTAATTGGTGCACCGGAATAAGAAAACATTGTGAAAAGAGGAAAAGGATAAGATCAACACCGAAATCTTGAATTACATCCACCGGCAGAAGAATATAAGAACAAAGAATGATGAACTTGAAGCTCTTGAGCATCTTCACGAGGATCACCGGATAAGAACATAGAAGGAAAAGAATGAAGAAATATCACAAGAATAAAATGGATACTTCATTTGAGAATTGCTGGCTCCAAGAAGAAGAAGGGTGGGAGGGTGGGGAAAACAAAGACAACTTGAGATGAACAAAAAGGACACCGGTTGAAAAGAATTTAACATGAGGATCTTGATGGTCAAGAAGGACTAGCACTCCCATAAAAATATGAGAACACTGATTACGAAAGGTATGGAATCAACATTTGACATCGAAGCAACTCGAATACCAGAATCAAAACGAAACAAAGGATAGATGTGTAACAGCCTAATCTTCACAATATCATTCGAACAGAGACTTGAACGAATGAATTCCGCAGGTACATCAACTTGTCGAGAAGCCACTTGGAGAACAAAAGGTAAATAAAAAAAAGGAACAAGGATCAGATAGAACAAATACAAGATAGAAGCTTCGTTCGACATCTTCGTGCTGAAAGCTCATGGAACGTGTTACAAAAGGGTTTTGCAATCCCCGGATCAGCATAGCCAAGGACCCTTTAAGATGCAACTCCCGATCAGAACAAGTCCATAAAACCACTTCACTCAATGTAGAACCCCGAACTTCATATCGAGCATCCATTGGAAGAATGCCTAGAACTACTAGATGAACCCACCTATAGATTTCTGAAAGTTTCCAGTTATGCAATCAGGTGTTGGGGATACACGGGAAGCACCGCGCAATCAACTCTAAACCTACATCCAGGTGTATCCATCCTTCAACACATAACCAGTCTTTCTCGGAAACTGTGTACCTCGGACCTTCAAAAAGCATCCACTATACAAGCTATGGCAATACTCTCGAACTACCTCCCCAGTACTGGGTGATGTCGGGGTTATCTTGCCACTGGCCGTATAGGAGAGATTTTCGGTGTCGGCCGTCTTTAGTATTTAGTACTTTCGCGATATGCTTGTTACAATGATACCCCGAAGCTCAACTCCTCGGTAACAGGAGGCATCGAGAACAATATCCTTGTCACAAGAACATCGAGACAATCCCAGAATACTCGCGGGATCCTAAAAAAATTGTGCAAATTTTGAAGATATGAGAGACAAGAGTAGACGTCAGGAGTCCTCACCAGAGAGAAAGGGGATGAGAAGCAAAGAAATCCTACTCTCCGATATAATATAGGACTCAAAAAGTTTTCAGTGTGTGCCTAGACTCAACCGTCAACGATTCGATCAATCAGTGGGGGCTTCTAGGTCGGAGAAGGCTCTGATACCAACTTGTAATGCCCAGGATGGGACTATACCTCCTACGTGTCGAGGCACGACTTAAAGGTATAAGCCCATCCTAGAATGATCTCAAGTTTGGTATCTTTGCACAACTCATGTAAAAGAGGGATTAAATTGCAAAAGGAGATAGTTGGCTTACACTCGCCACTTCACACAATACATTACATAAGCATAACATCATTCAAAACATCACAACCCGACTACGGGTGAAGATCCAAAAGAAAGATACCAAAACAACATAAAGCCACAGGTCAGGATCGAATCCTAGTAGAAACCACTACTGAACATCGAAACGTCAGAAACAAACGGCCACACTCTTCATCGAGCTCCCGGTGAAGAACTGATCCAACTCCTGCATCAAACTCGGCTGAACCTGCATCTGGTGTGGTGAAGTAACTGTGAGCCACAGAGGACTCAGCAATCCCATTCCCGGGTAACAAGACTATTTAAGCCTTGGGTGAGGAACAAGGCTGGAGAAAGAATAAGAGGTGAAGGAACAAACAAGAGTCTGCAGCAGCACTAGCACTAACTTACGTAATAAAGAGCGAGAAGAGAAGAGCATCGGTCGAAAGATGATCACGAAGTGATCCTAGCTAAAGCCGGTCAAACATAACCCCACCGTGTTCAACTCCCGAATCCCTATTCGGAAATTGACAGTCACGGTACACACGCTGGTAGTGTATTAGAACATTGTGTCAAGTTATCTACAACCGGAATTAACAAGCTCCCATCTGCCACATAACCGCGGGCACGGCTTTCGAAAGATCAAACCCTGCAGGGGTGTTCCAACTTGGCCCATCACAAGCCCACGATCCGCGAAGTCGCAACTCCATAGGTGGGAAGACCCGAGTATTCTCGGAATCCCGTGCTCAAGTTAAACCGAACTAAGGTAAGGCTAATCCAGCAAATCCTCCTGGTGTGTCAACACCCTGATAGTAGCCGCGCGTATCTAAGTCTCAGGACACGACCGGATGGGCGATGCTACAGGTTATACCAGATACCTTGGGTTGCCCCAAGGCGGCCCTGCAGGACCCCCGTTTGGGACCAACACCATCAGCGCTGGCCCCCCCTGCTATGTAGAATTAAGAATCCTCGGGGACGCGACCCCCTATGCAAATTTAATTAATTAATTAAGTTGTTATTGTGAGGCAAATAGTACCAAATGTTGGGACTTGCTGGAAAAGACTTAGCACTTAGCGGTTTATCAAGGGGTCCCATACACCCCAACCGTGTTAGGAACGCATAATCAAGGAACATAACACCGGTTTATACGGTTCCTAACGGCATGAGTGGAACAAATCACCAAGCAAAAGGCTTAGCCTTCCACCCTGCCAGTATATAGATGATTTCATTTTAAGCATTTATATAGTGTGATATAACCCAACCAAACTTCATCATGATGCAAGCATCTTCAATCTTCACCTGCAACTAACAATGCTATAAGAAGGGCTGAGCGAAGCGTACTTAGCAAAGCAACGGTTTGCGTAGGTAGGGTGGTTAAACATGGCAATTGGTTACAAGTAGGAGGCTGACAAGAAGATCATGGGCATCGAGGCAAAATACTAAAGAGCGAAACTACTAGCAATAGGCAAAGATAGTAATGGTATCCGGGTTCGGTCATCTTGCCTGGAATTCCACAAGGGAGAAGAACGGATCCAAGAAGAAGACGGAGCAACACAGTCGAGCGAATCCTCACAACTCCGGAACGAAACCGAAGCTAACAAGAGAAGCAACCGGAAAGAAAGAAACAACACGGTAAACACACAATCATAAACATGGCATTCGATGCACAAACAAGTATGATGCATGTCCGGTTTAAATATGCAAGGCATGGCAAAGTGCACAAACAAAACTACAAGTTAAGTGGAGATCAATATGCAACGAGTTGCTTATTGACGAAACACCACATTTATTATTTAGTTGACTCTCATTATTTACAAGACAAGATTAAATGTTTTAACATGGCAAGAGGTGTAGCATAAAGAAACTATACTATTTAGACATTTTAAATGAGGCCGGAAAAGAACAACAACATGTCCGGAAAATCCCCATGAGCATGTTTAATAATTATAAGCAAACAACAATTTAACATATAATGCTGTTAACATGATGCGGATGACATGATCAAGTTTATGCAATTATTGAAAGGTTGACTTAAAAGAGATAAGAAGCATTTGTCACCGTGGTGGAATGAAAAGGGTGCCACGGCAACGATCCGAAAATGATGCAACGCATCATATCGGTTCCGGTATCTCGTTGAGAGTCCGGTGCAAAAGATGGATGGCGTGAGCGAGTCAAACGAGATGATGGGGTGATCCCGTTGCCGGGTTCCCACGAGTCGGTGGCGAGGCAACCGAGGAACATGACAAGGACGAAACGGGCACGAAGCACACACGGGAAAACTTTCATACAACCACAACAAGCATCACACGGGTCACGTCTCGGGGTTATACCTTCGAAGCGTTCTCTCTCGAAGCGGTTCGAGATCGTAGAGGAAGGAGTCGTTCACGCGATTCGTAGAGGAAGTAGAGGAAGTAGTCGTTCACGGGTCTTCGGCGACGGTAGTGGTACTCGGGGCGACGGTAGACGTTCACGGAGCTCGTTTTCCCGTAGATGTTCGGGTCGGTGTCGTGGTACTTGGGGTTCTCGTTTGCGACGGTAGTGGTACTTGGCGTTTCGCCGTGTAGTTGAACTCGTTCATGTCGTCGTTCTCGAGCTCGTAGCCGTTCAACGTCACGTGTAGAGGTACTTGTCTCGAAGAGGTACTTGGTCGGGTCGCCGGTAGTCGTACACGGGTCATCTGTCAAAAATTACAGCACAGGCACACAAAACAAAAACAAAAACTACGCAGCACGGGACAACAGCGACAAAGGAAGGAGGCAGCAGCGGTTCGACGAGGCCAGGAAGCAACACGGCGAGGCAGGGCCGCGGGATCCGGTGGCCGGACGCGGGGCTCGTGGTGCTGCAACAGAACGGGGAGGACGGACTCCGGTGGCGAACGGCGGCTGCTGGAGGAAGGGAATGCGGCCGGGGCGCAACTTGGCGACGAGGACGGAGAGGACGCTCGCGCTGGCGAGGAGTAGCACGGGCGCGGCTCCTGGATGTACTGGAGACGGGGCTTGGGGCGCCGTTGCGGTGCTGCTGCAGCCCTGGAGACGGGCGCCGGGGAAGGAGGCCGCGGGCCGGAGGGCGAGGAAGAGGCGCCATGGCGCGGCTTGGTGCTGTTGGGAGGACGCCGACGAGGGGCGCAGCAGCGGCTCCCTGGCCGGCCGGCGAGGCAAAGCCGGGGCGGCGGCGGAGGAGGCCCCCGGCTCGGCGCGGCGCGGACCGCAGGCGCGATGGGGACAGAGGAGGTCGACGGGGTGGCTGGCGATGGGGGCTCGAGGGCGAGCTGGAACGGAGGGAAGCCACGCCCGGGCGGTCGCCGGCTCTGGCGAGGCAGAGGCCTCGGTCGAGCGCTGGGCTTCGCGTTTCTGGAGAGGAGGCGAGGGGAGAGATCGAGTCGAGGGGTTTCGGGCAGAGCGAGAGATCGGGCAGAGGAGAGCTGGCGGTGGGGGAAGGGAAACATGGAGGATCGAGGGAAGCCTGGGGTCGGGGTGCGGGCGACCGCTATGGTTGGGGAGTGCGGACTGGCTAGGGTTAGGAGGAGCGAGCGGGCCGGATGGCCAGGAGGGAGGCGGTTGGGCCGGCTGAAGGTTGAGGGGCCGGCGGCCTGGGCTGGTTCTAGAGGCCTGGGAAGGCAGGCTGGACCTCCTCTTTTTATTTCCCTTTTTAGCAGAGGATAAAAGAGAAGAAAGAAAAAGAGGAGTTAGGGCAAGAATTAGCACACGAGGTCAAAATCCCCGGGCTCACAAAAATGTCAGGAATTAAATAAAAATAGAAGGAGGGTTTTTTGGAAGAACCTCGGAACAACGGAAAGGACTTATTGGCAAGGTTTTTGTAGGAGAACTCGAAGTGGAAAAGACATGGGGAAAATTATGCAAGTGTGTTAGTTAATTCCAAACAACGGAATAATTATTAATATAGCTCCATAAATATTAGGAGGCTTTTATATGTTATAAAGAGAAGACATCTTCCCTCGATTTAAATGGACCGAAGGTCCACACGATTTATTTAGGTTGAGATGCAAAAATAAAATGACATGATGGCATGATGACATGATGCAATGCAAAAATAAATAACACAAGCAGAACTGAAACACACGGGCAACCCGGAACATCTGGAATCTTCTGGGATCTTCTGGAATCTTCTGGGACGTCGGTCTCGGGCGTCACAATCTGGTAGATAGATCTTGCGTGATCGTAGGAAAATTTTAAAATACTACATTCCCCAACAGTGGTATCAGAGCCAGGTCTATGCGTAGATGATATGCACGAGTAGAACACAAGTGAGTTGTGGACGGTACTAGTCATACTGCTTACCAGTATGTCATACTTTGCTTCGGCAGTATTGTGAGATGAAGCGGCCCGGACCAACATTACGCGTACGCTTACGCGAGACTGGTTTCACAGTTATGAGCACTCGTTGCTTAAAGGTGACTGACGGGTGTCTGTCTCTCTCACTTTAGCTGAATCGAGTGTGGCTATGCCCGGTCCTTGTGAAGGTTAAAACAACACATATTTGACGAAACATCGTTGTGGTTTTTGTATGTATAGGTAAGAATGGTTCTTGCTAAGCCCGTAGTAGCCACGTAAAACTTGCAATAACAAAGTTGAGGACATCTGACTTGTTTTTGCAGGGCATGTTGTGATGTGGTATGGTCAAGACATGATGAGTTATACGGTTTTGTATGAGATGATCATGTTTTGTAAAGTTATCGGCAACTGACAGGAGCCATATGGTTGTCGCTTTATTGTATGAAATGCAATCGCCATGTAATTGCTTTACTTTGTCACTAAGCGGTAGCGATAGTCGTAGAAGCAATAGTTGGCGAGACGACAACGATGCTACGATGGAGATCAAGGTGTCGCGCAGGTGACGAAGGTGATCATGACGGTGCTTTGGAGATGGAGATCAAAATCACAATATGATGATGGCCATATCATGTCACATATTTTGATTACATGTGATGTTTATCTTATTACGCTTCTTATTTTGCTTAGAACGACGGTAGCATTATAAGATGATCCCTTACAAAATTTCAAGGTATAAGTGTTCTCCCTGAGTATGCACCGTTGCGAAAGTTCGTCGTGCCGAGACACCACGTGATGATCGGGTGTGATAAGCTCTACGTCCAAATACAACGGGTGTAAGACAGTTTTGCACACGCATAATACTCAGGTTAAACTTGACGAGCCTAGCATATGCAGATATGGCCTCGGAACACTTGAGACCGAAAGGTCGAGCGTGAATCATATAGTAGATATGATCAACATAAGAAGTTCACCATTGAAACTACTCCATCTCACGTGATGATCGGACATGGTTTAGTTAATTTGGATCACGTGATCATTTAGATGACCGGAGGGATGTCTATCTAAGTGGGAGTTCTTTAAGTAATATGATTAAATTGAACTTCAATTTATCATGAACTTAGTCCTGGTAGTATTAGCATATCTATGTTGTAGATCAATAGCTCACGATGTTGCTCCCCGTTTGTTTTATATGTTCCTAGAGAGAACTAAGTTGAAAGATGTTAGTAGCAATGATGCGGACTTGTTTCATGATCTAAGGATTTTCCTAATTGTTGCACAGAAGAATTATGTCCTTGATGCACCGCTAGGTGACAGACCTATTGCAGGAGCAGATGTAGACGTTATGAACGTTTTGACAAAAGCTCGGTATGATGACTACTTGATAGTTTAGTGCACCATGCTTTACGGCTTAAAACCGGAACTTCAAAAACGTTTTGAAACGCCACAGAGCATATAAGATGTTCCAAGAGTTGAAATTAGTATTTCATACTCACGCCCGTGTCGAGAGGTATGAGACCTCTGACAGTACTTTACCTACAAGATGGAGGAGAATAGCTCAACCAGTGAGCATGTGCTCAGATTGTCTGGGTACTACAATTACTTGAATCAAGTGGGAGTTATTCTTCCAGATAAGATAGTAATTGACAAAGTTCTCTAGTCATTATCACAAAGTTAGTAGAACTTCGTGATGAACTATAATATGCAAGGGATGACGAAGGTAATTCCCGAGCTCTTCGCAATCCTGAAATCGGCGAAGGTAGAAATCAAGAAAGAGCATCAAGTGTTGATGGTTAATAAGACCACTTGTTTCAAGTAAAGGGCAAAGGGATAGAAGGGGAACTTCAAGAAGAATGACAAGCAAGTTGTCACTCCCATGAAGAAACCCAAAGCTAAACTCAAGCCTGAAACTAAGTGCTTCTATTGCAAAGGAAATGGTCACTGGAAGTGGAACTGCCCTAGATACTTGGCGGATAAGAAGGATGGCAAAGTGAACAAAGGTATATTTTGATATACAGATTATTTATGTGTACTTTACTAGTGTTCATAGCAACCCTTGGGTATTTGATACCGGTTCGGTTGCTAAAATTAGTAACTCGAAACGAGAATTGCAGAATGAACAGAGACTAGTTAAAGGTGAAGTGACGATGTGTGTTGGAAATGGTTCCAAGATTGATATGATCATCATCGCACACACCCTATACTTTCGGGATTAGTGTAAAACCTAAATAAATGTTATTTGGCATTTGCGTTGAGCATGAATATGATTTGATCATATTTGTTGCAATACGGTTATTCATTTAAAGTCGTAGAATAATTGTTATTCTGTTTACATGAATAAAGACTTCAATGGTCATACACCCAATGAAAATAGTTTGTTGGATCTCGATCGTAGTTATACACATATTCATAATATTGAAGCCAAAAGATGCAAGGTTAATAATGATAGTGCAACTTATTTGTGGCACTGCCGTTTAGGTCATAATGGTATAAAGCGCATGAAGAAACTCCATAGTGATGGACTTTTGGAATCACTTGATTATGAATCACTTGGTGCTTGCGAACCATGCCTCATGGGAAAGATGACTAAAACTCCGTTCTCCGGAACAATGGAGCGAGCAATTGACTTGTTGGAAATCATACATACTGATGTATGCAGACCAATGAGTGTTGAGGCTCGCGGCGGGTATTATTATTTTCTGACCTTCACAGATGATTTGAGCAGATATGGATATATCTACTTGATGAAACACAAATATGAAACATTTGAAAAGTTCAAAGAAATTTCAGAGTGAAGTAGAGAATCATCGTAAGAAGAAAATAAAAGTTTCCACGATCTGATCACGGAGGCGAATATTTGAAGTTACGAGTTTGGCCTTCATTTACAACAATTTGGAATAGTTTCACAACGCACGCCACCCGGAACACCATAGCGTAATGGTGTGTCCGAACATCGTAATCGTACTTTATTAGATATGGTGCGTCTATGTTGTCTCTTACCGATTTACCACTATCGTTTTGGGTTATGCATTAGAGACAACTGCATTCATGCTAAATAGGGCAACATCTAAATCCGTTGAGACGACGCCTTATGAACTGTGGTTTGGCAAGAAACCAAAGTTGTCGTTTCTTAAAGTTTGGGGCTGTGATGCTTATGTGAAAAAGCTTCAACCTGATAAGCTCGAACCCAAGTCGGAGAAATGTGTCTTCATAGGATACCCAAAGGAGACTGTTGGGTACACCTTCTATCACAGATCCGAAGGCAAGATATTCGCTGCTAAGAATGGATCCTTTCTAGAGAAGGAGTTTCTCTCGAAAGAAGTGAGTGGGAGGAAAGTAGAACTTGATGAGGTAATTGTACCTTCTCCCAAATTGGAAGGTAGTACATAACAGAAACTAGTTCCAGTGATTCCTACACCAATTAGTGAGGAAGCTAATGATGATGATCATGAAACTTCAGATCAAGTTTCTGCTGAACTTCGTAGATCAACCAGAGTTTGTTCCGCACCAGAGTGGTACGGCAACCCGGTTCTGAAAGTCATGTTACTGCACCATGATGAACCTACGAACTATGAGGAAGCGATGATGAGCCCAGATTCCGCAAAATGACTTGAGGCCATGAAATCTGAGATGGGATCCATGTATGAGAACAAAGTGTGGACTTTGGTTGACTTCCCCGATGATCGGCAAGCCATTGAAAATAAATGGATCTTCAAGAGGAGGACTGACACTGACGGTAATGTTACTGTTTACAAAGCTCGACTTGTTGCGAACGGTTTTCGACAAGTTCAAGGAGTTGACTACGATGAGACTTTCTCACCCGTAGAGATGCTTAAGTCTGTCCGAATCATGTTAGCAATTGCCGCATTTTATGAAATCTGGCAAACGGATAACAAAACTGCATTCTTTAATGGATTTATTAAAGAAGTATTGTATATGATGCAACCAGAATGTTTTGTCAATCCTAAAGGTGCTAACAAAATGAGCAAGCTCCAGCGTTCCATCTATGGACTGGTGCAAGCATCTCGGAGTTGGAATATACACTTTGATAAGTTAATCAAAGCATATAGATCTATACAGACTTGCGGTGAAGCCTGTATTTACAAGAAAGTGAGTGGGAGCACTACAACCTTTCTGATGAGTATATGTGAATGACATATTGTCGATCGGAAATGATGTAGAATTTCCTGGAAAGCATAAAGGAGTGTTTGAAAGGAGTTTTTCAAAGAAAGACCTCGGTGAAGCTGCTTACATATTGAGCATCAAGATCTATAGAGATAGATCGAGACGCTTGATAAGTTTTTTCAATGAGTACATACCTTGACAAATTTTGAAGTAGTTCAAAATGGATCAGTCAGAGGAGGAGTTCTTGCCTGAGTTAAAAGGTATGAAGTTGAGTAAGACTCAAAACCGGACCTCGGCAGAAGATAGAGAAAGAATGAAAGTCATTCCCTATGCCTCAGCCATAGGTTCTATAAAGTATGCCATGCTGTGTGCCAAACCTGTTGTGTACCTTGCCATGAGTTTGGCAAGGAGGTACAATAGTGATCTAGGAGTAGATCACTGGACAGCGGTCAAAATTATCCTTAGTAACGGGATGACTAAGGAAATGTTTCTCGATTATGGAGGTGATAAAAAGTTCGTTGTAAAGGGTTACGCCGATGCAAGCTTTGACACTAAATCCAGATGACTCTAAGTATCAATCTGGATGCGTATCAAAAGTGGGAGCAATTAGCTAGAGTAGCTCCATGCAGAGCATTGTAGACACATAGAAATTTGCGAAATACATACGGATCTGAATGTGACAGACCCCTTTACTAAACTTCTCTCACGGAGCAAAACATGATCACACCTTAGTACTCTTTGGGTGTTAATCACATAGCGATGTGATGTAGATTATTGACTCTAGTAAACCCTTTGGGTGTTGGTCACATGGCGATGTGAACTATGGGTGTTAATCACATGACGATGTGAACTATCGATGTTAAATCACATGGCGATGTGAACTAGATTATTGACTCTAGTGCAAGTGGGAGACTGAAGGAAATATGCCCTAGAGGCAATAATAAAGTTATTATTTATTTCCTTATATCATGATAAATGTTTATTATTCATGCTAGAATTGTATTAACCAGAAACTTAATACATATGTGAATACATAGACAAAATAGAGTGTCCCTAGTATGCCTCTACTAGACTAGCTCATTGCTCAAAGATGGTTATGTTTCCTAGCCATAGACATGAGTTGTCATTTGATCAACGGGATCACATCATTAGGAGAATGATGTGATGGACAAGACCCATCCGTTAGCTTAGCACTATGATCGTTTAAGTTTTACTGCTATTGCTTTCTTCATGACTTATACATGTTCCTATGACTATGAGATTATGCAACTCCCGAATACCGGAGGAACACTTTGTGTGCTACCAAACGTCACAACGTAACTGGGTGATTATAAAGGTACTCTACAGGTGTCTCCGAAGGTACTTGTTGGGTTGGCGTATTTCGAGATTAGGATTTGTCACTCCGATTGTCGGAGAGGTATCTCTGGGCCCACTCGGTAATGCACATCACTATAAGCCTTGCAAGCATTGCAGCTAATGAGTTAGTTGCGGGATGATGTATTACTGAACGAGTAAAGAGACTTG
>LR738712.1:200595292-200779192 GCA_902687465.1 Secale cereale
TCAAAGATGGTTATGTTTCCTAGCCATAGACATGAGTTGTCATTTGATCAACGGGATCACATCATTAGGAGAATGATGTGATGGACAAGACCCATCCGTTAGCTTAGCACTATGATCGTTTAAGTTTTACTGCTATTGCTTTCTTCATGACTTATACATGTTCCTATGACTATGAGATTATGCAACTCCCGAATACCGGAGGAACACTTTGTGTGCTACCAAACGTCACAACGTAACTGGGTGATTATAAAGGTACTCTACAGGTGTCTCCGAAGGTACTTGTTGGGTTGGCGTATTTCGAGATTAGGATTTGTCACTCCGATTGTCGGAGAGGTATCTCTGGGCCCACTCGGTAATGCACATCACTATAAGCCTTGCAAGCATTGCAGCTAATGAGTTAGTTGCGGGATGATGTATTACTGAACGAGTAAAGAGACTTGCCGGTAATGAGATTGAACTAGGTATTGAGACACCGACGATCGAATCTCGAGCAAGTAACATACCGATGACAAAGGGAACAACGTATGTTGTTATGCGGTTTGACCGATAAAGATCTTCGTAGAATATGTGGGAGCCAATATGAGCATCCAGGTTCCGCTATTGTTTATTGACCGGAGACGTGTCTCGGTCATGTCTACATAGTTCTCGAACCCGTAGGGTCCGCACGCTTAATGTTTTGATGACAACTTTATTATGAGTTTATGAGTTTTGATGTACCGAAGGAGTTCGGAGTCCCGGATGAGATCGGGGACATGACGAGGAGTGTCGAAATGGTCGAGACGTAAAAATCGATATATTGGATGACTATATTCGGACATCGGAAAGGTTCCGAGTGATTCGGGTATTTTCGGAGTATCGGGGAGTTACGGGAATAGAGGAGAGAGGCCAAAAGGAAGGAGGCGCGCCCCCCTTCTGGTCCGAATTGGACAAGGGGTATAGCCCCCTTTTCCTTCTCCCTCTCCCCCTCTTTCCTTCTCTCGTACTCCGGAAAGGAAAGGGGAATCCTACTAGGACTTGGGAGTCCTAGTAGGACTCCCCACACTTGGCGCGCCCCTTTAGGGCCGGCCTCTCCCTCTCTCCTTTATATACGGGGGCAAGGGGGCACCTCTAGACACAACAATTGATCTCTTGATCTCTTAGCCGTGTGCGGTGCCCCCCTCCACCATAGTTCTCCTCGATAATATTATAGCGGTGCTTAGGCGAAGCCCTGCGACGGTAGAACATCAAGATCGTCACCACGCCGTCGAGCTGACGGAACTCTCCCTCGACACTCGGCTGGATCGGAGTTCGAGTGACGTCATCGAGCTGAACGTGTGCTAGAACTCGGAGGTGCCGTAGTTTCGATGCTTAATCGGTTGGGCCGTGAAGACGTATGACTACATCAACCGCGTTATTCTAACGCTTCCGCTTTCGGTCTATGAGGGTACGTAGACACACTCTCCCCTCTCGTTGCTATGCATCTGGTAAATAGATCTTGCGTGATCGTAGGAAAATTTTAAAATACTACATTCCCCAACAAATCAGACCACAACGATGGTCAAAGACCTGAGAGCGACCACTCCGCCCTCAACCGGAGCAGAACGCTGGGGGCTGCGTGTGGAGGCCCTAGAGCCGCGGCCTCCCCCGTGACGCGTGGAGTAGGGAAGTATGCGAAAGTAGGTCCTCTGTCGGGGCGAGCATCGCCAAGCTTCCCCCTCGGCAGAGGGCCCATGGTCGTCGAGGGCACCACTGGCGTCCCCCTTGCCTCCTTGGTCCTGTCCTGGTTTCTGGTCCCCCCAACGGAGGTCAGGGGTGGCGCAAGGCGGGCCCCTCATCCGGCGATATGAAGTAAGGCTCGCGCCCGTGAAGATCTCTGCCCGTGACACTGTCACGTAATAATGAGTGGGGCTGTACACGCCTCGGAGTCTCCGGAGAGCCGCCCTCGGGCCTCGGGGGCTCCCTCCCACGTCCTAGTGGAAGCACTTAGCTCGGCGCTGGTGAGAAGACTAAAGACTAGATAGGTGCCGGATACGGCTATTTTCTTTACTCGCCTTCTTTTTTGTAATTGGATTCGCCGTGTCTTTCGAATTGAATTTGAAGTCTTGCTTGTTGCCGAAATGGGGCGGGGAGAGGGTTTTCGTTGATTTATGCTGGATTTTGCCGCCTCTGGCTGCCTTGAAGATCTTACCCTAGGCCCTCCGGCTCGGGGGCCAGAAGGCCGATCCCACTTGACGTACCGCTGTAACCTCGGCAGGACCCCCTCAGGGCAAGAGCCTACGTGCCGCAATTTTGCCGCGTAAGCATCCTGCCGCGGCCAGCGGAACACCCCTAGCCCTGGTCCCCTGAGCAGGGCCATGCGCTACTCAGGAGACTTAGGGCCGCATACCTTCAGCGATCCACCCCAGGAGGGAGGCGAACCCACGGCCTCATAACCCGCACGAAGACATGTAAGATCTAGGTGAGATACAACGACAGCTAAGCTCGGGAAACTCGAGGATGCACGTCCTTGGTTCGGATTCAAGCACCAAAAGAAGGAAAGTGGAATACCACTTTACACACATAGGGGGATTCCCCCATCAAAATGCTCTCACGCCCTACGGGGCCTTGTGCAAGTCTATGCGTGCAGGGTCAAGGCAATGGAACACAAGCTCAACTGGACACATCGCTCGCCGCGCCGTCCGAGTCGCTCTCATGTACACTGCCAGCACTGTCGCTGTCCACGTCTCCACCGTCTTCAACTGCACCGCCTTCATCTGCCATGACCACGGCCTCATCATCATTGGTGGCAAAGGCCCAGACCAGAGCATCCACATGGTCGTCCACCCAGTGCGCCAAGTTGTCTCGGACAACCCCAGGCACTGGGGCAATTGCAGCGTCGAAGTCAATGTCAGGATCAATGCTCTGGAGGTAGCTGAAGACCCGAGAGAACGCACGCCCAAGGAGGCTTCAACTATTTTCTTCAACAAGGCGACGGTCCCTCGTGGCCCGGCTCTCCAGGCGCGTCACAACCTCGGTGAAGAAGAAAAGATGGTCAGCGTAATCCTCCGCGTGGGGGTAGGGGGCGTTCTCCTCACAGATGGCCCCCAACGCCCGGTTGGCCTTCGCCCGAAGAGGCCGCAGCATGGGGGCATGCTCATACTGCAGTAGTAGTCGATGGCAAGCCTCTTCCTTGCTCTGCTGCACAAGAACTGCGACGTCATCAACTTGTTGCCAAAGCAAGGCCAAGTCGGCCTGCATGGAAGCTAGCTCAGCCTGGACGGAAGACTGAGCCACCGCGGTGGCCCTCTCGCGTTGCTCTGCTTCTTCCAGCCTCACCCTGAGGGCCACAGTCCTCCCATCAGCCTCTGCTTGCAGGAGCCCCAACTTCAAGTCGTACCCCTTGGCGAGGTTCGTGCGGGCCTCATACACCTTCCGGTCAATTTCCTCCTCGACCCTGGCCTCGTGAGCGGAGACAGCACCCTCGGCCAGGGTCACGTGGCGCTCCCTCACCTCCAGCCGCTCAAGCTCAGGGCTATGCTCTGTGGCTTCTAGCATCAGCACCTCCTCACGCTGCAAGATCTCTGCCTCTTTGGAGGGTGTCCCCCTCATCGACGCCAGGGCGGCCCTGCGCTCCTCAGCTCGCTCCTCCAAGTGAATGTTCAGAACTTGAAGCTCCAGCAGGCGCCTCTCTGCAGCCTCGCGGTGGAGGTCAGCTTCCCTGGCCTCCTCCAGGGCTTGGGTGAAGGTCTCTCGTGAGGCTGCAAGGGATGCGTCAGCCTTCGCGTTGGCTCGCTCGTGCTGGAGGCGCCCGAGGTTAATGGCCACCCCCAGTCGGCGCCACTCGTCCATCAGTTGAAGGCCCTCAGTCTCAAGACAGGCGTCAACTCCCTCAAGCTCTTCCCCAAGTCGGCCCAATGCATTCATCGCCTCCCGGAGAAGCTCGCGGTGGGCGGCTCAGCGCCTGCGCGCTGACTCAAGCAGGAGGCCAGGGCCCTCCTCAGCGCCAAGAGCAGTTGAAGAAGCTTGAGGAGACTCGTCTTCCCTCGGGGGCGGGACCAGGGTCTCCTCCGCCCCAGTCGTCTCTCGGGCCTCGGCTGGGGCCCGGAGGGGCTGGGACCCGCCACTCGAAGAAGACGCCAGGGCCAAGGCAGCCCCACTATGTTCGACGACCATGGGGGGAGCCCTCGGCACGCCCCCCAGTCCCCAGGCAGAGTCGTGAAGAAGGAAAGGCAAGAACGCGGGGTCGGGGTGCCAGGCCGGCGCATCTGACCTCGTGGATGGCCTCGCGCCAGAGGTGGCACATCAACTGAGGGAACTCTGGGCTGACAAAGAGTTCGAGCCCACAGGGGCTAGCTTCTCAGTAGATGTCACCACCTTGGCAGGAGGGGCCCTGAGGAATCGCAGTCAGGAAGGAAGGCATCACACAAGGAGTTACAAAGATAAGCTACTCACTCGTCAATGGCGATGTACTTCCTCAGCTTCAATGACCAGAAGGTGGCGTCACTACATCTTGGAGACCTCCTCCTCTTGCGGAGAGCTTCAAAGTTCGGCCAGAGCCGGCCGAAGCCCCGGAAGCGATCAGCAACATTAGGAACAACCTGGCCGGCTCCTGAGGAGGCGCCCCCAGAAGAGCTAGGTCGGGCGGAGCCCCCTGCCCCCACCTCAGGGCGATGCGAAGAGGTCATGGGGGCTTCGGCCTCGGGAGCATCAGGCAACATTTGCACCTCAGCCGCCCTTTCTGGGCAACTCTCCTGAGCCTCGGAGGGTGGCGCTTCAGGAACCTAAGGAAACGCCAGAACGGAAGTAGCAGCACCACTAGCACTCAGCAGCGATCGTCCCCCCACGCCCACTTCTGGGACGATCACCTCGACAACGACAGGCAAGGGAACCACGCAGACAGGATTCTCACGAGACCCAACGAGGCCGAGCGGACGAAGTCGCCATTCATAAAAGGAGGGCATCTACCTCACGAACTCCACCCTGTTTGAGCAGAAGTACAGGAGGCAGCCTTCCTCCGGTAAACGGGCTGGCGTCGGGTCGTGATACGTATCCAACGTATCTACAATTTTTGATTGTTCCATGCTATTATTTATGATGTTTTGGATGTTTAATGGGCTTTGTTATACACTTTTATATTTTTTTGGGACTAACCTACTAACCCAAAGGCCCAGTCCAGATTGCGGTTTTTGCCTATTTCAGGGTTTTACAGAAAAGGAATATCAAACGGAGTCCAAACGGAATGAAACTTCTGGAGAGATATTTTTGGAGCAAAATACGCACGGGAGACTTGAGAACCACAGAATAGGGCTAACGTGGCGTCCACGAGGGTGGGGGGGGGGGGGCTGCCTCATGGGCACCCCGTCTGGCCCCCGGTGCCCTCCTTCCTCCTATATATACGTATGTACCCCGAAACCATCAGAAGAACAGAGAAAACCCTAGTTCCACCGCCGCAACCTTCTGTTCCCGTGAGATCCCATCTTGGGGCCTGTTCCGGAGCTCCGCCGGAGGGGGGATCTTCCACGGAGTGCTTCTACATCATCATCATCGCCTCACCATAAGTTGTGAGTAGTTTACCAGAGACCTTCGGGTCCATAGCTAGTATCTAGATGGATACTTCTCTCTCTTTGGATCTCAATGCCGAGTTCTCCTCGGTCTTCGAGGATATCTATTCGATGTAATCTCTTTTTGTGGTGTGTTTGTCGAGATCCGATGAATTGTGGGTTTATGATCAAGATTATCTATGAGAAATATTTGGTACTTTTCTGAACTCTTTATGTATGATTATAATATCCTTGCAAGTCTCTTCGAATTATTGGTTTGGTTTGGCCTACTAGATCTATAGTTCTTGCAATGGGAGAAGTGCTTGGCTTTGGGTTCAATCTTGCGGTGTCCTTTCCGAGTGACAGTAGCGGCAGCAAGGCACGTATTGTATTGTTGCCATCAAGGATAAAAGATGGGGTTTATATCACTAAGTTTGAGTTTATCCCTCTACATCATGTCATCTTGCTTAAGGCGTTACTCTGTTCTTATGAACTTAATACTCTAGATGCATGTTGGATAGCGGTTGATGTGTGGAGTAATAGTAGGAGATGCAGAATCGTTTTGTTCTACTTGTCTCGGACTTGATGCCTATATATAATGATCATGCCTAGATGGTCTCATAATTATTTGCTTTTCTATCAATTGCTCGACATTAATTTGTTTACCCGTCGTAGAATATCGCTATCAAGAGAGAAGCCACTAGAGAACACTATGGCCCCCAGGTCTATTCTCAGCATATCAATCTACAATCTACTTTACTTTTCCGCTTTTACTTTCGGCTCTTATATCCAAAAATACCAAAAATATCAAACTATCATCTCTATCAGATCTCACTTTCGTAAGTGACCGTAAAGGGATTGACAACCCCTTATCGCGTTGGCTGCAAAGTTCTTATTTGTTTGTGCACCTGTGAGGGACTCACGCATGGTGTCCTACTAGATTGATACCTTGGTTCTCAAAAACTGAGGGAAATACTTACGCTACTATGGTGCATCACCCTTTCCTCTTCGAGGGAATACAATGCAAGCTCGAGAAGTAGCAGGTTGCCCATCAGGACCTCGAGCACCATGCGCCGTACCTCGTGAGGGAGGGCGGACGCTTGGAGCCTCATGTGATCCGGGTGGCCGGAGAAGGCCCACATCGGCCGAGAGTGGCGCTAAAGGGGGGCAATGCGGCACTGGATGAAGTCCCTCGCCACCATAGGCGCCGTCACTCCAAGCCTCTGCAGCCTGGCCAGCCAGAGCAAAACGGGGGCCAGCCTCCGGTCGACGAACCTCACGTGGTTCCAGCCAGAGCTCGGAGTGGCCGGAATCCATGGAGGGAGCAGAAGGGGCTGTGCAACCCGACATCGACGAACACCCACCGCTTCCTGAAGCCTCCAACAATCATCACAAGGTTGAAGTCGATGCCCGAGCCGGACATCGCCGCGATGGCCTGGAAGGACATGCATCCGGAGCACTGGAGCACATCCGTCAGATGCAACAAGAAGAAGTGGCAGATCAAGGCCACGGAGGGGGGCAATGCCCACCATGGTTTCGCAGACAAAGGCAAAAACAACAAGAAGGACGACATATTGAGGATCAAGATGCAGTGCGCTGATCTGGTAGTGCGAAAGCACCATGTTGAAGAAATCAGAAAAGGGAGGGATCAGGCCTGCCGAGAGGGCGTGAAGGTGGAGGGGGACCTCGATGGCTGACCTGTTGATCTTGGTGCAGGAAGCAGGCCAAGCCACCGTTGCCACCCACTCATTGGAATCGGCGACGAGCGCCGGGCACACCTTATCCATCATCTCTTCGTTGATTACCACTGACCGCTCAGTGGAGGGCCCGAAGGCTGGCGGCGAGGGGGCCAAGGCGCAAGGCTCTGCCCCCTCTTCCTTCTCTCGGCTAGAGGCCATGGTGGCAGAAGGAGTTGGTGTTGAATCAAGCCAGGGAAGGGATCCAGAAGACGAGGAAACCACCAGGCACCCACTCGTAGAGGAGGCGCAGTTGAGCAAGTAGTAGTGGCTGTCCGGCCGGGCGAGAATCGAGGCTGTATGGGGGAAGTGGAGACGCCCACGTCCCGTCAATCTCCGCGCGTCCTCAAGGCCGCATGCTTTTGGGGTCCGCGACGCTCCGTACTTGACCCTTGGCTTCGCCGTGAAGCCAAGCCCGAGCGCACCTTGGGACCGGGAGCTACTGTCGGCATTCTGGGAACGGGGGTACCCAGACTTGCCTGCCTGGGGCCCAGGGCACGGCTCATCAGGCGGCCTGCTACGGCCCAACCTCTTCAGCAACAATTCAAGACCCTCGCGAGGGGCCGAGCCTCGTGAGGCGGACGATGCAAGACATCCCCTGGGGCGGCCTCACTGGGTTGGCTCATGAGGATCGAAGATATCAAGGCAAGGGGTACCTCGCGAGGACCTCGTAACGGGAGCAATGATGACCAAGGCTAGGCGGGTGCTAGCTGGTGCAGAGAGCTAGTTCCCTCTTTGGTGCTAAAGGAGCAGGTGCAGGCGAGGAGTCCCGAGGCGTCAGACAAAGGTTTCCATATCGGTGCAACAAGATCAAGACCAGTAGGACAACAAAGCGGAGGTCATCGCGGAGCCCATGACAGCGTCACCACCAGAGCCTTTGGTAGGCGAAGACCACCTTTTGTCAGGATAGCTTGTACTAGCTGCCCCCCTTCAAATTTGGCTATTGTGGGATCCCTTCCCGCTCAATATTTGGGAAGAGGACCCGAGCCACTATAAATAGGACTAGCCACCAGCATTGGGATCATCTCATCTTGAGTTGATCAGATAGAAGGCCACACACGACAAGCTTACTCGAGCGCAAGAACTCCTCTCCGCAGGAGGCAGTTCATCCATGTACTAGTTCTTCCTCAGCCTACAAGGCAATCTACCACAACACACTGGATTAGGGTATTACACCACAATGGTTGCCCGAACCAGTATAAACCTTGTGTCCCTTGTTTTTCGGATCTGACGAGCTAGGCCTAGGGATCGGCGAGTAAATGAGCTAGGGTGGAAGGAGAGATCTTCATGTCCACCCCAGAGTTCGAACCTCAAGGGTTTTGCCGGAACCCAAGATCCGACACCGTCATTTTGTTGGTTAGGTGGCACCGAACCGAGCTTCCCAGTGCAACCACATTTTTCTATATGGGAAGGCCCTAATTCGGTCTATTGTCATGCCTCTTGCCGGTGCCTCCAACTAGGGAAGGTTATGTGCGCGTGCTACCCAGATCAGGTAGGCGACCATAAGCCCGACTTATGTGTGTGCCCGAGTTGTATGGTACCATTGTGCCTATGTGGGACCATTTTTGTTTTTGCCATGAAGGTGTCCGGCCACGAAGTCAACAGATGTCGAGAGTGGCATCCGGGACCACCCATGACTTAGCCCAAAGGAGAGTTGGTCGGAGTGGTCGGGAGAGTGTCATGCAATAGATTGGTTTTGTCGGAACATCGTTGGTCTACCGTGATGGGAACACGAGGCTACATGTTCTATGGTGCGGGTACATTGTACTAACCTCTGCAGAGTATATAAAATATCAATAGCCGCGTCCTCGGTCATGGGCATAGTTCTTACTAGGTCAAACCGTTCGATTAACACTCACGATGACGAAAATGACTTATTAGATGACTAATATGAGAGCAAGTAATAGTTTGGCAGGATGTATATGATGATTTTGGGATGATCTTAAGGATGATCACTCAGTTGGTAATCACTCGGTGATTACGAGGGGGTACTGATCACGAGGTGATCGAGAGTATATATTGCTTGGCCGGATAGCCAAGAGTGAGATGGTTCTTGAGACCCGAGATGGTGTATTATCAAGTATTCTAGCATTACCATATTATCATGCTTCATATTTACTTCCACATCATAGTACTTGTTGATAACTTAACCAGTTAATGCTATGTTGTTATCTTACTTTGATGCTTTTGGTTGTTGTGAGCTTGCGAGTACATTCAAAGTACTTACATGGTGTGTCATGCCAGATTGCAGGTGATGCCGTGATTGATTGCTTGTCGAGGTACCGAGCATGCGAGCTAGACTGTGTCCCAGCCAGAGTCCCTACGGAGTGGAGTTCTCCGCCATCATCATTGTTCCAGTACTAGAAGTTATTCAGCTGCTAGCATAGAGATACCTCCGCAAGCATAGTGTCGCCGTGCTGATGTAATCCTTTGTTACATCATACTTCTTGTACCCTTATCCTTTGTAATAAGAGCTGATTAGTTCTATGCCAAGCAGTGCCGTATTCCAGAAGACTTGATCTGTGGGCTGGAATACGGGGTGTTCCGGTTCCTCTGAGCCGGGGTGTCACACACATTGCACTTTTCAATGATGTGCATGTAGTAGGGCGCAATGTGCTTTCATGCGTGAAACAACTCATGCACTTGCTGCCAGAAGGTCCTCCCTCCGCTCCCATCTATGAAGTCTGCATATACGGCCAGCGACGCATCACACAATAACTCAACCTCCATGGTTGAGTAGCTCACCATCATTTGTGCTCTAAAAATGACATAGTGTTCGAAAGCTCAATGGCATTTGGCCGAACTCCTATCAAGCGTAGTGTCCGCCATGGAGGTCGTTGACAGGGGGGCAAATTGTATCTAGGCACAAACGAATCTAGGGTGGACATCATCGTTGTAGAGGTGAGCGGGCGTGTCGGTGCTGGTTGTGGACATCCGATAATGCCTCTGTGGCAGCCGGAGACATACAGCGGTGACGATGGAGGTGGAGGATGTAGATGCAAAGCAAGAGGAAGAAGGGACGGAGTGGAAGGAAATGACACCAGGAGGGGGGATTGGGTGGGCCGGGGTTGTAGGAGTCCTACATGTATGTTGTCTATACTCCCGCAAACCACCCTTTGTGTCTAATTTACGAGACAAAACATGTTTGAACTGCTCGGTGGACCGATATTGGCCCGTGTTTAATGGCTTCCACGGTCTGGACCGCGCAGTCCAGACGTATGCTGGTGGTTTGAGGGTCGGCGTTAGAGATGCCCTAACACCACACACCACAATAACTATATCCATGCGTCCTATAGTATAGTGTGTGATACGTCTCGAACGTATCTATATTTTTTACTGTTCCATGCTATTATATTATCTGTTTTGTATGTTTTATATGCATTATTATGCTATTTTATATTATTTTTGGGACTAACCTATTAACCTAGAGCCTAGTGCCAGTTTCTGTTTTTTCCTTGTTTTTGAGTTTCGAAGAAAAGGAATATCAAACGGAGTCCAAACAGAATGAAACTTTACAGTGATTTTTCTTGGACCAGAAGACATCCAGAGGACTTGGAGTGCACGTCAGGGGAGCCACGAGGCGACCATAAGGACGGAGGGCGCGCCCAGGGGGGTAGGGCATGCCCCCACCCTTATGCCCCCCATGACTCCACCGACCTATTTCTTCTGCCAATATACTCACATATATTCCAGGACGGAGGGCGCGCCCAGGAGGCATGTAAACCACTTTTCCACCACTGTAACTTTCTGTATCCACGAGATCCCATCTGGAGGCCTTTTCTGGTACTCTGCCGGAGGGGGATTCAACCACAGAGGGCATCTACATCAACTCTATTGCCCTTCCGATGAAGCGTGAGTAGTTTACCACAGACCAATGGGTCCATAGCTAGTAGCTAGATGGCTTCTTCTCTCTCTTTGATTCTCAATACCATGTTCTCCTCGATGTTCTTGGAGATATATCCAATGTAATCTTCTTTTGCGGTGTGTTTGCCAAGATCTGATGAATTGTGGATTTATGATCAGCTTATCTATGAATACTATTTGAATCTTCTCTGAATTCTTATATGCATGATTTGATATCTTAGTAATTCTCTTCGAACTATCAGTTTGGTTTGACCAACTAGATTGGTTTTTCTTGCAATGGGAGAAGTGCTTTGCTTTGGGTTCAATCTGCGGTGGTCAATCCCAGTGATAGAAAGGAACATGACACGTATTGTATTATTGCCATCGAGGATAACAAGATGGGGTTTTCATCATATTGCTTGAGTTAATTCTGCTACATCATGTCATCTTACTTAATGCGTTACCCTGTTCTTTATGGACTTAATACCCTAGATGCAGAATCGTTTCGGTCGATGTATGGAGTAATAGTAGTAGATGCAGGCAGGAGTCAGTGTACTTGACACGGACGTGATGCCTATATTCATGATCATTGCCTTAGATATCGTTGTAATTAATCGCCCTTCTATCAATTGCTTGGTAGTAATTTGTTTACCCACCGTGATATTTGCTATCTTGAGAGAAGCCTCTAGTGAAACCTATGCCCCCCGGGTCTATTTTCCATCATATAAGTTTCCGATATACTATTTTGCAATCTTTTACTTTCCAATCTATAAACAAAAAATACCAAAAATATTTACTTTACATTTTATTTATCCCTATCAGATCTCACTTTTGCAAGTAACCGTGTAGGGATTGATAACCCCTTTATCGTGTTGGGTGCAAGTTGCTTATTGTTTGTGTAGGTATTTGGTGACTTGCGCGTTGTCTCCAACTGGATTGATACCTTGGTTCTCAAACTGAGGGAAATACTTACTCTACTTTGCTGCATCACCCTTTCCTCTTCAAGGGAAAAACCAACGCAAGCTCAAGAGGTAGCATGAAGAATTTCTGGCATTGTTGCGGGGGAGATCTATGCCAAGTCAAGAGTCAAGATTTGTCTTCTGTCAACTCGCCAATCTCTAGTGCCGTTGATATCTTCGTCAGGTCAATACATACCAAGTACCCTTCATAAAACACTAATCTCTTGCATTTACATTATTCGCCATTCGCCTCTCGTTTTCCTCTCCCCCACTTCTAAAATGATTTTCAAAAAGATTTGCCTTTTGTTCGCCCTTTTTCCGTTTGCCTTCCTCGTTTGCTAGTTATGTTCACTGCCACCATGTCTGAAAGTGGGGAGGTTATAGTTGAAAATCTTGAGGAAAAACTTGAATCTTGTTCTTCGGATCGCGAAAGGGAAACTCCTCCTAATTACAAAAGAAAAAGCATTCGCATGGGGGATGGTAATATTATTGGAGAGAATTCTTTGATTGTACGGGATGCATGCCTATTAATAAAAAAATCTATTCTTCTTGAGACAAATTGTTATGCAGATGCTATTGTTATGCTCGTTGAGAAATTAAAAAGAAAGTTTGCGCATCTTCATCCTGCTTTGCAAAAAGTGTTTTTTACGAAATTCCTAATATTAATCATCCAATTGCTAAAAAGATTTCCACTATTATCCTTATGCGTGAATTTGATTTCATAATACAAGAAACTAGGGATATTTTTTCTTTTTATAAAAAGGATGTCGAACACCCTCCAATTATAGTTATCCTTCACGATAAAGAAACTATGCGTAGTTTGTAATCTAGGGATTATCAATCTTATAGTGAAAATCTGAGGAGAAGAGTTTCCCATTCAGAAATATCTCAATCTTTGTATCTAGAGGCCTTTGAGGAATTTGATTGGTGAAATAACATGTGGTGTCCCCCATGTTTGGTTTTCGTAATTGATGACAATCTCTATGGTCTAGTGGTTGCCTTGAGTTATATTTGAAGGGTTTGTCCATAGGCTTTTCTTGGAGTTCATTTGTTGGTTTCAAGGAGAGTTTGGGATGACCAAGGTGCTATTAAGGAATTATCCAAAGATTGATCATATGAGTGTTGAGCTTATTGGAAGCATGTCCTGAAGAAGAAGAGTGTGTGATCATTCATGTTTACCTTCAACACATCATCCAATTAAAGAGAGTTGGAAAGATTCAAGGTTGATTAAGACTAAGTCAAAGAGTGGATCAAGTTGATCAACACACAAAGCATAGAAGATGTATCGACGGGGATCAAGCGATCCCATGGTATGGTAAGCATTGTCAATTACGCTTTGTGTACTAACCCATGGTCTTCGTGAGAGTTCTTTGTGGGGTAGGTTGCGCTGTGCAAGTTCAAGTGGGTCATCACGAAGAGATCAAGTGCTTGAAGCTTGCCATCCATTGTGGTGGAAATGGACTTGTGAAGATGTGCCGAAGAGTGGCTCACCCATAGTGGAGTATGGGGGAGCAATCTACTAGTCTTCATCGAGCCAACGCAATCAAGAAAGATGGTGCAACTTGAGGGAGTCATGATCGTCATCATCCAACTCAAGTGGACTATGTGCAAGGTAAAGGTTTGCCCTTGATAGGTTTTCTATTTTACCGGTCTCATGGTAGTTGTGGGAGACCGGGTTATAGGATCGTTTGCCGTACTATCAAGGGGGGCTCTCGATAAGTAACTTGACCATATCGTTCAGAGAGAGCTCAAACCATTGCATGCTTGCATCATCTTTATTGGTTCTTGTTTGGTTCTTCTCCCTGTGAGATTTGGAGCTTGTGGTCATCTTGATGACAAGCTCGAGTTCATCGAAAACAGAGTTCACATGCATCTTCTATGATGTTTTTGATGTTGGGGTTTTCGCCGGTTCTCTTTGTGAGTCTTAGAGCTTATGGTCATCTTGATGACAAGCTCGAGTTCATCGAAAATGAAGTTCACATGCATCTTCTATGATGTTTTCGATGTTGGAGGTTATGTCGGTTCTTGTCTAATGGAGTGTTCACTCCTCTATTTACTTCCACATCATAGTACTTGTTGATAACTTAACCAGTTAATGCTATGTTGTTATCTTACTTTGATGCTTTTGGTTGTTGTGAGCTTGCGAGTACATTCAAAGTACTTACATGGTGTGTCATGCCAGATTGCAGGTGATGCCGTGATTGATTGCTTGTCGATGTACCGAGCATGCGAGCTAGACTGTGTCCCAGCCAGAGTCCCTACGGAGTGGAGTTCTCCGCCATCATCATTGTTCCACTACTAGAAGTTATTCAGCTGCTAGCATAGAGATACCTCCGCAAGCATAGTGTCGCCGTGCTGATGTAATCCTTTGTTACATCATACTTCTTGTACCCTTATCCTTTGTAATAAGAGCTGATTAGTTCTATGCCAAGCAGTGCCGTATTCCAGAAGACTTGATCTATGGGCTGGAATACGGGGTGTTCCGGTTCCTCTGAGCCGGGGTGTCACACACATTGCACTTTTCAATGATGTGCATGTAGTAGGGCGCAATGTGCTTTCATGCGTGAAACAACTCATGCACTTGCTGCCAGAAGGTCCTCCCTCTGCTCCCATCTATGAAGTCTGCATATACGGCCAGCGACGCATCACACAATAACTCAACCTCCATGGTTGAGTAGCTCACCATCATTTGTGCTCTAAAAATGACATAGTGTTCGAGAGCTCAATGGCATTTGACCGAACTCCTATCAAGCGTAGTGTCCGCCATGGAGGTCGTTGACAGGGGGCCAAAGTGTATCTAGGCACAAACGAATCTAGGGTGGACATCATCGTTGTAGAGGTGAGCGGGCGTGTCGGTGCTGGTTGTGGACATCCGATAATGCCTCTGTGGCAGCCGGAGACATACAGCGGTGACGATGGAGGTGGAGGATGTAGATGCAAAGCAAGAGGAAGAAGGGACGGAGTGGAAGGAAATGACACCAGGAGGGGGGATTGGGTGGGCCGGGGTTGTAGGAGTCCTACATGTATGTTGTCTATACTCCCGCAAACCACCCTTTGTGTCTAATTTACGAGACAAAACATGTTTGAACTGCTCGGTGGACCGATATAGGCCCGTGTTTAATGGCTTCCACGGTCTGGACCGCGCAGTCCAGACGTATGCTGGTGGTTTGAGGGTCGGCGTTAGAGAAGCCCTAACACCACACACCACAATAACTATATCCATGCGTCCTATAGTATAGTGTGTGATACGTCTCGAACGTATCTATAATTTTTTACTGTTCCATGCTATTATATTATCTGTTTTGTATGTTTTATATGCATTATTATGCTATTTTATATTATTTTTGGGACTAACCTATTAACCTAGAGCCCAGTGCCAGTTTCTGTTTTTTCCTTGTTTTTGAGTTTCGAAGAAAAGGAATATCAAACAGAGTCCAAACAGAATGAAACTTTACAGTGATTTTTCTTGGACCAGAAGACATCCAGAGGACTTGGAGTGCACGTCAGGGGAGCCACGAGGCGACCATAAGGACGGAGGGCGCGCCCAGGGGGGTAGGGCATGCCCCCACCCTTATGCCCCCCCATGACTCCACCGACCTATTTCTTCTGCCAATATACTCACATATATTCCAGGACGGAGGGCGCGCCCAGGAGGCATGTAAACCACTTTTCCACCACTGTAACTTTCTGTATCCACGAGATCCCATCTGGAGGCCTTTTCTGGTACTCTGCCGGAGGGTGATTCAACCACAGAGGGCATCTACATCAACTCTATTGCCCTTCCGATGAAGCGTGAGTAGTTTACCACAGACCAATGGGTCCATAGCTAGTAGCTAGATGGCTTCTTCTCTCTCTTTGATTCTCAATACCATGTTCTCCTCAATGTTCTTGGAGATATATCCAATGTAATCTTCTTTTGCGGTGTGTTTGCCAAGATCCGATGAATTGTGGATTTATGATCAGCTTATCTATGAATACTATTTGAATCTTCTCTGAATTCTTATATGCATGATTTGATATCTTAGTAATTCTCTTCGAACTATCAGTTTCGTTTGGCCAACTAGATTGGTTTTTCTTGCAATGGGAGAAGTGCTTTGCTTTGGGTTCAATCTGCGATGGTCAATCCTAGTGATAGAAAGGAACATGACACGTATTGTATTATTGCCATCGAGGATAACAAGATGGGGTTTTCATCATATTGCTTGAGTTAATTCTGCTACATCATGTCATCTTACTTAATGCGTTACTCTGTTCTTTATGGACTTAATACCCTAGATGCAGAATCGTTTCGGTCGATGTATGGAGTAATAGTAGTAGATGCAGGCAGGAGTCAGTCTACTTGACACGGACGTGATGCCCATATTCATGATCATTGCCTTAGATATCGTTGTAATTATTCGCCCTTCTATCAATTGCTTGGTAGTAATTTGTTTACCCACCGTGATATTTGCTATCTTGAGAGAAGCCTCTAGTGAAACCTATGCCCCCCGGGTCTATTTTCCATCATATAAGTTTCCGATATACTATTTTGCAATCTTTTACTTTCCAATCAATAAACCAAAAATACCAAAAATATTTACTTTACATTTTATTTATCCCTATCAGATCTCACTTTTGCAAGTAACCGTGTAGGGATTGATAACCCCTTTATCGTGTTGGGTGCAAGTTGCTTATTGTTTGTGTAGGTATTAGGTGACTTGCGCGTTGTCTCCTACTGGATTGATACCTTGGTTCTCAAACTGAGGGAAATACTTACTCTACTTTGCTGCATCACCCTTTCCTCTTCAAGGGAAAAACCAATGCAAGCTCAAGAGGTAGCATGAAGAATTTCTAGCATTGTTGCGGGGGAGATCTATGCCAAGTCAAGAGTCAAGATTTGTCTTCTGTCAACTCGCCAATCTCTAGTGCCGTTGATATCTTCGTCAGGTCAATACATACCAAGTACCCTTCATAAAACACTAATCTCTTGCATTTACATTATTTGCCATTCGCCTCTCGTTTTCCTCTCCCCCACTTCTAAAATGTTTTTCAAAAAGATTTGCCTTTTGTTCGCCCTTTTTCCGTTTGCCTTCCTCGTTTGCTAGTTATGTTCGCTGCCACCATGTCTGAAAGTGGGGAGGTTATAGTTGAAAATCTTGAGGAAAAACTTGAATCTTGTTCTTCGGATCGCGGAAGGGAAACTCCTCCTAATTACAAAAGAAAAAGCATTCGCATGGGGGATGGTAATATTATTTGAAAGAATTCTTTGATTGTACGTGATGCATGCCTATTAATAAAAAAATCTATTCTTCTTGAGACAAATTGTTATGCAGATGCTATTGTTATGCTCGTTGAGAAATTAAAAAGAAAGTTTGCGCATCTTCATCCTGCTTTGCAAAAAGTGTTTTTACGAAATTCCTAATATTAATCATCCAATAGCTAAAAAGATTTCCACTATTATCCTTATGCGTGAATTTGATTTCATAATACAAGAAGCTAGGGATATTTTTTCTTTTTATAAAAAGGATGTCAAACACCCTCCAATTATAGTTATCCTTCACGATAAAGAAACTATGCGTAGTTTGTAATCTAGGGATTATCAGTCTTATAGTGAAAATCTGAGGAGAAGAGTTTCCCATTCAGAAATATCTCAATCTTTGTATCTTGAGGCCTTTGAGGAATTTGATTGGTGAAATAACATGTGGTGTCCCCCATGTTTGGTTTTCATAATTGATGACAATCTCTATGGTCTAGTGGTTGCCTTGAGTTATATTTGAAGGGTTTGTCCATAGGCTTTTCTTGGAGTTCATTTGTTGGTTTCAAGGAGAGTTTGGGATGACCAAGGTGCTATTAAGGAATTATCCAAAGATTGATCATATGAGTGTTGAGCTTATTGGAAGCATGTCCTGAAGAAGAAGAGTGTGTGATCATTCATGTTTACCTTCAAGACATCATCCAAATAAAGAGAGTTGGAAAGATTCAAGGTTGATTAAGACTAAGTCAAAGAGTGGATCAAGTTGATCAACACACAAAGCATAGAAGATGTATCGAAGGGGATCAAGCGATCCCATGGTATGGTAAGCATTGTCAATTACGCTTTGTGTACTAACCCATGGTCTTCGTGAGAGTTCTTTGTGGGGTAGGTTGCGCTGTGCAAGTTCAAGTGGGTCATCACGAAGAGATCCAGTGCTTGAAGCTTGCCGTCCATTGTGGTGGAAATGGACTTGTGAAGATGTGCCGAAGAGTGGCTCACCCATAGTGGAGTATGGGGGAGCAATCTACTAGTCTTCATCGAGCCAACGCAATCAAGAAAGATGGTGCAACTTGAGGGAGTCATGATCGTCATCATCCAACTCAAGTGGACTATGTGCAAGGCAAAGGTTTGCCCTTGATAGGTTTTCTATTTTACCGGTCTCATGGTAGTTGTGGGAGACCGGGTTATAGGATCGTTTGCCGTACTATCAAGGGGGGCTCTCGATAAGTAACTTGACCATATCGTTCGGAGAGAGCTCAAACCATTGCATGCTTGCATCATCTTTATTGGTTCTTGTTTGGTTCTTCTCCCTGTGAGATTTGGAGCTTGTGGTCATCTTGATGACAAGCTCGAGTTCATCGAAAACAGAGTTCACATGCATCTTCTATGATGTTTTTGATGTTGGGGTTTTTGCCGGTTCTCTTTGTGAGTCTTAGAGCTTATGGTCATCTTGATGACAAGCTCGAGTTCATCGAAAATGAAGTTCACATGCATCTTCTATGATGTTTTGATGCTACTCGTCTTCCTATATCCAACAAGCTTGAGTTTGCTTAATTCGGAGCTCGTTTGCAGAAGTTATGGCAGTTCAGGGTTTCTTGTAGCTCCTGCGGTAGTACCGCTGGGCCAGAGCGGTAGTACCGCTTATAGCCACAAGCGGTAGTACCGCTGGTACATAGCGGTAGTACCGCCCATGGCTATATGCGGTGGTACCACTCCGGTTCCGCGCTAGTGCCGCCTCGATTCGAGACCGTCGCTTCTCGTGTCGGGTTGGGCGGTAGTAGGAGCGTTAGTAGGTGCGGTAGTACCACTTATAAGCGGTAGTACCACCCTACCACCGCTACTAGTACCGCTCGGGGGCTCTATCTCGTGTTTCTTCCCTCGTTGGCGCTGTGCGTGGTCCCAGTAGTAGTACCGCTGTAGCCAGCGGTAGTACCGCTCCCTAGAGCGGTAGTACCGCTCGCTACGGGCTGGTTGGTGTGGATAACGGTTGGATTTTCTCCCCCCTATAAAAGGGGGTCTTCTTCCCCATTGAGCCTTATCCTTTGAGCTCGTGTTATTCCCCCATTGTTGACCTTCTTTGAGCTTGCTATCTCTCAATCCCTCCATGGATTCTTGCTAGTTTTTGGGGAAAAGAGAGAGGAGATCTAGATCCACATTTCTACCAATCACTTTCTCCTCTAGGTGAGGGGAACCCCTTGGATCTAGATCTTGGAGTTCTTGGTGTTATCCTTCTTGTTCTTCCTCTCTTTTCCCTACCTAGCATTAGTTGCTTTGGTGGAATTTGAGAGAGAAGGACTTGGGCACTCCGTGTGCCCTTGCCATTGCATTTGGTGCATCGGTTGGAGTTCTCCACGTGATATGTGGAAGTTACAAGTTGAGAAGCTTATTACTCCTGGGTGCTTGGTACCCTTGAGCTTGTTCCTCTTGGGTTTTTGGGCGCCCTAGACGGTTGTGGTCACCTCGAAGCCATATTCCATTGTGGTGAAGCTTCTTGGTGTCATTGGGGAGATAGCCCCAACCTTGTGGTGCTTGGAGCTTAATCATTGTGGTGTAAAGCTCTGGAAAAGCGTCGGGGTCTCCAATTAAGTTGTGGAGATTGCCCCAAGCAATTCGACGGTTCCGGTGACCGCCCCCAAGGGTTTCCATTTGTACGGTTTCAGTGACCGCCCTCAAGGGTCCCTTAGTGGAATCATGACATCTTGCATTGTGCAAGGGCATGAGGAGATTACGGTAGCCTTAGCGGCTTCTTGGGGAGCATTGTGCCTCCACACCGCTCCAAACGGAGATTAGCATCCGCAAGGGTGTGAACTTCGGGATACATCATCGTCTCCGCGTGCCCCGGTTATCTCTTACCCGAGCCCTTTACTTATGCACTTTACTTTGTGATATCCATATTATTTCTTGTCATATATCTTGCTATCACCTAGTTGTTTATCTTGCTTAGCATAAGTTGTTGGTGCACATAGGTGAGCCTAGTTGTTGCAGGTTTTGTGCTTGACAGATTAACCGCTAGGTTTATTCCGCATTTGTTCAAGCCTAAACCGTAATTATTTTAAAGCAACTATTCACCCCCTCCAGACGACATCCACGGTCTTTCAATTGGTATCAGAGCCTCGTCTCTCTTTATAGGGCTTAACCGCCTAGAGAGTAAGGATGTCGACTAGGGGCTTAGGATTCTCTGACACTCTTAGTTTTGATGGCACAAATTTTGATGTTTTGGTCATCCGCATGCTTAATCTCTTTAGGGTCATGGACCCAAATTTAGAGCGAATTGTAGATATGGGTTTTTCTCCTCCAAAGTATCACCAAGAGTATCTTTAGAGGATGAGAAAAACTCTTATCTCAATTCTTAAGCTTCTAATGTGCTTTTCGATGCTTTGAGAAATGTAGTTATATTTCAACTCATGCCGTTCCGGGATGCTCATGAGTTGTCGACAAAGCTTCAAGATAAATATGGTGTGTCCAAAAATTGTGGGAATGATTGTTCTCCCTCCACCTCCGGCCGTGTTGTCTTCTCAACTTCTTCTACTAGACCTACATGTGGTTTTCCACAAGGTAATGATATGGTGAGTAGTGTTGGTCATTGCAATGATGATAGTATGCTTATTGTGGATGATTCTTCATCACTATCTTATTGCAATGCATCTTCTTTGGACTTTAACACTTCGAGCACCCTACATGTTTCACATGCTTGTGTTGTTAGTCCTTGCATATCATGTAGAAATTTATTGACTAAAACTCATGACGATATGCTTGCTATGTCTTGTTGCCATGATAAAAATGCATCTATTTCCTCGAATTGTTGTGCTAACAATGCAGAGGAAACCCAACACCCCATGAAACAAGATGTAGTCTTGAATGGTGCTTCAAGGGATCCTACATCATCATCTATTGCGTTTTGCCTTATGGCTAAGGCTTCAAAGGTATCTCCCACTTTGAATCCCAATATATTTTGTGATAATAGTGATGATGGCAATGATGATGATGTTGAAAATGATGAAGAGAATGATAATGTTGCCTCCTTAAAAATTAAGAGGGAAATGATTTATAAAGCTCTTCATAAGAATAAAATTGCTCATTCCAACTTCATGGAAATCATGTCTATTGCCATTGAGAGCAAGAAATATATAGAGGAGTTGGAATCTCACCTAGAGGAGCATGAGGTCACCATTGAGAAAATGGAAGGTCATGAGCGTGATTACGCTAATGAGATCATGGACCTCTCTCAAGCTCTTGAACTTGAACAAACCACCAAGGAATCTCTTGAGGAGACTTTTTCTCTATAATTGTCTAGAGTGAGGGAATCTCGTGATAGAGCTCTTGAGGTGGCTAATGATTTTGAAACTAAAAATTAGAAGCTTGAAGTTGCGCATAATAAACTCCTTGAGGACTTTGGGCACCTCAAAAATGGCTCAAGGGTCATTAAGAGTGAGCTCATCAAACTCACCGAGTCTCATGCTCAACTTAAAGCTTCATATTCTAAAGAGCTTGCCAAGTTGCCTTCTGCTCTTGCTATTATTGATAATGCTTGTGCTACTAACTCTATTTCTAGTGAAGCATCCATTTTGAAGGAGAACGTTGAGCTAAGGGCTCAACTTGAGGTGCTATCTAGCAATTATGGGAAATTGTAAGAAAGTCATGAAAAGCTGACAAGCTCTCATGATGATCTTCTAGTATCTCATAATGTGCTAAAGATAGCTCATGAGGCTTTGGTTGCTAAGCTAACATCTAGTGAGCCTCGTGTGGATACTAGCACTACTTCAAGTCAAAATGCTATATTGCCATGTGCTAGTCCTTGTAATTCATCTACTCATAACATTGGTACATCTTGTGATGAATTACTTTCCTTGCCTTGTTGCTCTAACAATGAAGCTTATACTTCTTCTAGTACTTGTGTTGATACTAACCATGTAGAGGAAATCAAAGAGCTCAAGGCCCAAGTCACTTCTTTGGAGAAAGACTTGGAAAAGTGTCATGAAGGGAAGTCCACACTCAACAGTATCTTGGGTGTGCAAAAATCCCCCAATGACAAAGGTGGACTTGGAATCAACTCCAACAAGAAGAAGAATTCCAAAATTCATAATAATAAGAAGGGACAAGAACAAGTCAAGTATTCGGCCAAGATTATTTGCTTCAAGTGCAAAATTGAAGGGCACCATGTTAGATATTGCCCATTAAATAAGAAGTCCATTAGCGACAAGCAACAAGGGAAGCTGCCACAAGTTCATTCTCATGCTCACCCGCAAGTTGAAGAAAGGCCACTTCCCAAGAAGACTCAAGTTAATGCTTCTCATATTGAGAAATCAAGTGAGAAGAAAGTGAAGAGTAGATGTTGCTACTTATGTCGTGAGAAAGGTCACATCGCTTCTTCATGCACTAGTGGTAACTTATCCAACCCAATTATTATTGATGATGTCTATTCTCTTGGGAAGGATAATGTTGGCAATGTGTTTGCCAAGTTTGTTGGTACTCAAAGTGGTGTCAAGAAAAGAACTGATAACCCACAAGTGTAGGGGATCGCAACAGTTTTTGAGGGTAAAGTATTCAACCCAAATTTATTGATTCGACACAAGGGGAGCCAAAGAATACTCTTAAGTATTAGCAGCTGAGTTGTCAATTCAACCACACCTGGAAACTTAGTATCTGCAGCAAGGTAGTTTAGTAGCAAAGTAATATGGAGATAGCGGTAACATCAATAAAAGTAACGGTAGTGTTTTTGTAACAGTAGCAGCGGAAAAGTAGATAAGCAACAAGCAATATGTGAAAAGCTCGTAGGCATTGGATCGGTGATGGGGAAATATGTCGGACGCAATTCATCATGTACAAGTTATAACCTAGGGTGACATAGAACTAGCTCCAGTTTATCAATGTAATGTAGGCATGTATTCCGAATATAGTCATACATGCTTATGGAAAAGAACTTGCATGCCATCTTTTGTCCTACCCTCCCGTGGCAGCGGGGTCCTAGTGGAAACTAAGGGATATTAAGGCCTCCTTTAAATAGAGTACCGGACCAAAGCATTAACACATAGTGAATACATGAACTCCTCAAACTACGGTCATCACCGGGTGGTCCCGATTATTGTCACTTCGGGGTTGCCGGATCCTAACACATAGTAGGTGACTATAGACTTGCAAGATAGGAGCAAGAACACACATATATTCATGAAAACATAATAGGTTCAGATTTGAAATCATGGCACTCGGGCCCTAGTGACAAGCATTAAGCATAGCAAAGTCATAGCAACATCAATCTAAGAACATAGTGGATACTAGGGATCAAACCCTAACAAAACTAACTTGATTACATGGTAAATCTCATCCAACCCATCACCGTCCTGCAAGCCTATGATGGAATTACTCACGCACGGCGATGAGCATCATGGAATTGGTGATGGAGGAAGGTTGATGATGACGATGGCGACGATCTCCACTCTCCGGAGCCCCGAACGGACTCCAGATCAGCCCTCCCGAGAGAGATTAGGGCTTGGAGGCGTATCCGTATCGTAAAACGCGATAATTCTTTCTCTTTGATTTTTTTCTCCGTGAAAGTGAATATATGGGTTCCGGAGATACGTCAGTGGAGCGTCAGGGGCCCACGAGGCACGGGGGCGCGCCCAGGGGGAGGGGGCACGCCCCCACCCTCATGGACAGGGTGTGGGCCCCTTGACGTTGATCTTTACGTAGGTATTTTTTATATTTTCCAAAATATTTCTCCGTGGATTTCCAGGTCATTCCGAGAACTTTTTATTTCTGCACAAAAAAAACCATGCCAATTCTGCTGAAAACAGCGTCAGTCCGGGTTAGTTCCATTCAAATCATGCAAGTTAGAGTCCAAAACAAGGGCAAAAGGGTTTTGAAAAGTAGATACGTTGGAGACGTATCAAATCCCCCAAGCTTAAACCTTTGCTTGTCCTCAAGTAATTCAGTTGATAAACTGAAAGTGATAAAGAAAAACTTTGACAAACTCTGTGTCGGTGTACTAAGATAGGGGTACCTTAGTACCCCAACTTGTGCACGGGCAGTAGCAGCTTCCCGCGGCAGGGTTTACCACGTGCTCGCCGAGTACCTTTTCGGTCCTTATGAAGCCATTCAAGAACAAAGTATACAAGTCAGAAGATCAAGACCCTGGCAAGTGGAGCTTGCCGGGAAGGCCGTACCAGGCTCAAGGTTATCACTTTAACACAAGCCCCTTTTGGCAAGAGGAGCTTGCCAGGAGGACCAAAGAACACATACCCCAAGAAATGCCTCGGCGCATCATGCGCCCCGGCAGGGCCCGGAGAGCGACAAGCTTCCGAGCCCGGCAAGATCAAAACCCCGGCAAGGTGCTTGCCGGGGAAACCTATGATGTGTGCCCGCGCTCCAGCTCATCGGCCCACGCGTCGCCCTGGGGCCCTTCCAGGGGCACGTGGCGGATGGCTGTGCAGCCTGGGGTACACGGTGGCGAGCCACGGTGACGAGGCTACCGTCGTGGCGAACGGAGGAGCATGGACGGACACTTTTGGGGTCGACGGTGATGGGCATTTAATGCCCTTGTCCCCCACTATCAAGGTTAGGTGAAGACCACTGTTCATCCACTGTTCACGTACTGTTCCAGCACTGTTACAACTACCACCAAAATTACATTTTTACCCTCCTGTACGTTGACACCTGTCGGTGACCCCTTGAGCTATAAAAGGAGGCCCATGCACAACGTAGAAAGGGTTCGGAACCTAGACAACTCTTTCGCTCGGTGTAGCTAGCTCTTCAACTCCAGAGCTCAAGAACTCAATACAATCCAAGCAGGAGTAGGGTTTTACGCGTCCGCGCGGCCCGAACCTGGGTAAACTGCCCGCATGCGCTCCTCGATCTGCTCTCCGTGCTCCCTCCGCTCCCTTACCGCAACGTAGAAGGGGCTCCGGTCCCATAGGTGCTCATGGGAGGACAGTTTCCCCCGACATCTTTGGAGGTGGAGGATAAACCAAGTGCTGTTCAAGAAAGAGAAACCTTGTCGGGGAACAAGCAATTTATGAAAGCTAAGTTACCAAAGATTGAGTAATTCAAATTTTTAAATTTTAGTTGCCTTCCTTGAACAACCACACTTTGTATGGAAAACCTGTGCGCGGAGGAACCTAGACAACTCTTTCGCTCGGTGAAGCTAGCTCTTCAAGCTCCAGAGCTCAAGAACTCAATACAATCCAAGCAGGAGTAGGGTTTTACGCGTCCGCGCGGCCCGAACCTGGGTAAACTGCCCGCGTGCGCTCCTCGATCTGCTCTCCGTGCTCCCTCCGCTCCCTTACCGCAACGTAGAAGGGGCTCCGGTCCCATAGGTGCTCGTGGGAGGACAGTTTCCCCCGACATCTTTGGCGCGCCAGGTAGGGGGCGTCGAGGTTGTGCGAACCTGATCCGGCGCTCACGCGGGCGCATTCTTCATCAACCTCTCCAGCTTCGTCAACTTCATCAGCTACAACAACATGGCTCCGAAGAAGAAAGCTTCGGAAGTCGGAGGCCCGTCTGCGTCGATTCCGCCGCCGCCAGAACCAACGATTGGTGGAGGAGACGCCGGCGGAAGGGTGGTCGCCGGTGAGGAAACTCACGGCGCCACCAAGTCCAAGGACAAGACGGACGACCGGGCGAATTCCAAGGCCTCGGTGTCCGTGGATGCGCCACGTCTTTCTCGGGACGTACAAGACCCACAGCGGCGTGGTACAGGAGGTACCATATGCTTGCTGGGGCGATGACAAACCGGAGGATCGCGGGATGCTCAAGGCCATCGTCCTGGTACGAGCAAGGCGCGGTCGCCGGGACGAGAAACTGCTCCTTCTAACCCTGTTAGAAGTCCGAGCATATCTCGCTCCTCGCACCGCTCGCCGCCGCTCCCCTCCTCTCCAGCAGAAGCTCTAGCAAGAGCACAACTGCTCCTCGATTTTCCTCCAGCGGCAGACAAGGCCGAAGACTGGAGGGCGACGATTCAGAGCCTCATCGCCTTTGCCAACAACGACACGCCACAGCAGCCGGCGACATCGCGGCCACGACAAGTCGACCAGATGAAGGCCGATGGAGACAAGACCGCCGGGGGTGCAACCACCGTGCACTCCCCGCCGCGGAAGCAGAAAATGCCACCCCGCCGGATTAACGTCGACGACGACTCTACAGCGTCGTCGGATCCGCGGGCTCATCGTGACCAGCGCCAGGTCCTCAACGACAGGCGGCAAGAAGACGCTCGGACGCGCATCGAGCGCCGACGAGAAGCCCGAAGACAGTCAGACCACCGTGCTGGGACCGCTGTCGACGCGCACGCGCCCGGTGAACCAGGCGACTTGCCGTACGCGGCAGGTTGCCCTGCGTTCACCCGTGAGCTGCGGCAAGTCCAGTGGCCCAGCATGAAAAACTTCAAGCCCGACGTACCCGAGAAGTACGACGACAAAACACACCCCTCGGAGTTCCTCAGCATCTACACCATCGCGGTGCAGGCTGCCGGGGGACGCGATGAGAAGATACTAGCCAACTACTTCCCGCTAGTGCTTAAGCCAAACGTTCGGTCTTGGCTTATGCACTTGCCGGAGAACTCCATTTCTTCTTGGGCAGATCTGTGCCACCAGTTTGTTGGCGCCTTCACGGGCGGCCACAAACCCCACGGCCAGGAGAGCGATCTCCACATCTTGGCCCGGAAGGAGGGAGAATCCCTGCGCAAGTACATCCAGAGGTTCAGCCGCGTGCAACACAACATTCCCGATGTCCACCCTGCCGCGGTTATCAGCGCGTTCCACCAGAACGTGCGTAACCGCCGCATGAGGGAAGAGATGGCCATGACCAAGATTCGGGATGTCAGCGAGCTCTACGCTCTGGCTGACAAGTGCGCGCGCGCCGAAGAGGGGAGGAAACTCCCCGGAGAGGATGCTGGCGCAGGAGGAAGCGATAGCGAGGATGCCGCCCCGGCAAGGAAGAGCCGGCGGCAGAACAACAGAAAGAAGAGGAACAAGGAGGTGCTGGTTGTCGAGCAGTCCGGCAAGGAGGCTCCCGCCAAGACAGCACAGGCTGGCGGTTCCGGCAAGGAGCCTGCCCCTGTAGCGGCAGCCGACAAGCAGGACGGCTCCGACAAGCAGTACTGCAAGATCCACCGCACCAAGGGCCACGATCTTCAGAACTGCAAACGAGTCGAGTACCTCGTAGAACAGCAGAAGGCTGAATACGAGCGTCGCGACAAGGAGAAGGCCCAAGGTGGCGGAGGAGAACCCAGCAAGAAGCGGCCGTTCAATGGCCGGGGAGGACGCCGCGGCAAGGCCAAGCAGCGGCAAGGTGATAGACCTCCCCGGGGCCGCGACAAGGATGAGGAAGAAGACGACGACGACGACATGGAAGAAGGTGATAACAGCGAGCAGGAGTTCCAGAAGGCCACAAAGGTCCTGTGAATCGATGGAGGCGCTTCTCTGCACACTTCCCACCGCCAGCTCAAGCAGTGGGTGCGCGAAGTGAATGCAGCGGAACCGCCCGTCGAGTCACGCAGGCTGCTGAAGTGGTCCGGCACGCCCATCATTTTTGACCTTGAGGACCACCCTGACCGTACCACGGCGGTCGGGTGCTTGCCGATGTTGGTCTCGCCAACTATCCGCAACCTCAAGGTCACCAAGATGTTGGTTGACGGCGGGGCCGGCCTGAATTTGATCTCCTCAGCTGTGATCAAGAAGCTACAGATCCCAGACGGCGAGCTCGAAGAAACCGGGTCGTTCCAAGGGATCAACCCGGGAAGGAGCAAGCCGAAGGGCAAAATTACTCTGCCAGTGACCTTTGGCGGGGAGCTCAACTTCAGGACGGAAAGGATCACATTTGATGTTGCCCATATCCCATTACCGTACAATGGGATACATGGACGTCCTGCCCTCGCCAAGTTCATGGCAGCTTCCCACCATGCCTACAACGTACTCAAGATGCCGGGGCCGATAAGCATCATCTCTGTCCATGGCGACAAGAAGGAAGCGCTTATCTGCGCCGACAAGATCTACCGGGATGCAGCAGCCGCAGCAGAAAGCAACACACTTGCCGCTGAAGCTCCCGGGGGGAAGAACAAGACCAAGTCCGGCAAGAGCTCTGGAGCCCACTCCGGCAAACGCACCTCTTCGGAGTGCTGTGCTGCCGTCGAGGACGCACCATCGAGCTCCACCGGCAAGTGCAAGAAAGCAATGGCAGCTCCACCGGCAACCAAGAAGGTGTCCCCCAAGGAGGACGACACTGGTGGTACTTTCACCATCAGTGCCACGCTCGACAACAAATAGGAAAGCGCGCTCGTTGCCTTCCTGCGGGCGAATGTTGATGTGTTCGCATGGCAACCATCTGACATCCCCGGCGTTCCCAGGAAGGTAATTGAGCACAAGCTTGCTGTTTGTCCTCATGCGCGGCCCGTCAAGCAGAAGGTCAGGAAGCAAGCCGTGGAGCGCCAAGAGTTCATCGCCGAAGAAATAAAGAAGTTGGAAGCAGCAGGCCTAGTCAGAGGCGTGATCCATCCCACGTGGTTAGCAAATCCAGTTGTCGTACGTAAGGCCAATGGGAAGTGGAGACTTTGTATAGACTTCACTGATGTGAATAAAGCATGTCCCAAGGATCCATTTCCCTTGCCGCGTATTGACCAGATTGTTGACTCCACCGCTGGATGTGAGCTGCTTTCCTTCCTTGATGCATACTCAGGTTACCACCAGATATTCATGGCCAAGGAAGATGAAGAGAAGACTGCATTCATTACTCCATGCGGCACATATTGCTTCATACGCATGCCCTTTGGATTGAAGAATGCAGGCTCTACATTTGCAAGGGTGGTGCATACTGCTTTTGAGCCACAGATACACAGAAACGTGGAAGCCTACATGGATGACATAGTGGTCAAGAGCAAGAGCAAAGATACCCTGATCCAAGACTTGGAAGAAACATTTGCGAACCTGCGCAAGATCCAGCTCAAGTTGAACCCCGAGAAGTGCGTCTTCGGAGTCCCCTCCGGCAAGCTTCTCGGGTTCTTTGTGTCCCAGAGGGGGATTGAAGCCAATCCCGACAAGATAAAGGCCATCGAGCAGATTGAAGCCCCGAAGCGCGTCAAGGACGTAAGGAGACTTGCTGGTTGTGTGGCTGCCCTCAGCAGGTTCATTTCAAAGTCTGCAGAACGCGCCCTGCCTTTCTTCAAAATCTTGAAGAAGGCAGGTCCTATGAAATGGACTCCGGAAGCGGAGGCAGCGCTGCAAGACTTGAAAGGATACCTGTCCTCTACTCCAATACTTGTCGCACCTAGACCACAAGAGAAGTTGCTGCTATACTTAGCAGCAACCAATCAAGTGGTTAGTGCTGCGTTGGTAGAGGAAAGGGAGGCAGAGGAAGAGCCCATGGCCCCGGCAAGCGGATCCAGCGACAAGCAGGGGGCTACTCCGACAAGCTCTGGCCACGACAAGGACAACTCTGCGCAGGAGCAAGGAGAAGTGCGAAGGAGGATGGTGCAGCGCCCAGTGTATTTTGTAAGTTCCATCTTGCAGGGGGCTAGATCAAGATACTCTGGAGTGCAGAAGTTGCTTTTCGGCCTCCTCATGGCCTCAAGGAAGCTGCGCCATTACTTCCAAGCGCACGAAATAACAGTGGTCACTCGCTTTCCGTTGAAGAGGATATTGCAGAATCCCGAAGCAACAGGAAGGATCGTCGAGTGGGCACTGGAGCTGTCAAGCTTTGGTCTCAAGTTTGAGAGTACTTCAACCATACAGAGCCGAGCTTTGGCAGAATTCATAGCAGAGTGGACCCCAACGCCGGATGAAGAAGTCCAAGAGACAAGCGTCCCCGTCCAAGAAGCAAGCAGCGAATGGATAATGTACTTTGATGGTGCTTTCTCACTGCAAGGCGCCGGTGCCGGCGTGGTACTCATAGCGCCCACCGGAGAGCACCTCAAGTATGTTGTCCAGATGCACTTTCCCAAGGAACAAGCGACAAACAATACTGCTGAGTATGAAGGTCTGCTTGCCGGCCTCAGAATTGCAGCCGAGCTTGGGATCAAGAAGTTGATTGTGCGGGGAGATTCACAATTGGTGGTCCGACAAGTGAATAAGAGTTATCAGAGCCCTTTGATGGAAGCTTATGTTGATGAGGTGAGGAAGCTTGAAGAGCACTTTGAAGGTCTGTAAATGGAGCACATCCCAAGAGCTCAGAATGACATTGCGGATGGCCTTTCAAAGTGTGCTGCAATGAAGTTACCTGTGGAACCAGGGACCTTCTTGCTCAAGTTAACTCAACCATCCGTTGCACCATCAGTTGGGCAGAACAAGAAGAGAAAGTTGGTCTCCGGCGACTACTTGCCGGCGGATCTTCCCGAAGCCGCCGCCAAGGTCCCCAAGATCAGCGGCCAAGATGCTGAGGAACAGTTTGCTCCTGCAGATCCAAGGGTCTGTACAGTTGAAGCAGGCGTTCCCGACAAGCCCTGCCCCGGCAAGCTTGCCGGGGGACCATCAGCTCCGGCAGAGCCGGAGGTTCTTGCCGTAGAAGCTGGGGTTCTCGCAGCAGCCCTCATGCCTTTAGTCCTTGCCGTTGAGCCTCGGGCTCCGACATGGGCACATCAGATCGTCCGTTTTCTGCAAACTGGAGAACTTCCCGATGAGCCAGAAGAGATAGAGAAAATAACCAGGCAGTCAAGTATGTACCAGTTCGTCGACAACGAACTGTACAGAAGAAGACTCAATGGTGTCAGGTTGAAGTGCATTTCCAGAGAAGATGGACAGAAGCTGTTGGCAGAGATACATGGAGGCATATGTGGCCACCACATTGGCGCAAGGGCACTTGCCGGGAAGGCGTTCCGGCAAGGGTTCTTCTGGCCAGAAGCCCTCCAAGATGCAATTGCACAAGTAACAAAGTGTGAAGCGTGCCAGTTCCATGCCAAGCAAATTCACCAGCCAGCTCAAGCTCTCCAGACGATCCCTTTGTCCTGGCCCTTCACGGTCTGGGGGCTCGATATCCTCGGCCCCTTTCCCCGCGCTGTCGGGGGCTTTGAATACTTGTACGTTGCAATCGACAAGTTTACAAAGTGGCCAGAAGTGGAACCAGTGAGAAAGGTGACAACACAGTCAGCAGTCAGGTTCTTCAGAGCGATTGTTTGCCGTTTCGGAATCCCTAACAGGATCATCACCAACAACGGCACACAGTTCACAAGCCGCACCTTCATGCAGTACGTCCAAGACCTTGGCGCCAAGGTCTGCTTCGCTTCTGTTGCTCACCCGAGGAGCAATGGTCAAGCGGAGAGGGCCAATGCTGAAGTGCTACGCGGGCTCAAGACAAGAACCTTCGACAGGCTACGCAAGTGCGGAAGAAACTGGATAGAGGAGTTACCGATGGCTCTTTGGTCAATCAGGACGACACCAAGTCGAGCCACCGGACAGACACCCTTTGCTCTTGTCTATGGAGCAGAGGCAGTTCTCCCCACGGAACTCGTATACGGATCTCCTCGAGTGCTCGCTTATGATGAGCTCGAGCAAGAGCAACTGCGACAAGATGATGCATTGCTCCTTGAGGAGGAACGTCTCTAGGCTGCTGTACGAGCTGCTCGATACCAGCAGGCCTTGCGTCGCTATCATAGCCGCAAGGTCAAGGCCAGGAGTCTCGAGGAAGGCGACCTTGTTCTTCGGCGTGTTCAGTCCGCCAAGAATTCCAACAAGTTGACGCCGAAGTGGGAAGGCCCTTATCGGGTGAGACAAGTCACAAGGCCCGGAGCTGTCCGCCTTGAGACCGAAGAAGGCTTACCGGTGAGCAACTCCTGGAACATAGAGCATCTTCGCAAGTTTCACCCATAAGGCGCGGTTGCCGTGATCCGCTCCGGCAACCACCTTTTGTACGAGTCTTGCCGCTGTTGCATGTAAACCTTTGTACAAAGCCGAGCGCAGACCCCGTGCATCAGTAAAGCTTTTTGTGCTTCGCACTATTTGCCATTTCCATGCTTTTCTTTGTTATTTGCATGCATTGTTTGGCATCTTATGCAACGCACATCCCCGGTAAGCACTAGCAAGCCGAGAGGCCCTATACTTGTTTTCCCTCCTCTTTTTTCTTTCCCTCTTAAGCAGAAGGAGTATTCCTCGCGCACAAGTTTGCCGGGGGCGAAGGAGGTGGAGGATAAACCAAGTGCTGTTCAAGAAAGAGAAACCTTGTCGGGGAACAAGCAATTTATGAAAGCTAAGTTACCAAAGATTGAGTAATTCAAATTTTTAAATTTTAGTTACCTTCCTTGAACAACCACACTTTGTATGGAAAACCTATGCGCGGAGGAACCTAGACAACTCTTTCGCTCGGTGTAGCTAGCTCTTCAAGCTCCAGAGCTCAAGAACTCAATACAATCCAAGCAGGAGTAGGGTTTTACGCGCCCGCGCGGCCCGAACCTGGGTAAACTGCCCGCGTGCGCTCCTCGATCTGCTCTTCGTGCTCCCTCCGCTCCCTTACCGCAACGTAGAAGGGGCTCCGGTCCCATAGGTGCTCGTGGGAGGACAGTTTCCCCCGACACTCTGTTTGCTCTTGTTGTTGTAAATATGTAAGCCAACATTCGGGTTTTCAGCAATGATCATGAACTAACCACATTCACAATAATTTCCAGGTCTCTTGTCTACTCACATCAATGGCATAATCAACTAGCGAGCAATAATAATAAACCTCGGATGACAACACTTTCTCAAAACAATCATGATATGATATAACAAGATGGTATCTCGCAAGCCCTTTCTGAGACTGCAAAACATAAATGCAGAGCACCTTTAAGGATCAAGGACTGACTAGCCATTGTAACTCATGGTAAAAGAGATCCAGTCATGATCATACTCAATGCAAATTAATAGTAATACATGCAAATGACAGAGGTGCTCTCCCACTGGTGCTCTTTGATAAGAAGACGATGACTCAGCATAAAAGTAAATAGATAGGCCCTTCGCAGAGGGATGCAGGGATTTGTAGAGGTGCCAGAGCTCGATTTTTAAATAGAGATGAATAGCATTTTGAGCGATATACTTTCATTGTCAACATAACAACCAAGAATATCAATATCTTCCATACTACACACATTATAGGCGGTTCCCAAACAGAATGGTAAAGTTTTTACTCCCCCAACCACCAACAAGCACACTCCACGGCTAGCCCGAAACATTGGGTACCGTCCAAACCAGCAACAGCCCTGGGGGAGTTTTGTTTAATTATTATGATTTTGAGCATGGGACTGGGCATCTCGGTAACCAGCAATTTTCTCATGAATGATGAGCGGAGTCCACTCATCGTGAGAATAACCCACCTAGCATGGAAGATATAGACATCCCTAGTTGATACATGAGCTATTCGAGCATACAAAACAAAATTTCATTGGAAGGTTTAGAGTTTGGCACATACAAATTTACTTGGAACGGCAGGTAAATACCGCACATAGGAAGGTATGGTGGACTCAAGTGGTATAACTTTGGGGTTTATGGAAGTGGATGCACAAGCAGTATTCCCGCTTAGTACAAGTGAAGGCTAGAAAGAGACTGGGAAGCGACCAGCTAGAGAGCGACAACGGTCATGAACATGCATTAAAATTAATCAACACTGAATGCAAGCATGAGTAGGATATAAATCACAATGAACATAAATATCGTGGAGGCTATGTTGATTTGTTGCAACTACATGCATGAACATGTGCCAAGTCAGACCACTTGAATCGTTCAAAGGAGGATACCACCCTATCATACTACATCACAACCATTTTAATATCATGTTGGCACGCAAGATAGACCATTATAAACTCTCATCTAATTAAGCATGGCATAAGCAACTATGATCTCTAATTGTCATTGCAAGCATGTTTCATTCCTAACAAGCTGAATTAGAAACGATGAACTATCATATTTACAAAAACAAGAGAGGTCGAGTTCATACCAACTTTTCTCATCTCAATTAGTTCATCATATATCATCCTTATTGCCTTTCACTCGCATGACCGAATGGTGTGGATAATAATAATAGTGCATGTGCATTGGACTAAGCTGGAATTTGCGAGCATTCAATACAAGAGAGAAGACAAGGTAATATGGCTCAAGGTTAAATCAACAACAAAGCATATGAGAGCCACTAAGCATTTCAATCATGGTCTTCTACTCTTAACCCCCAAAGAAAAGAAAAGAAACTATTTACACGGGAAAGCTCCCAACAAGCAAAAGAAGAACGAGAAATCTTTTTGGGTTTTCTTTTAATTACTACTACAAGGAAAGTAAACTAGCTAGAAGCTACAACTAATATTTTTTGTTTTTCTTAAGGTTTTTTCTAGCACATGAGAAAAAGACTAAGAAAAAGAATTGAAACTAAGCATGGATGGTACTATGAAAGAGTTTGAGCAACGACAACTAGAATAAGTGTGTGAACATGAATGTAAAGTCGGTGAGAAACAAGTACTCCCCCAAGCTTAGGCTTTTGGCCTAAGTTGGTCTATGGCCATGGATCAAAGCTACTCCCTCCAGTGTACTGAGATGTGTCCTCTGGGTGCCACTGTTTGGCAAGCTCATCCAGATCCCACCCATAAACAGACTGACGGTAAGGATCGAGTGGTGGCTCCGGCTCAGGCTCTGAGGCTCGTGCCTAGCTCTGGTGCTTGTAGAAAGCATCTGACGTAACAAGATGTATGCCTGTAGACAGATCAAACAGAGATGGTGCAGGCAAGGTAACAATCTCACAATATTTTTCATCAAACCTTAATTTACAATTAAGCAACCTATCCTTGTCTTTAACAATAAAATCATGTGCTATCATGCTCTTCTAATCTAGATAAACAGGGGAAAGCAATTTTTGTTCCTTCTCATGATGCCTAATAGGTATTCTAAAATGTTCAGCAAGGCGAGAAGCAAAGATGCCTCCAAAGACGGGCCCCTTTGAGCGGTTCAAACTCAGTCGTTTAGCAACGACGGCACCCAAGCTAAAAGCCGTGTCTTGAAACCAATGTTGGGGATATCGCTTATCGGGAACTTATCGGCCGACCCATGATAAGGGGTAAATCGGCCAGTTTATCGGTATATCGGCTGACTTATCGCCATATCGGCTAATTTATCGGTCGATTTATCTTATCGGTCAGACAGTGGTAAGCGATAAATCGGCCGATTTATCGACATATCGGAAGATATCTTGAACAATGCTTGAAACAAAGCATGGCGTAAAATGACAATATCAGGGGCACTAAGATTCCCACTGTTTCCGCGACCAATTAAACATCTACTAGCAAATAAAGCAAAGTAGCGCAGAACAGGGAAATGTATACTAGTAATTCTTGCCCCTGAGACTTGTCTAGTTTCCCCTACAGCTATCATGTCAATAAACCCTTCAACGTCTTTACGACGTGGTTCATCAAGTCTACCTTCAAAGGGTATCTTGCCTATTTCACAAAACTCAAAGAATGATATTTCCTTAGCCTCATCATATAAACGAAACTCCAATGTAGGTGGTGTTTTCTTAGCATGAAAATGAAAAATTTGCGTGAAAATATTAGTGAGTAAGAGATACTGTTCACGCTGGTCGTGGAGGAAGTCGGTGAGGCCTGCATTATTTGCCAACCAATAAAAGTCTTCGTAAATCCCGGCGGCTCTCATGAACTCATTACAAGGCCATTCACACGGCCGAACTTCCGCCATGCGAGGAAGATTATATTTGGGCTTCTTATTTTCTTCCTTCTTCTTCTCCTCTGAACTTTTACTGGAGGAACCCCTCAACAATCTCTTTATCATTTTCCTCCTCTGAAATTTTTAGTAACTCAAAATAAAAGTTAACCAAACTCAACAAGATTGATAGCAACAACTCCAACAAGTGCCTAGGGACTATATTATGCATTAGAACTACTTGGGACCATGAAAATTTGACATGCAAGCTCAAGAAAAAGGTCACCACAGCAGCAAAAATTTGCAATAAATATTGCACTAGAACAAAAACTAATTGGACCAATGGAGGAGTCACATACCAAGGAACAATCTCCCCAAACAATTTTGTGAATGGAGCTTTGAGCAAGGAGATCGAAAATGGCAGCAAGATGAGCTAGAACTTGTGCTTGAGCTGGTTGGTGATTTTTTTGGAAGGAAGAAGAAGAGTATGGGTGCAGGAATAAGTGGAGGGGGCCACGTGGGGCCCACGAGGTAGGGGGCGTGCCCTGGACCCTCTGGCCAGGTGCTGGCTCCCCTCGCTGTGTTTTCTGTGCCATATATTCTCAAATATTCCAGAAAAAATCATATTAAATTTTCAAGGCATTTGGAGAACTTTTATTTTTGGGTTTTTTTGCACGGATAATTGTGGAAACAGATAGTGAATACTATTTTTGATTTATTTATCCTAATTAATAGAAAGTAAAAGGAGGGTATAGAAGGTTGTGCTATCTAGATTCTCCTATCCCATGCTCATCAAAAGGAATCCATTAACAAGGTTGATCAGGTCTTGTTAATAAACTCTTTCCGAATAAAATGAAATCGGAGAATTTTCGAATAACACTAGGTTACCTCAATGGGGATATGTATGTCCCCAACAATAAGAATGTCATATGTCTTCTTGACAGTAGGAAGAGGAAATTCAAAACCTCCAATAGTAATAGTTGAAAATTTTCCAATATAATTGATATTGTGGACCTGAGGTTGTTTCCTCGGAAAGTGTACCGTATGCTCATTACCATTGACATGAAAAGTGACATTGCCTTTGTTGCAATCAATAACAGCCCCTGCAGTATTCAAAAAGGGTCTACCAAGGATAATAGACATACTATCATCCTCGGGAATATCAATTATAATAAAGTCCGTTAGAATAGTAACATTTGCAACCACAACATGCACGTCCTCACAAATACCGACATGTATAGCAGTTGATTTATCAGCCATTTGCAAGGATATTTCAGTAGGTGTCAACTTGCTCAAGTCAAGTCTACGATATAAAGAGAGAGGCATAACACTAACACCGGCTCCAAGATCACATAAAGTAGTTTTAACATAGTTTCCTTTAATGGAGCAATGTATAGTGGGTACTCCTGGATCTCCTAGTTTCTTAGGTATTCCACCTTTAAAAGTGTAATTAGCAAGCATGGTGGAAATTTCAACTTCAGGTATATTTCTTTTATTGGTAATAATATCTTTCATATATTTAGCATAAGGATTTGTTTTAAGCACATCAGTCAAACACATACGCAAAAAGATAGGTCTAATCATTTCAGCAAAGCGCTCAAAATCCTGATCATCATTTTTCTTGGATGGTTCAGGAGGAAAAGGCATGGGTTCCTGAACCCATGGTTCTCTTTCCCTACCATGCTTCCTAGCAACAAAGTCTCTCTTATCATAACGTTGATTCTTTGATTGTGGGTTATGAAGATCAACAGCAGGTTCAATCTCTACATCATTATCATTGCTAGGTTGAGCATCTTCATGAACATCATCATTAACATTATCACTAGGTTCATGTTCATTACCAGATTGTGTCTCAGCATCAGAAACATACATATCATTGGGATTCTCAGGTGTGTCAGCTACAGGTTCACTAGAAGCATGCAAAGTCCTATCATTTTTCTTTTTCTTCTTCTTAGAAGAACTAGGTGCATCTAAATTAGCTCTCTGAGAATCTTGCTCAATTCTCTTAGGGTGGCCTTCAGGATACAGAGGTTCCTGAGTCATTTTACCACCTCTAGTTGCTACTCTAACAGCATAGTCATTATTCTTACCATTTAATTCATTGAGCAAATCATTCTGAGGCTTAAGTACTTGTTCTACTTGAGTGGTAACCATGGAAGCATGTATACTAATGAGTTTCAATTCACATTTAACTCTAGACAGATAATCACTCAAGCGTTCAATCATATAAGCACTATGTTGCAATTGTCTACCAACATAAGCATTGAAGTTTTCTTGTTTCTCAATAAAATTGTCAAACCCATCTAAGCATTGGCTAGCAGACTTATAACGAGGAATATCACTTTCATCAAATCTATAAAGAGAATTTACCTTTACTACATGTGTCGGGTTATCAAGACCATGTATTTCTTCAATAGGTGGCAAATTCTTAACATCTTCAGCTTTAATACCTTTTTCTTTCATAGATTTCTTTGCCTGTTGCATATCTTCAGGACTGAGAAATAGAACACCTCTTTTATTCGGAGTTGGCTTAGGGGCTGGTTCAAGAAGTGTCCAATTATTTTCATTGGCCAGCATATTATTCAATAGTAATTCAGCTTGATCAACTGTTCTTTCCCTGAAAACACAACCAACACAACTATCCTGGTGGTCTCAGGAAGCATCGGTTAGTCCATTATAAAAGACATCAAGTATATCATTCCTCTCAAGAGGATGATCAGGCAAAGCATTAAGTAATTGGAGAAGCCTCCACCAAGCTTGTGGGAGACTCTCTTCTTCAATTTGCACAAAGTTATAAATTTCCCGTAAGGCAGCTTGTTTCTTATGAGCGGGAAAATATTTAGCAGAGAAGTAATACATCATATCCTGGAGACTACGCACACAACCAGGATCAAGAGAATTAAACCATGTCTTAGCATCACCTTTTAACGAGAACGGAAATAACTTAAGGATATAGTAATAACGAATCTTTTCATCGTTGGTGAAAAGGGTGGCTATATCATTCAACTTAGTAAGATGTGCCACAACAGTTTCAAATTCATAGCCATGGAAAGGATCAGATTCAACCAAAGTAATTACCTTAGGATCAATAGAGAATTAATAATCCTTATCAGTAACAAATATAGGTGAAGTAGCAAAAGCAGGGTCATGTTTCATTCTAGCATTCAAGGATTTTTCTTTCAGCATAGCTAATAATTTCTTAAGATCATATCTATCGTTGCAAGCAAGAAAGTCTCTAGCAGTTTCTTCATCCATAACGTAACCCCCAGGAACAACAGGCAATTCATATCTAGGGGGAGAAGCTTCATCATCACTTTCATAAATATTATCAGTTTCAATATTTGCATTTTCCCTAACCTTAGCAATTTGTTCATCTAGAAATTCACCTAGTGGCACAGTATTATCAAGCATAGAAGTAGTTTCATCATACATAGCAGAAGTGGCATCATCAAGAAAATACGACATATCCGATTCAATAGCAGGAGTAGGTGTCGCAAATTTACCCATAACAGATGGTGAATCAAGTGTAGAGTTAGATGGCAGTTCCTTACCTCCCCTCGTAGTTGAGGGTAAGATCTTGGTTTTTGAGTCCTTCAAGTTCTTCATAGTGATCAACAGATATAAATCCCAAGTGACTTACAGAATAGAGATATGCTCCCTGGAAACGGCGCCAGAAAATAGTCTTGATAACCCACAAGTGTAGGGGATCGCAATAGTTTTCGAGCGTAAAGTATTCAACCCAAATTTATTGATTCGACACAAGGGGAGCCAAAGAATACTCTTAAGTATTAGCAGCTGAGGTATCAATTCAACTACACCTGGAAACTTAGTATCTGCAGCAAGGTAGTTTAGTAGCAAAGTAATATGGAGATAGCGGTAACAGGAATAAAAGTAACAGTAGTGTTTTTGTAACAGTAGCAGCGGAAGAGTAAATAAGCAACAAGCATTATGTGAAAAGCTCGTAGGCATTGGATCGGTGATGGGGAATTATGTCAAATGCAATTCATCATGTAAAATTTATAACCTAGGGTGGCCCAGAACTAGCTCCAGTTCATCAATGTAATGTAGGCATGCATTCTGAATATAGTCATACATGCTTATGGAAAAGAACTTGCATGACATCTTTTGTCCTACCCTCCCATGGCAACGGGGTCCTAGTGGAAACTAAGGGATATAAAGGCCTCCTTTTAATAGAGTACCAGACCAAAGCATTAACACATAATGAATACATGAACTCCTCAAACTACGGTCATCACCGGGAGTGGTCCCGATTATTGTCACTTCGGGGTTGCCGGATCATAACACATAGTAGGTGACTATAGACTTGCAAGATAGGATCAAGAACACACATATATTCATGAAAACATAATAGGTTCAGATCTGAAATCATGGCACTTGGGCCCTAGTGACAAGCATTAAGCATAGCAAAGTCATAGCAACATCAATCTCATAACATAGTGGATACTAGGGATCAAACCCTAAAAAAACTAACTCGATTACATGGTAAATCTCATCCAACCCATCATCGTCCAGCAAGCCTACGATGGAATTACTCGTGCACGAAGATGAGCATCTTGGAATTGGTGATGGAGGAAGGTTGATGATGATGATGGCGACGATCTCCACTCTCCGGAGCCCCGAACGGACTCCAGATCAGCCCTCCCGAGAGAGATTAGGGCTTGGCGGCGGCTCCGTATCGTAAAACGTGATAATTCTTTCTCTCTAATGTTTCCTCCCCGAAATTGAATATATGGGGTCCGGAGATACGACGGTGGAGCGTCAGGGGGCCCACGAGACAGGGGGGTGCGCCCAGGGGGAGGGGGCACGCCCCCACCCTCGTGGACAGGGTGTGGCCCCCCTGACGTAGATCTTTCCGCAGGTATTTTTTATATTTTCCAGAATAATTCTCCGTGGATTTTCAGGTCAGTCTGAGAACTTTTTATTTCTGCACAAAAACAACACCATGGCAATTCTGCTGAAAACATTGTTAGTCCGGGTTAGTTCCATTCAAATCATCGAAGTTAGAGTCCAAAACAAGGGAAAAAGGGTTTGGAAAAGTAGATACATTGGAGACGTATCAAGAACCATTTGGGTGGCCAAGCGTATTGTGACTAACCTCTTAGGACCCAACTTGGTTGGGGACCAACAAGCTAAAACTTAATCAATATGTGTTGTTGGAGGTCATTGGAGACTTGGCTACATTATGAAGATTTAAGGGGTCTTCATCATTCATATTGTCTCAAGCCAAGTCATTCGGATTATCTTTCTATCTTATATCCAATGTTCCTCCCTACGGTAACTCGTACTTAAATTGTTTACATTGAAAGTTACTTGCCCCTTTGCATGTTTTGGTTTTTTTTTCCTTGCATGTGTTCGTATATGTTGTGCGTCCAATTTGCGTATCTTGAGAAATCAAGTATGTGTATATTGGTTTGCACATCATGTATGTGTGTGTCGTGCATTGAGCCTTTGTGGATCTTGTTTATATCTTAGTTGGCTCTTGTGAGAGATTCATGGAACATCCCATTTTGGGGGAGTGATGTGCTTTGTACACCTCACAATCCTAAAAATATGTGTACATGAGGAATACCATCTAGTATTGATATCACAAGATTATCTAGTCTCTATGTGGTATGTCTTCTCATGAGAAATTCAAATTCTATTTGGTCCATTAATTATCTCTTGTGTGGTTCTCTTTTGCATCTCGTTAAGTCTTTCATTGGTATCACATTATGGGGGAGTCATATGCTATGTGTATATTACAAGCCTAGAAAATGTGTAAATTTAAGATATTATAAATTTTGTTTTTCCTAGGTGGCATGTTATCTCTAAAAGTAGCAAATTTGCTTTCGTGTTTGGTGTGAAGATGATGTTGGATGTGTTTCCAATCTACCACCGAGAATTATTTCCGAATACCTCTTGTCTTTGACAATTGGTAATCATTAATGTGGTGGAAATTATTGATCATCTTTACATTGTCTTTTGGTTTTATTTGTCTTATCTCTTGCCAAGTTTGTGTCAACTCCCATTACCTCTCGTGCCACTTGTGGATGTTGTTATTTTATTGATTTTGTCAAGTCTTTTCTAGATATAGTGAAAGTGTTGATCCCACCTTGTGCATTTTGTATTCAAATGCAATTTCTCTTTAATGCACAATTCTTGGGGGAGCTATCCTATTTTCGATAGAACACTCTTCTTGTGATCCATTTCAAGTGTGTGTTGATGGAAGGAAAGCCGTTTCTTTTTGGTACTTTGTGCCATCATCAAACTTTGTAGATGGCTTGGTTTGTTTGGAACCATCTCTCTTTTGGGAGTTCGATATCTTTCCTTTTGCGTGTATCAATGGATATCTCCTTCCTTGATGTATCTTTTAAATAGATATCTTCCAAGTGATGGTTTCTCCTTTTGGTATCCTATTCTCACTTGGTATTTATTTTTCTTTTGGTATCGTTTCTTGAAAGTCTTGAGCATGCATATTTGCCTCTTGTATTTTCTTTGGCATGCTTTTTTTAACCCAATATATAGGGGAAACTCCACCTAGTCTCAATTTGGATGAGATGTGCATGGAATTCATTTTCATTTATAAACATATGTTTGTGGAGTTTGTCCTATGTATTGGTGTTTCTAACTCGGTGGTCCCAATGAGTTTGGGTACCATTTAGTTTGTGTTGTTGTTCTAGGAACAATTGGAGATGCATTGGATGCTCGGCTCATTCGAAAGGAAGGTGGTGTCACCATGTGCTTATTGGAGTCAAGCTAGGATGATCAATGAACTACTATCTACCTTCAACTGGTATCTACTACATCCTTCCAACACTATCTCGGTAACAAGTATCTTCATCTACTTCATGCACACATTTCTTGCATCAACCTTGTGTAGGTTGTATCATGGCATGTAATTCTTTCTTTATTGTGATACTTGTTTCCTTTCTCAAAGCATCCCAACAATGATCTCTTGATGCTAGTGGTGATGTCTTTGATGTTCGTGTGGTCGGAATTCATTTGTATACAATAAGACCATATCTAGCCATGTGCTATGCTTTGAAGCAAATATCTTATTGGTATATTTATGACTTCCTTGTGGATATCTTTTTCTTTCCTTTTGTAAATATTTCGTGTGTACATCCTTCTTTGTCGACTGATATCATCATGATTTTAATCTACCTAGAATCTTATACACTTGAGAGAAATTACATATCTAGAAGATATCCTTTTCTTTCACGACCACCTTGTCCTTCTTGTATTATTTCTTTGGTGGCTCCGTGAAGGTGTGTGTCTTGAGTGCGGATCTTATCTTGTTGCATCTAGATGCACTCTTGTGTGGTGAAGATATTTTTGTGTCTTGCGTGTCTTGACAAGGCTTTTGCCAATTAATTGGTATCCCTCGTCTTGATAACGCTCTCTTCTTATATCTTCACCACAGGTTGTCACAAGCATAGATTTTTATTTGCTTATTAGTGAGCTTGTGAATCCATTTGCTAGTTGTGTATGGGAATGATAGGCCTTGCACCATGTATCTCATTCATTCAAGATTATATTGATACTTAATGTTCATCCATACATTAGTCTTCTCAAGTGCTTTGCCATGACTCACGCACATCATTTTGGTTTAGCCTACTCTCAAGTTGTCTCTTTTATATGTTGCTCAACCATTTGGTTGTTCCAAGTGCTAGACTTTGTTACCTTCATGCTCACTTGCACTTGGTGTGAGTTTCTATTGATTTTGGGGGAGTGATGATCCTATTTTATGCACTTGGTATCCTAATGAAAATATTCTAAGGAGTGCACAAATTATGGGGAGCTTCACCAGTGTCTTTAGAACACTCCGTTGCTATGTCGTGAGGTTCTATTGATCTTGGGGGAGCGACAATCCTATTTTTTGCTCGTTGTATCCAAATACAAAATTAAATTGTGCACATATCATGGGGAGCTTCTCTAGATTCTCTCGAACACTCCTTTGCTCATATCATAATATCTTTTATTCATGTGGCATGTAGGATCATTTGTCTAGTTGGTTCAATTGGTATCTTTTGATAGCTTGCTTCAATTGGTATCCTTTGATTTCTTGATTGCGTGTCTCACTCTCTTTGTTATGTCTTTGTGGCATATCATTCTTTTGCAATCTTTGGGCCTCAATATAGTTTGTCTTCCTCCAAATATTTATCATTGGATATGTGTATTGCATTCCACTCTCTAGTTGAGAATTACACAATTTACGGAGGAACACAAGTTATATTGGCCTTCTAAGACTTTCGCCCATTTTGGCAATCGATGCCAATGGGGGAGAAGTTTCAGAGAGTTTTGTGGACAAGTTTAGAGAGTCATCTCATCTTGCTTTGGTTTTGTTCCTAAGCTTTTTCATCTCATGCGCATACATTATTGTTGCATGGTATGGTGATGCATAATTCCTTGTATAAACTCTCTTGAAAGTGATTGTCATCAATTACCAAAATGGGGGAGATTGAAAGAACATGTGGTGCCCCCATGTTTGGTTTTGGTAATTGATGACAATCTCTATGGACTAATGGTTGCCTTGAGTTATATTTGAAGGGTTTGTCCATATGCTTTTCTTGGAGTCCATTTTTTGGTTTCAAGGAGAGTTTGGGATGACCAAGGTGCTATTAAAAATTATCCAAAGATTGGCCATATGAGTGTTGAGCTTATTGCAAGCATGGCTTGAAGAAGAAGAGTGTGTGATCATTCATGTTTACCTTCAAGACATCATCCAAATAAAGAGAGTTGGAAAGATTCAAGGTTGATCAAGACTAAGTCAAAGAGTGAATCAAGTTGATCAACACACAAAGCATAGAAGATGTACCGAGAGGGATCAAGCTGTCCCATGGTATGGTAAGCATTGTCAATTACGCTTTGTGTACTAACCCATGGTCTTCATGAGAGTTCTTTGTGGGGTAGGTCGCGGTGTGCAAGTTCAAGTGGATCATCACGAAGATATCATATGCTTGAAGCTTGCCGTCCATTCTGGTGGGAATGGACTTGTGAAGATGTGCCGAAGAGTGGCTCACCCATAGTGGAGTATGGGGGAGCAATCTACTAGTCTTCATCGAGCCAACGCAATCAAGAAAGATGGTCCAATTTGAGGGAGTCAAGATCGTCATCATCCAACTCAAGTGGACTATGTGCAAGGCAAATGTTTGCCCGTGATAGGTTTCCTATTTTACCTGTCTCATGGTAGTTGTGGGAGACCGAGTTATAGGATCGATTGCCATACTATCAAGGGGGCCTCTCGATAAGTAACTTGACCGTATCGTTCGTAGAGAGCTCAAACCATTGCATGCTTGCATCATCTTTATTGGTTCTTGTTTGGTTCTTCTCCTTGTGAGATTTGGAGCTTATGATCATCTTGATGACAAGTTGGAGTTCATCGAAAACGGAGTTCACATGCATCTTGTAGGATGTTTTCGATGTTGGGGTTTTTGCCGGTTCTCTTTGTGAGTCTTAGAGCTTATGGTCATATTGATGACAAGCTCGAGTTCATCGAAAACGAAGTTCACATGCATATTCTATGATGTTTTCGATGTTGGAGGTTATGCCGGTTCTTCTCTGATGGAGTGTTCACTCCGATATATCTTAGGCATACCTCCCTGCCTCTTCTTACTATAACCAGTTCCTGTTTTGATGCTACTCGTCTTCCTCTATCCAACAAGCTTGAGTTTGCTTAATTCGGAGCTCATTTACAGAAGTTATGGCTGTTCAGGGTTTCATGTAGCTCCTGCTGTAGTACCGCTGGGACAGAGCGGTAGTACCGCTTATAGCCACAAGCGGTAGTACCGCTGGTACATAGCGGTAGTACCGCCCATGGCTATATGTGGTGGTACCGCTTTGGTTCCGTGCTAGTGACGCCTTGATTCGAGACCATCGCTTCTCGTGTCGGGTTGGACGGCCGTAGGCGCGACAGTAGGTGCGGTAGTACCGCTTATAAGCGGTAGTACCGCCCTACCACCGCTACTAGTACCACTCGAGGGCTCTATCTCGTGTTTCTTCCCTGATTGGCGCTGTGCGTGGTCCCGGCGGTAGTACCGCTGGGCCAAGTGGTAGTACCGATAGAGCCAGCGGTAGTACTGCTCCCTAGAGCGGTAGTGTCGCTCGCTGCGGGCTGGTTGGTGGGGATAACGGTTGGATCCCCCCCCCTTTAAAATGGGGTATTCTTCCCCATTGAGCCTTATCCTTTGAGCTCGTGTTCTTCCCCAATTGTTGACCTTCTTCGAGCTTGCTATCTCTCAATCTCTCCATGGATTCTTGCTAGTTTTTGAGGGAAAAGAGAGAGGAGATCTAGATCCACATTTCTGCCAATCAGTTTCTCCTCTAGGTGAGGGGAACCCCTTGGATCTAGATCTTGGAGTTCTTGGTGTTCTCCTTCTTGTTCTTCCTCTCTTTCCCTCCCTAGAATTAGTTGCTTTGATGGGATTTGAGAGAGAAGGACTTGGGCACTCCGTGTGCCCTTGGCATTGCATTTGGTGCGTCGGTTTGAGTTCTCCACGTGATACGTGGAAGTTACAAGTTGAGAAGCTTATTACTCCTGGGTGCTTGGTACCCTTGAGATTGTTCCACTTGGGTGCTTGGGCGCCCTAGACCGTTGTGGTCACCTCGAAGCCATATTCCATTGTGGTTAAGCTTCGTGGTGTCATTAGGGAGATAGCCCCAACCTTGAGGTGCTTGGAGCTCAATCATTGTGGTGTAAAGCTCCAGGCAAATGTCGGGGTCTCCAATTAAGCTGTGAAGATCGCCCCGAGCAATTCGACGGGTTCCGGTGACCGCCCCCAAAGGTTGCCAAAGTGTACGGGTTCGGTGACGGCCCCCAAGGGTTGCCATTTGTACGGGTTCGGTGACTGCCCTCAAGGGTCCCTTAGTGGAATCACGACATCTTGCATTGTGCGAGGGCGTGAGGAGATTATGGTGGCCCTAGCGGCTTTTGGGGAGCATTGTGCCTCCATAGCGCTCCAAACGGAGATTAGCATCCGTAAGGGTGTGAACTTCGGGATACATCGTCGTCTCCGCGTGCCTGGGTTATCTCTTACCCGAGCCCTTTACCTATGCACTTTACTTTGTGATAGCCATATTATTTCTTGTCATATATCTTGTTATCACCTAGTTTTTTATCTTGCTTAGCATAAGTTGTTGGTGCACATAGGTGAGCCTAGTTGTTGTAGGTTTTGTGCTTGAAAAATTAACCGCTAGGTTTTTTCCGCATTTGTTCAAGCCTAAACCGTAATTATTTTAAAGCGCCTATTCACCCCCCTCTAGGCGACATCCACAGTCTTTCAATTGGATAACTAGGGGAATGTATATAGGATTTGATAGGGCTTGGTTGAATAAAATGATGAAAGAACCCATTAGAAATGAGTTATGTATTTTATACGATGATATTTACGATGATGATCCCGACTATGGGTTTATGAATATTAAAATTACCAATCAAAGTCCTTTTCATGATCTAAGTTCATCAACTAGGAGGGAAATTAATGAAAGGATATAATTATTAAGACGAGTTTTGGAGGACTTGATGAGAAAAGAATTGCATACTGAAGATGAGAATACCTAGATCTAATCGTGTTTTATGCCTAGCTAAGGGCGTTAAACAATAGCGCTTATTGGGAGGCAACACAATTTTCTTTTTTCTTTTTTCTTTTTGGTTCAGTTTTTCAATTTTCACACGTTATTACTTCTCTAGTAATTGTGTTTTGGTGTTTTAATTAGTATTTGAGCCAAGTAAGACCTTTGAGATGGCTTACGGTGATCGTTGATTTGATTTTGCTGAAAAGCAGAAACTTTTGTGCCTAGTGCAGAAAATTCAATAATTCGCTGGAACGTTAAAACCTTCTGAAATGCTTACACAAAATTAATATACAAATTCCTCACGTCGTCCTAATTTTTCAGATTTTTTAGAGTTACAGAAGTATGTGAAGTTTTCATATTCTGCTTTCTATGTGTTGTTTGCTTATTTTGATGAATCTATGGATAGTATCGGGGGGTATGAACCATAGAAAGTGGGAATACAATAGATATTACACAAATATAAAATAAGAATAAGATCACAACAGTACCTTGAGTGGTTATTTGCTTTGTTTTACTAATGGAGCTCACGAGTTTTCTGTTGAAATTTGTGTGGTGAAGTTTTCAAGTTTTGGGTAAGGATTTGATGGACTATGGAATAAGGAGTGGCAAGAGCCTAAGCTTGGGGATTCCCTAGGCACCCCAAGGTAAAATTCAAGGACAACCAAGAGCCTAAGCTTGGGGATGTGTAACACCCCGAGAATCATGCTACAATAATCCCTGGGGTTAACCTAATCATTCCGCTAAAACAAGTGTTTGTTCATCTTTGTCTCTTATCTCTTTCAAATTCTAGTCGAATTCAATTTCAAATTCCGACGGAAATTCAAATTTAACCAAACCTGAAAACTAAAATGTTCATCATGTGCCAAATAATCCATAACTAATATTGGTAGTGAACCAACGTTTTTGCAAAGTGTTTAAGTGCACTAAACAATCTAAAACAATGGCTAAAACAATCAACTCCGAGGAGCAACTCGAGCAGGAGATCACCATATCGCCGGGATCGACTTCGTGTTCTTCCTCGGTGCCCAGAGCTCGCCATAGATGATTCGCCACCTTCTAATGCTACTAAATCATCAACGAGCCACCTTGCGCTTCCTAGGTGAGCCCTGCACCGTCTCCCATCTCTCCCTATCCCTCTCCGTACCCGTAGCACACTCCCCACGCCGTGCCAACATTGCCGGAGCTCAGCTCCGCCACGGTGCTCCCAGCCGTCGATGTCATCGTTGCTGTGGCCACCTGAGCACATGAACACGCTCAGGGCGCTCCTGTAGTCCGGCCAGCACTGCTCGTTCCCTCGTGCAAGGGTCGAATCGCCAGATCCTTCGAGCCCCCGAACGCGCCACCGCTCCGCATTCCCACGCCTCCCCGACTCTGCTCGCGCTCACCCCACCTCATGCCGTGCTCTGCTTGCCCAGCTACGGCCCATCGCGCGTGCCCGCTCACCACGCTCGCCTCGCCTCTCCTGTCACCGCTCCACCAGCGCGCCCCTCCTCTGCCTCGCAGCCGCGGGCCGACGTAACTCGAGCCACTCCCCACGCCGCCTCTGCCGATCGTCCCGCGCCGCAGCCCTCCTGGCCACGCGTGCCCGCCGCCGCCATGCTACCTAGCCGCCTCGCTCAGCTCCAGCTCAGCCTGGCCGCTCGCCGCTCGCCTGCGCTGCGCCTGCCCAGCACGCTCTGCCTGCGCCGCTCCGCCCGCGCGCCACACCCCTGCCACCGCCGCTCCCCGCGCCGACGCCTACTGTCGCCGCCTCGAGCGCACTGCACCGCACCGGCTCAACCGCTCCCGCCGGCGACCACCTCCGGCGCCCGGCGCCGGTGCCACACTGCTCCTTGGTGCGCCCGTTCGGGCGGGCGCCTGCATCCTCTTCACCGCCCGCCCGCGCCCGGTAGCCCGCCCCATTAACCCGTCGCCCGCTAAGCCCCTGGCCCACTGCCAGGGGGCCCCACGCCCCTGTCTTTAAAAAAAGATTTTAGAAAATAAAAATAAATAATTAATTAATTAATTAGTAGATATAGTTAATTAGCTTAATTAACTTAACTTAATTAGCTTAATTACCCAATTTAGTTAATTAACACTATTAGTTTAGTTAGGTCAATGATAGATGGGACCCACTACTCTGTTTGACCAGTCAACAGTCAGCGTTGGCAGCTAACGTCATGATCACATCAGGGTGACATCATATTTCCCTTTTTGAATTAATAATAATTTTAGAATATTGTTGAAACTTTAGAAAATCATATAAAATAACAATAACTCGGATAAAATACTTCTATATGTGAAAATTGCTCAGAAGGACGAGGCGAATCCGAGTACGCGGTCCGTTCGACTGCCACATGCCCCTAGCATAGCGAACATGCAACTTCCCCCCTCGATTCGCCTGTCCGATAATGCCTAACTCCCTGAAAACATTCCCGGATGTTATCCCCCTTCGCCGGTATCGTGTAGTACCGCGTTAGGTCATACCTAGCACCGCTTTTGTCATGTTTTGCATCCGTGTGCTTTATATTTATTGTTTCTTCCCCCTCTTCTCTCCGGTAGACCCCGAGACTGATGATGCCCCTGTGATCGACTACGTCATGGACGGCCGTTCCTTTGTAGCATAGCTTCTAGGCAAGCAAACCCTCTTGAACATTCCGATATTGCCCATTCCCTTCTCCCTTATGCTTGCATTAGAACTGCTACTATTTTTGTATGATCCTATTCTGATGCATAGCCTGTTCTTGTTACCTGCTTTCATACCTTACATGTTTATCCTAAACTACTTAATATAGGTTGGGTAGAGACCCATCAGAGAGCCCCACTTTGTCCCGACTGCCCCGCTGGATTATCAAAAGACCCTATCAACGGGATCGAAGACCAGGCCACGACACCGCACATCACTTTCCTCTTAGCTGCTCGACACTACTGGGTTACTATCGAGTGCCGAGGGTGATACCTCATCAGCACTTCAAATGTTAACCTTGTAGGTTAGTTCATCCGTTATGGTCATCGAGGGTGATTCCTCCTTCTCCACTCCCGATAACAACACTGTCGTGCAACTCCTCAAGAGTGGACCCCGAGGGTGATTCCTTCTTCGTTCACCTTGACGATAACATCAGGTGGAATTCCATCAATGGTGATTCCTCAGGATTCCACCTTGGTGTTAGACACACGGTTACTATGGTTACTATGACTTTACACTGAACCATGTTACTAAAGACGGGTCGGCCCTAAGGGGTACCCACGCGAGCTTAATTGCGAGTGATGTGGAGTCGGGTTGACCTGGAAGGTGCATGCAAGATAATTACGAGGCGTGGCCGGGCATTCTTAGCCCTTGCCACAAGTCCTCAAGATGGGGCGATGGGGTCACATGATCGTGAGTCTCTGCTCGTTACCACGCGCTCCTAAGGCACTAAACGGTTTGGATATTTGATCCGAGGGGCCTCTCGCCTGATAACACTAACCATCACATGGGCATATTATGGGCGTTCTGCGTCGTATGCATCAACCGAAGCTTAATTGACGTCATGCGACTGAGCGGCACGCGCCGGGTTGGACTGGAACGCCTCGCTTGTATAAGGGGGCTAGGTCTACTCACCGGCCGCGTACGCAACGTGCAGGAGTTCCAGGGGCGATGGCCCAAGACCCCTGGGGGCATAGGTTTAGTCCGACGTGCTGACCTCTCTATTAAGCCTAGGTCGGGTTGCGGCGTATCGTTTTGGCCGAGGCCGGGCATGACCCAGTAAAGTGTGTCCGGCCAGAGTTAGGCGAGCGTGGTGGGTAAGTTGGTGCACCCCTGCAGGGAAGAAAACATCTATCGATAGCCTGTCCTACGGTAACGGATACTTGGAGTTGTATCCTGATCGATACAACTAGAACTGGATGCTGAGGCATGTAATGGATATGTGGCTCCAGGACTCGAGAAAGGATCCCGGAGCGTCGATACAACAACATAAATATGACTTGTGTTATACTTCCTGCAAGACGATGGTTTCCAGAAAATGCTAGTCTTCGATAGGACTAGCTTCTCCCCTCTTATTCTGTCATTATGCAGTTTAGTCCACATATACTACCCCTTTCATTGATACCGATGCATATGTAGTGTAGATCTTTGCTTGTGAGTACTTTGGATGAGTACTCACGGTTGCTTTGCTACCCCTTTTCCCCCTTCTTTCTTCTTTTTGGATGTTGCAACCAAATGGTGGAGTCCAGGAGCCAGATGCCACCTTTGATGAGTGATACTACCCCGAGGGTGCCTACTACTACGTGACGGACGCCACCGATGAGGAGTAGTTAGGAGGGTCCCAGGCAGGAGGCCTTGCCTTTTTGATCATGTTGCTTTTGTGCTAGCCTTCTTAAGGCAAACTTGTTTAACTTATGTCTGTACTCAGATATTGTTGCTTCCCCTCACTCTTGTTTACTTGAGCTTATGTATTCTAGCCCTCGAGGCCCCCGGCTTGTAATATAAAGTTTGTATCCTACTATTTGTGTCTAGAGTTATGTTGTGATATCTTCTCGTGAGTTCCTGATCTTGGTCGTACACATTTGTGTGCATGATTAGTGTACAATCAAATCAGGGGCATCGCAAGTTGGTATCAGAGATGACTCCATGTAGGAATCCCCTTTCCAACTCCTTGGCCAAAGTCGAGTCTAGTCATTACAAAACTTTTACTAACATGGCTGTGTGGATCTAACTTTAGGTTATAAAAAATGCTTCTCCCGGAGAGCCCCTTTAGTTAAGATGGTCGCCTGCTTCATCATAAGATTCTGTAGATAATATTCGATGTTTTTTCGAGATTCTTCTGACCTTCGCCTTTGCAATTCCTTACCACCGTTATATCCATATGGATAAAGACTTACACTTGTCATTCATACAATGAATTCTCCATTGCTCTTGTTATTACAAGATACCCAGAAACATCTTCCTGTATTCCGTAGATCGAATGTGCCGCTGCTTTGCAATTCTTTGCCACATGAATACCCCTATAAATAATACCTCACACTTATCGAGGATTCGTTCATCCCCTGTTGATCATGTGTTTCACAAAAGTGTTCGAAATACAATTCGACCTTCCAAAAATCCTCAATGGCTTGTTTCTCTTGAAGTTCTTGCTTCCTTGAATTATGATTAACCCCATAAGTCTGGTAATCTTATTGGCATCCTTTGACAATATTATTCTGAGTCTATTGATTCAATATGTTACAAATGCTCGCAATCCCCAGTCAGATCCTAGAATTCATCCTTCCGGCTCAGACGTCATTCTAAAACATGAGCTGGATCTCGACCAATCAAATTGTCATCGGTGTACCCCTAAGTCTACCCGACTTATCCATCCTTAAACATAGCTTTTGCTTCTGATCCCTTGATTTGGATATCATAATTCCTTTGCATTTGATCTTTGAATTAGTCCATTGTTCTATAATCCAATGCCTTTACATGGTTTCTTCCTCGGCTTGTGTCCGGTGCTCATGCCAACTCCATTGTTTACTCCGGAAGTTTGTGGTATATGTTCCTAACAAGACCCTGATGGGTTGAACCCATGCCTTTCCTAATCTATATGAACCCGAAAACTACTATGGGTCATACTCTACTGTTGTTATGTCAGATAAAATTTCAACACTACAACTTCGTCAAAGGCGAGAAGTGAATGAAAGGTTATGCATTAAAAAATGGGAGTCGACCTTGAACTTTTTGTTCATGCCCATGGACACGATGTAGATCCTATCATGGAAGCTTCGTGTAATAATAACTATTTCCTTGATAAATATCATCGAGTATGTGTGAATTGATCCTTTGCAACCATGTTCCGACCATGATTTTTCTGCTTTGATTCTATTTCTCGGACAAGTTAAAGTACTCACCTTCTGCAGATCAGTACTCCTGCCCAACCTCTATTTTTTTTTCAAACTTCGAGTATTACCCCCTGGTATCTCGAGGATATCAACTCATTGCACTTCATCTTATGAATTTATGATGAAGTAGTTCCTTTCCCCGTCCTAGTCACGCCACGGGTTGTAGGTTGTCGTCAACAAAGAACATCGATTTGTGAATCGAATCAACACTGAGATTTAGTACTCCCAGTGCTTTGTTGTTGAGAAGTTTAACACTCCATCACATCATTCCTAGCTTGATCGGCTACAACATTATCGTGCTAATTTTAACTGTGTTACCTAGTCCTTAATCCCGGAGCGCAACTTCCGGCGATGAGCTAAGCTTACGCCAATCTTCCTCGACATATCATTTTGCCTTGAACAACAAGCTTGTTTCAAGTTTGTATTGTACTAGTGGTTTCAATAACCTTTTGCTCCATCATTCATTTGACATGATCTCATCACCTATCGATTACATCTTAATGAAATCTCTCAACAAATGTGTCGTGATCAGCATCAACAATGATTTGCCTTCTTCCAAGTTGTGAATCGAATTCATGATGGGAAATACCATCCTTTCCCCTCGATGATTTGTAATAACATCGACAACATTATTGCATTACCTCCAACACAAAACTTGTTCTTATTTTGAGTTATACCTTGAGTTCCTTGTTATCCCACTTAGGATATGCTCCTATTATTTGTGTTCAAACAAATTTTCCTTTCCATTGGTTTGTTTAAACTGATAATTATATTTTCCTTTCCATTGGTTTGTTCAACCTTTCTTGTGATCTACATATAATCTAAGAAGTAATCATTCTCTGCTGACGTAACACCTCGGCGTACCCTCTATCAGTATAACCCTGTTACTATTGTTGATAACATACTAGTAACTACCGATGGATGAGAACTTTGACTATTGGTCTGCCTCGTTTCAATGACTAGGAAAATGGTTCTCTTCATCCCTCACTCTTGGTACCGACGTTGTTGCCCACATAACTGATAGGCTATGCTTTGACCTTCCTGACTATCATGACCATGCAAGATATCACCACTATTTCTACTTTTAACCCACATGGTGGGCCCATAACCCACAGTTCCATAGGATCGAAACCTGACTCTCCTGTACACCCTTGTTGCCAATGTAATTCCTCACACTGGCTTCGTATGTAATTCACGAGCCACCTTCCTAGATATGATCTACTCTGGTATCAAACGCAATATTTATTTTGTTGCTTTGAACCCCTTTCAGCTTCTATTTAGGCATCGAACGATTGCCTGCCGTTCGAAACTTCTCGTGGTATCTTCTTACTTGCTCCCGGCATTTTCTTAAGTTTATATTTGAGAGTTACTTTTCGCCACCTTCCCTGGTGTTATCTACCACATAAGCGACCTTGTAGAGGTCCGTTCATCCAAAGTTAACCCTTGTCCCTTCACAAGTATGGTGAAGATCCGGAAGGAAGAACTACAACATCATCATGATACATCAATATAGAGAAATGAAGGCATCAACGGAAGGTATCAACCTCTTCGAGAAGGGCAACCATTAGAATCTCGTAACCAAAAATTCCCCCCTAAACCCCCCTCTTAATTCTCGGGACGAGATTTCTTGTAGTAGAGGAGATTTGTAACACCCCAAGAATCATTCTACAGTAACCCCTGGGGTTAACCTAATCATTTCGCTAAAACAAATGTTTGTTCATCTTTGTCTCTCATCTCTTTCAAATTCCAGTTGAATTCAATTTCAAATTCTAAGTGAAATTCAAATTTAATCAAACCTGAAAAGTAAAATGTACATCATGTGCCAAATAATCCATAACTAATATTGGTAGTGAACCAACATTTTTGCAAAGTGTTTAAGTGCACTAAACTATCTAAAGCAATGGCTAAAACAATAGATTAAATGCCTTTTTCAATCATAAAAGCTGCAAACTATTTCAAAAGCCTCACAATCTTTTTGTGGCAGTGAGGTATATTGCTTACTAACTAATTGAGGCTAGCCAGACATTTTACAAAAAGTGTTTTATTGTTAAAAGAAAGTGCAAACATGAAATAAGATAGAAAATAGAAACGAAAGATGAAAGACCTAATGCCCACTATGCTACTAGGCCAGTTTGAATTACATTTGAGGCCCAGCCCAGCTCCTCCTTATCCCCTTCCTTTGTTCATTGAACAGAGGCGTGGCGGCCATCCACCGGCGCCATAGCCGGCAGGGTGCACGCGCCGGCCATGCACTACCTCCGCGCTGTCTATAAGACCACTCCGACGCCCTGGACGAACCCTAGTTGTCCTCCCCCTTTCCCCCGCCCCATTTTATTTCTCTCCCGCACACGCCCGAGCTCCACCCGCCATGTCCATCATCGTCCCCATGTCCATCGTGCACCACATCGGCTGAGGCCTCTGGAGGAGCTGCGTGTGCTTCATCTACATCGACTCCGAGGAGAAACTCGAGCAGGAGATCACCACATCACCGGGATCGACTTCATCTTCTTCCTCGGTGCCCGGAGCTCGCCGTCGACGATTCACCGCCTTCTGCTGCTACTAAACCATCAACGGGACACCTTGCGCTTGCTAGGTGAGCCCCGTGTCGTCTCCCATCTCTCCCTGTCCCTCTCTGTACCCGTAGCACGCTCCCCACGCTGCGCCAACATTTCCGGAGCTCAGCCCTGCCACGGTGCTCCCAGCCATCGATGTCGTCATTGCCGTGGCCACCTGAGCACATGAACATGCCCAGGGCGCTCCTGTGGTCCGGCCAGCACCGCTCGTTCCCCCGCGCAAGGGCTAAATCGCCGGATCCTTCGAGCCCCCGAACGCGCCACCACTCCGCTCTCCAACTCCTCTCCCAACTTCGCTCGCGCTCACCCCACCTCTTGCCGCAGTCTGCTCGCCCAGCTGCGGCCCATCACGCGCGCCCGCTCACCATGCTCGCCTCGCCTCTCCTGTCGCCAGTCCACCCGCGCGCCTCGCCTCTTCCTCGCAGCCGCACACCGACGTAGCTCCAATCGCTCCCCGTGCCGCTTCTGCCGACCGTCTCGTGCCGCTGCCCTCCTAGCCACGCGCGCCCGCCGCCGCCATGCTACCTAGCCGCCTCGCCCAGTTACATCTCCACCTGTCCGCTTGCCTGCCTCGCTCCTGCCCAGCGCCACTCCGCTTACGCCACGCCTGGCCCGTGCCGCTCTGCCCGCGCGCGCTCGCCCTGGCTGCCGCCGCTCCCCGCACCATCACTACCCGCACCGCCGCCTACTGCCGCCGCCCCGAGCGCACTGCACCGCGCCAGCTCAACCGCGCCCGCCAGCGACCACCTCCGGCGCCACACGGCTCCTAGAGCGCCCGTTCGGGAGGGTGCCTGCATCCTTTTCATTGCCCGCCCGCGCCCGGTAGCCCGCCCATTGACCCGTGACCCGCTAAGCCCCTGGCCCACTTCTAGGGGGCCCCACGCCCCTGTCTTTAAAAAAAGATTTTAGAAATTAAAAATAAATAAAAAACAATTAATTAATTAGTAGATATAGTTAATTAGCTTAGTTAACTTAACTTAATTTGCTTAATTACCTAATTTAGTTAATTAACACTGTTACTTTAGTTAGGTCAATGACAGATGGGACCCACTACTCTATTTGACCAGTCAACGGTCAGCGTTGACCGCTGACGTCATGATGATGTCAAGCTGGTGTCGTATTTCCCTTTATGAATTAATAATAATTTTAGAATATTGTTAAAACTTTAGAAAATCAAATAAAATGGTCCATAACTCGGATGAAAAAGTTTTATATATGAAAATTGCTCAGAACGACGGTCAAATCGGGGGCATCACACGATGCCCCGGGAAGGAATCCCCTCTTTCATCTTCATCTATCGGTAACTTTACTTGAGGCTATATTTTTTTTCACCACATGATATGTGTTTTGCTTTGAGCGTCTTGTATGATATGAGTCTTTGCTTTTTAGTTTTCCACAATCATCCTTGTTGTACACACCTTGTGAGAGGGACATGCTTGAATCGTGATTTATTAGAGTACTCTATGTGCTTCACTTATATCTTTTGAGCTAGGCAATTTTGCTCTAAGTGCTTCACTTATATCTTTTTAGAGCACGATGGTGGTTTTATTTTATAGAAATTGTTGAACTCTCTTGCTTCACTTATATTATTTTCAGAGTCTTTAAAAACAGCATGGTAATTTGTTGTTATGAATTTAGTCCTAATATGATAGGCATCCAAAGGAGATATAATAAAAAACTTTCATATAAAGAGCATTGAATATTATGAAAAGTTTGATTCCTTATAATTTTTTTGAGATGTTGAGATGGTAATAGTAGAGCCATGCTAGTGGTAGTTTGTGAGGTTAATGATATAATTGTGATAAGGTTTGTGATTCCCGTAGCATGCACGTATGGCCTATGTAACCAAATTGGCGCGCATTGTATCTTGATTGTTTTATCTCTGCATGAAGGCCGGGGGCGCACGATGGTTAACTCCTACCAACCGCCCCCCTAGGGGCATGCGTCGTAGTGTTTTGCTTTGAGGTCTAAGTAGATTTTTCGCAATAAGTATGTGAGTTATTTATGACTAATGTTGAGTCCATGGATTATACACACTCTCACCCTTCCACCTTGCTAGCCACTCTAGTAGTGCGCAATTCTCGCCGGTGCATCAAACCACCTTACACCCTTCCTCAAAACAGCTACCATACCTACCTATTATGGCATTTCTATAGCCATTCCGAGATATATTGCCATGTAACTCCACCCTTCTGTTTGTTATGACACACATCATCATTGTCATATTGCTTTGCATAATCATGTAGTTGACATAGTATTTGTGGGAAGGCCACCGTTCATATTTTTCATACATGTCACTCTAGATCATTGCACATCCCGGTACACCGCCGGAGGCATTCATATAGAGTCATACTTTGTTCTAAGTATTGCGTTGTAATATCGAGTTTTATGTAAATAAAAGTGTGATGATCATCATTATTAGAACATTTTCCCATGTGAGATTATAAATAAAAGAGGCCAATGAAACCCAAATAAATAAAAGAGGCCAAAGAAGCCAACAAAAAAAGAGGCCAAAGAGCCCAAATTAAAAAAATGAGAAAAAAGAAAAAAATGAGAGAAAAAGAGAGAAGGGACAATGTTACTATCTTTTTCCACACTTGTGCTTCAGAACATCACCATGTTCTTCATGATAGAGAGTCTCCTATATTGTCACTTTCATATACTAGTGGGAATTTTTCATTATGGAACTTGGCTTGTATATTCCAACGATGGGCTTCCTCAGATGCCCTAGGTCTTCATGAGCAAGCAAGTTGATGCACACCCACTAGGTTCCTTTTGAGCTTTCATACACATATAGCTCTAGTGCATCCGTTACATGGCAATCTGTACTCACTCACATTGATATCGATTGATGGACATCTCCATAGTCCATTGATTTGCCTAGTTGATGTGAGACTTTCTCCCACCTTTTACCTATCACCACCTCCTATGCCACCCATAGTGCCATGTCCATGGCTCGCGCTCATATATTGCGTGAAGAGTTGAAAAAAGGCTTGAAAAAGTAGAGTATGGAAGCAATTGCTTGGTTGACAGCGAGATGGGCATGAGGGGTATCTTGTGTTAAGAAAAGGGAGCATAAGGACTATATGATTTGTAGGGATAACGTTCTTTAGCCATGTTATTTTTGAACCTTCGTAGATTACTTTTGGTATGCTCGAAGTATTATTGTTTTGATAGTGATAAACTTTTATTTTAACTCTTATGGATCTTAACATACATGCTACAATAAAGTAGAATTGAATTGATAAATATGTTGGGTAGCATTCCACATCAAAAATTCTATTTTTATCAACTACCTACTCGAGGACGAGAAGGAATTAAGCTTGGGGATGCTTGATACGTCTCCAACGTATCTATAATTTTTTTATTGTTCCATGATATTATATTATTTGTTTTGGATGTTTGATATGCATTACTATGCTATTTTATATTATTTCTGGGACTAACCTATTAACCTAGAGCCCAGTGCCAGTTTCTGTTTTATCCTAGTTTTTGAGTTTCGCATAAAAGGAATATCAAACGGAGTCCAAACGGAACGAAACTTTATGGTGATTTTTCTTGGACCAGAAGACATCCGGAGGACTTGGAGTGCACGTCAGGGAAGCCATGAGGCGGCCACAAGGACGGAGGGCGCACCCCCACCCTTGTGCCCCCATGACTCCACCGACCTATTTCTTCCGCCTATATATTCACATATATTCCAGAAACCCTAGAGGAGGCATCGAAACCACTTTTCTACCACCGTAACTTTCTGTATCCACGAGATCCCATCTGGAGGACTTTTCTGGTACTCTGCTGGAGGGGGATTCGACCATGGAGGGCATCTACATCAACTCTATTTCCCTTCCGATGTAGCGTGAGTAGTTTACCACAGACATACGTGTCCATAGCTAGTAGCTATACGGCTTCTTCTCCCTCTTTGATTCTCAATACCATGTTCTCCTTGATGTTCTTGGAGATCTATCCGATGTTATGTTCTTTAGCGGTGCGTTTGCCAAGATCCGATGAATTGTGGATTTATGATCAGCTTATCTATGAATATTATTTGAATCTTCTCTATATTCCTATACGCATGATTTGATATCTTAGTATTTCTCTTCGGACTATCGGTTTGGTTTGGCCAACTAGATTGATTTTTCTTACAATGGGAGAAGTGCTTTGCTTTGGGTTCAATCTTGCGGTGCTCAATCGTAGTGACAGAAAGGGATATGACACGTATTGTATTGTTGCCATCGAGGATAACAATATGGGGTTTTCATCATATTGCTCGAATTTATTCTGCTACATCATGTCATCTTACTTAATGCTTTACTCTATTCTTTATGGACTTAGTACTCTAGATGCAGAATCGTTTCGTTCGATGTGTGGAGTAATAGTAGTAGATGCAGGTAAAGAGTCGGTCTACTTGACACAAACGTTATGCCCATATTCATGATCATTGCCTTAGATATCGCCATAATTATGCGCTCTTCTATCAATTGCTTGCAGTAATTTGTTTACCCACCGTGATATTTGCTATCATGAGAGAATCCTCTAGTGGAACCTATGCCCCCCAGGTCTATTTTCCATCATATAAGTTTCCGATCTACTATTTTTCAATCTTTTACTTTCCAATCTATAAACCAAAAATGCCAAAAATATTTAGTTCATAGTTTATTTATCTCTATCAGATCTTACTTTTGCAAGTAACCATGAAGGGATTGACAACCCCTTTATCGCGTTGGGTGCAAGTTGTTTATTATTTGTGTAGGTATTTGGTGACTTGCGCGTTGTCTCCTACTGGATTGATACCTTGGTTCTCAAACTAGGGGAAATACTTACTCTACTTTGCTGCATCAGCCTTTCCTCTTCAAGGTAAAAACCAACGAAAGCTCAAGAGGTAGAAGTGTGCATTGATTTAAAAGTCAAGCTTCACAAATTTGGATTAAATTTATAACAAAATCTATATCTGCATCATTAGATTTAAATCTTAAAAGATTTATTTCATGTTGAATCAACATGCATTAATTTAGTATTTTGGTTGCTGATAATTTTCTTTAATATTTTTGACGTTGATAATTTCTCTAAAAGCATTGTCAAAGTCTACAGATGTTGACTTCATAGAAAATCTAACACACACTATATTTTGAGATGTAGGGAGTAGCATTAAATCTCCTAGGTCTTAATTTATATAGAGCATCCATTTTAGTTTCAAAGTTTAAATTTCTTGGTTCTTAATTTAAATTGGCTTGATGTATAAAAGTATATATAAGTACTTAAATTAAAATCTTTGCACAATCTAGGATATTATCTCCGGGGACTTATTGAGGGGAATGGATGCTAATTAATCAATTGCTTTTAGTTACCATTCAATACAATTTTCAAATTGGAGGTGGCACAAATTGAATTTTGTACTTTTATAATCATTTGGAACAAGTGGTGCTTAGTTTTATAATCCAGCCACACTGACGAATCGAGGCCGTAATCAACTTGCGATGGAGCCTCGCCCCTGCGATGTAGGGTTCCAATTACAAGGTCAATGCAGCAAGATGGCACAATGCTACTTGTGAGCTGCGTTGAGATTTCCTCGAAGAGGATAAGATGATGTAGTAAAGTAGAGATACATATTTCTCCCAGTTAAGAACTAATGTTATCAATCTAGTAGGACAACCACGCAAGACCTCGTGAACAACACCTACACACAAAAGACCAAATACTTGCACCCAACGCAATCATGGGGTTGACAATGCCCTCGGCGGTTAATTGCAAGGATCAAGTCTGATAATGGTAGATAGGTAAACAAAAACACAAAATGTAGGAATGGTAAATAAATTTCAGCAAGGTATTTTTGGATTTTATATTGGATCAAGGTAGACCCGGTGGCCATAGTTTTCACTAGAGTCTTCTCTCTCGAACAAAAAACATACGGTGGGTAAACAAATGACTGTTGGGCAACTGATAGAAAGTTATCACAACATCGAAGGCAATGATCATGTGTATAGGCATCAAATCTGAGACAAGTAGACCGACTCCTACCTGCATCTACTACTATTACTCCACACATTGACCGCTATCCAGCATGCATGTAGAGTATTAAGTTCATAAAGAACAGAGTAACACGTTGAGCAAGATGACATGATGTAGACAAAGTAAATCCAATTAATATGAATAAACCCCATTGTTTCCCCCTTAATGGCAACAATACAAATACATGTATTCCCCCTTTTTGTCACTGGGATATAGAGCACCGCAAGATTGAACCCATCACAAAGCACCTCTCCCATTGCAAGATAAATCAATCTAGCTGGCCAAACCAAACAGATAGATTGGAGAGAAATACAAAGCTATAATCATGCATATAATAATTCAGAAAAGACTCAAATAATATTCATGGATAATCTGATCATAAACCCACAATTAATCGGATCCCAACAAACAAACTGCAAAAGAAGATTACAACGAATATATTTCCCAGAGCATCGAGGAGAACATTGTATTGAAGATCAAAGAGAGACAAGAAGACATCTAGCTAAAGGCGACAAGGTTGATGTAGAGGCCCTCCATGATCAATTCCCCCTCCGGTAGAGTGTCGGAAAAGGCCTCCAGATAGTATCTCGTGAGAATAGAAACTTATAGGAGTGGGAAAAGTATTTTCGGAGTCTCTCCGTTGGTTTCCCGATTTTAGAGAATTTATAGAGGCAGAATTAGGTCAAACGAGGCCACGGTGGGGCCACAACGTACAAGTATGCGCCTACCCCCTGGGCGTGCCCTTGTGCCTTGTGGCCGCCTCATTGCATGTGTGGGCTCCTCCCGAAGCTTGTAAGGTCTATTTTTTCCAGAAAAAAAATCATAAAAAAGTTTCGTGGCATTTGGACTTCGTTTGGTACAGAATTTTTGGAAAACAAAAAACAAGCAAAAACATCAACTGGCGCTTGGCACTAGGTTAATAGGTTGGTCACGAAAATTGATATATAATTGCATATAAAACATCCAACATTGACACTATAATAGCATGTAATAATAAATTATAGTTACGTTTGAGACGTATCAACGATCCCCAAACTTAATTCCTGCTCGTCCTCAAGTCGGTAAATGATTAAAACAATTTTTTTGACGTGTAATGCTACCTAACATGTTCATCATGTAATATTTCTTTTATGGAGTTAGTATTTAGATCTGAATTATTCAAAGCAATAGTCTATAATTGGACATAAATACATCAATACTCGGGCATATCAACAAAGAATCATGCCTTTCAAAAATATCAATGCTAAAGAACGATATCCCTACAAAATCATATAGCTTTGTCATGCTCCATCTTCTTAACAGAAAGTATAGATCATGCACTACCCCGGTGTCAGCCAAGCAATTTGTTCATACTTCCTAAATCGCTTCAGCTTTTTCAACCCTCATGCAATACGTGAGCGCAAGCCATGGACGCAGCACTATGTGTGGAATAGAGTATGGTGGTAGAGATTGATATGGAGAAGACAAAAATGAGAAAGTCTCACATCGATTAGCCTAATCAACGGGCTATGGATATGCCTATCAATTGATGTCAATGCAAGGAGTAGGGATTACCATGCAATGGATGTACTAAGATCTATAAGTGTATGAAATCTCAAAAAGAAAACTAAGTGGGTGTTCATCCAACTAGCTTGCTCTAAAAGACCTCAGACAATTTGAGGAAGCCCATCATTAGAATATACAAGCCAAGTTCTATAATGAAAAATTCCCACTATTTATATGGAAGTGACTAAATAGGAGACTCTGTATATGAAAAACATGGTGCTACTTTGAAGCACAAGTGTGGAAAAAGATAGTAGCAATGCCCCGTCTCTCCTTTTCTATCATCATTTTTTTGTTGGACTCTTTTTGGCTGGGCTCTTTTTGGCCTCTTTTCTCCTCACTTGAGGCATGCTCTAATAATGACAATGATTATAATCACATTTCTATTTATTTACAACTCAAAATGACAACTCAATACTAGAACAAAATATTACTATATTATTGCCTTTGGTAGTGTACCAGGATGTGCAATGATCAAGCGTAACATGTATAAAAAATGATGAACGGTGGCTAAGCCACAAATACTATGTCAGCTATGTGATCATGCAAATCAATATGAAAAATGATGTGTGTCATTATAACAAAACGATGGAAGTTGCATGGCAATATATCTTGTAATGTCCATGGATATGCCGTAATACGTAGGTATGGTGGCTATTTTGAGGAAGATATAAGGAGGTTTATGTGTGATAGAGCATATCATATCACGGGGTTTGGATGCACCGGCGAACTTTGCACCACGTCTCTAGATGAGAAGGGGCAATGCACGATACCAGAGAGGTTAGCCAATGGCAGAAAGTCGAGAGTGTGTATAATCCATGGACTCACATTAGTCATAAAGAACTCACAAACTTATTGCAAAAGTTTAATATCACTCGAAGCAAAGTACTACTCTGCATACTCCTTGGGGGGGGGGGGTGGTAGGAGTTAACCATCACGTGTCCCTTATTTACATGCAAAGGAATACACTCGATAATAAATCATGCTCCATCCTATTAGCATAACGAGAGACTATACATGCATGCTTCGAGAATCACAAACCTTAACACCAACATTCTTACTAAACCACAATCATTCACTAGTACCTCCCACATATTACCACCTTCACGCAAAAACTATTTCAAGGAATCAAACTTATCATATTCAGTGATCTAGGGTACATACGATGCCTCCGATATGGGGCCATTGCTAAATAGTAGTGCTGGTGTTGGAGGACACATCAGCAGTATCGTATGTGGTGCTGGCGTGTCATCAGTCGAACGCCAGCACTAAGTTCATCTTAACACCGACGCCAACGCCAACAAATGGATTTTTGGTAATAAAAAATATCTGCTCATCAACACTAGCTACTTATTTAAGAGACACTCATTAACAAAATATACTCATCAACACTAGGTACTTACTTAATAGATAATTATTACAAACGAAGCTCGTGAACTTAACAAGTTACTATAATAAATTTCACAAAAGTTTATCATCAAGTACTCTAGTTACTCAATCATCATCAACTAATAAGATGGACTAGCTACTTCAAAAACTAATCTTCATCAAGGAGTACACTGAGCTAACGAAGCTTCTTTCTATTGCCCTCTCCATCTCTTTTGAAATTATCTATATCCATCTTCAGGTCAATCATCTCAACCATGAGGAGTTTCCTCTCCTCCTTCAGGTCATCCCGATCCTCGACGAGCTTATCCCTCTCATCCCTCATTTCATTAGTCTCCTTAACGAGCCAAATATTCTCCTTGTGAGCTCTTTAATCTCCTTCTTTATCTTATCATTTGCCCCTTGCGGGTTGTTGATGCTCTAGTCATGAAGTTCTAAGAAATCATTGTTGGCCATGTCCGCATCTTATAAAGACTCGCTGTTGCCTCCATAATTGACCATGGCCTACAAACACATTGTTGACACTCAACATAATATGCAATTTCATATCACTGCATATTGACACCAATGAAAAGTAGTTCCAATAGTGCATATGTTTGCACTATCACTACAAAAAAAAGACACATCTGTGACATTTTGGGCCGAACGAAACTTTTTTCTGTCATACTTATGACACTTGTATGACAATAATTGTGACAAAACACCGTATCATCATAGATGTGGTGGGGTCCTACTTCTATGACAAAAAATCATGACAGAAAATGGGCTTTTCATCCTGGGCGGGCCGGAGACGCAGCTGCATGACATTCTTTGGGCCGTCCATGACGGAAAAAAACGTGGTAGAAGTGAGGGTGAGGAAAATATTGGGGTGTTCCCGGTTATGGTGGGTGGTCGGGGCCGAGCGATGCGTGTTTCTCTCGTACACGCACGCACGTGGGTGCAAGGCGTTGGGCTCTATTTGAACCGGAGTGAGGCATTGGGTTCTAACTGAACCCGAGCGATTGCATTGCAGGCTACGCGTTACTGAACCCGAGCGATCGATCGATGGCTGTTAACTGAACCCGATCGAGCGATTCCTTCGCTTCTGCTGCTAACTGAAGTCGATCGATGCTTCCTCTGCATGAACAGTGAGCGTTGCTCGGGGGTTTGGATGAACAGTTCCCGGTGCTGGTGGATGAACATGACCCCGTGGTGTTACCTCTGCATGAACAGGACTCCGTTCGATCGAGCCGATTGGGGCTGCATGAACAGGACCCCGTGGAGGGCTGCATCAATAGGACCACCCCATGGAGGGCTGCATGAACAGTAGACGGTGGAGGGCTGGATGAACACTAGCCCGTGGAGGGGTGGTTGAACAGGAGCCCGTGGAGAGGGCTGGTTGAACTGTAGCCGGTGGAGTAGTGCGCGGTGGAGGCTGAACAGTCACATGTGGAGGCTGGAGGAGGTCGACGGTGGATGAACAGTAGCCTGTGGAGGATGGAGGGGGTCGATGGTGGTGATGAACAGTATCTCGTGGAGTCCCGTTTTGCGGTACGCCACACCCCTCCAGATGAACAGGAGCCCCGTTAGCACTCCAACACAAGTACATTTCCTCCATGTTGCCGTACGTCACACCCCTCCCGATGAACAGGACCCCGGTTTCGACCGTAGCGCTCCAACACAAGTCGGTTTCCTCCATTTTGCGGTACTCCACACCCCTCCCGGTGAACAGGCCCCCGTTTCGACCGTAGCGCTCCAACACAAGTCTGTTTCCTCTGTTTTGCGGTACGCCACACCCCTCCCGATGAACAGGACCCTCGTTTCGAAAGTAGGAGGTCCATTTCCTTCGTTTTGCGGTACGCCAGACCCCTCTCGATGAACATGATCCCGTTTCGACCGTGGCTGGTCGAACACAAGGCCGTTTCCTCCGTTCTGCGGTACGCCAGGCCTCATGTCGATCGGCTGTTCCATCCAAGCCCTCCCGATGAACACGACGACTCATTCCGTTCCGACCCAGCCGGTTGGCTCCCCGTGAACACGACGACGATGCTGTTTCTCCGTTCCGACCCAGCAATTTACACGAGCCATGGCCATACGTACGCGCGAGTAGGCATTCGAGACCTCGCCCGTATGTACGTACGTGGCCGTATTTACTTTCTTGCACCCTGGCTGCAGTATGTACGTGTACATGCTACGTGCGCGCCTCTGCTACGACACGTGCGCACCTCTACATCGACCAGTATGTACGTACATGTTCGCGACCAGAATGACAACGCTACGTACGCTTCGACCAGGTGGGTCCTGACTGTCAAGCACTTCCTTGCGTGCGAAGATGTAGTTGGTGGGTCCCAGCAGTCAGGAGGGCGAATCAATTTTTTTTGCCCGGACGCACTTCCTTGCGTGCGAAGATGTAGCTGGTGGGTCCCAGCAGTCAGGGGGAAACGTTTTTTTCTGTGAAATACGATGGCCCGCCTGATGGGTCCCCACTGTCAGGTGGAGGAATAATTATTTTGCACGTAATAAGGAGGCACTTCCTTGCTGCGGTCGTGGACCCAGCTGTCAGCCTCTCCACGTACAGTCCACGTCCGATGGAAGCCGTTCCTTGACCACGTTGACCACGCCGCGCCGAGAGCACTAGTGCGGTGGACGATGGCGAGGCCTAGGAAGGGGACGACGCGAAGCCGGGGAAAACGCGGCAATGGATGCCCACGCATAGAGGAGTATGAGGGTTCACTGGTTCACTGCGGTGTGAGGCTGCCATCGCCGCAGAATATATAACAGGGGGTGTGGGTGAGTAGAGGGATGGCCTGGTCAGCGGTGGGACTAGTAGGGGGCAGTGAGGCCTCCATCACATCGCAGCCGGCCACGGGAGGCAGGAGCACGAGGCCTGATCGGCGCTGGTTTGGGTGGCTGGAGCAAGAAGACCAGAGGTTGAAGAAGCACTACGACCGTTGGATGGACATCGTACGGTCACTGGAGCTAGAATCGTGCATATTGACTAAGTTGACAAAGCCCTCCATCCGCGTCAACTTAGTAGGCCCACAAGTCAGCCTGCCACTATACTGGGTCCCAGCTAGCAGGGGGAGTATTCATTTTTTTGTGCGTAATGAGGAGGCCCTTCCTTGCGTGCGAAGATATAGCTGGTGGGTCCAAGCTGTTAGCGGCGGTAACGTTTTTTCGCGAAATACAGAGGCTCTTTCGGTGGGTCCTAGATGTCAGGTGGAGGAATCATTATTTTGCGTGTAATAAGGAGGCATTTCGTTGCGTGCGGTCGTAGACCCAGCTGTCAGCCTCTCCATGTACAGTCCACTTCAGATGCATGTCGGTCGTTGACCATGTTCACAAGGCCGCGCCGAGAGCACCAGGGCGGTGGACGACGGCGAGGCCTAGGAAGGGAACGACACAGAGGCTGGGAAGACTCGGCAGTTGTTTCCCATGTGGAGGGGAGTACGACAGTACAAGGGTTTACTGGTTCGTCTGCCGTCGCCGGAGAATAACAACATGTGTGGGTGAGTAGAGGGATGGGTAGGCCAGCGATGGGAGTATGGTGGGGTGGTGAGGCCTGCGCGGTAGTGGATTGACCATGCCTACAACGCGGAGCCGGGGAAGACGCGGCAGTGGATGCCCACGCGGAGAGGAGTATGAGGGTTCATTGGTTCGGCTGCGACGTGAGGCTGTCGTCGCCACAGAATAACAAGGGGTGTGGGTGAGTGGAGGGATGCCCTGGCCAGTGGTGCGAGTAGTAGGGGGCGATGCGGCCTCCGCGGCATCACAACCGGCCATGGGAAGCAGGAGCACGCGACACGACCGGCGCTGCTTTGGGCGGCTGGAGCAAGAGGACCAGAGGTTGAAGAAACACTATTGCCGTTGGATGGACATCGTACGGTCACTAGAGCCAGAATAATTCATATTGAATAAGTTGACAAAGCCCTCCGTCCCCGTCAACTTAGTAGGCCCACAAGTCAGCTACCCACTATGGTGGGTCCCAGCTAGCAGGGGGGTATTCATTTTTTTTTTGTGTAGTAAGGAGGCACTTCCTTGCGTGCGAAGATATAGCTGGTGGGTCCGACCTGTCAGCGGGAGGAATGTTTTTTTCGCGAAATACAGTTGCCCTTCCCACGTACAATCCATGTACAGTGCGTAATAAGGAGGAACTTTCCTTGCGTGCGACCATGGACCTCGTGGGTCCCAGCCATCAGGCTCTCCACATAAAGTCCGCTTCCGATGACTCTCGTATGTTGACCACGCCGCGCCGAGCGCACCGAGGCGATGGACGATGGTGAGGCCCCAGACTGTAATGACCCGGAGATGGGGAAGACGCGACAGTGGATTCACAGACGGAGATGAGTGGGAAACTTGACTGGTTCGGGTGCGGGGTGGGCCTACACTCGGTAGAGAATAACAGGAGGTGCGGAGTGGAGGGATGGCCTGGCCGTCGGCGGGGTAGCATTTTGCTAAGGAGCACAAAACAACGCCGTTGGATGCCGAAGGCTGGAGCAGGCGGTCCCGGCAGCGCTGGGGGAAGAAGACGAGAGATTTGAAGAAGAATGCTGGCCGTTGGATGTAAATCCAACGCCTTCTTAGGCTTCGACCTACTGGCCCACATGTCAGCCAGTCCATTTGTTTTTAGTCCATTTGGTGGGCTGGGTGAAACAATGATGTAGCACCTATGCAACAGTTTATATATATGGTAGAATTTAAAGACCATTTGCATTTTTCTCGAAATCTGCGGACTTGCTGGGCTGGGTGAAAATATCATGTTGGGCTAGATGGAGAAATGTTATAAAAACATAAACACATGATTGCACGTCTATTACTGCATTGGTCAGTAAAATCTTTGCAAGCTTATGTACGCAATCACTAGGAGTTAACACGCCAAGTTATATATAAACAATTATTATTATTATTTTGTAAGAACTTTCAACTTACGAAATAAAATATCATATAAATTTGATGAGTTAATAGTACGTGGGGTATTATTAATTTTTAGGCTAGACGTGGGACAGTTGAGTTAGTTCTAGGGAAAAGTACTGGGAGAAAACTCAGTTTACATCGAAAAAGAAAGTTGGAGAAAAGTCAGATATAGGATTAATGAAAACAAAAAATAGAACTGAGCTGTGCGTCGTCTTGAAAAAACAAACATAACTTGGGCTGCTGATGTTATAGACAAGCTAGGTTGGGAGGCCCAGAGGCCGCTTGATACCTGCTGGATCCAAAAAATGTTGAAACATGTCGTGGGTTGCCCATGTTAAACAACAAAACCTAGGCCATGGACCTGGTGGGCCCGGGACTATCAGCCTCTCGACAAATAGTTGTCTCCCGGTTCCTCTTGTTCTGCTGACCATGTTAGGAACGACAGACGGCGGTGCCGGGGCTAGAGCACCAAGGCGGAGGATGACGTTGATACCTCGGACCGAAAGAACCGGAGCGGGGGAAGATGCACGCGGAGGGGAGTACGAGGGTTGACTTGTTCGGGTGCAGGGTGGATTCAGAGGTACCTCCCATGCCCTCCTGGCTGCGTAGGTTATGTAGGCTAGAATCAGAGGTAACTCCCACGTGTTCAGGTCATTGGTATCGTTGTCTTCTTTCATGTTGGTGTATCAGGGGTGGATGATGATCTCGGCGAGGTTAACCACGGAGTCCCTCTCCTACCCATTGTTGATGATCTTGTATTGCTTGTGGATGTTGACAAGCTTGTTGCACTAGATGGCCGAATCATCACGTTCTTCCTTCTCTCCACCGTAGCGAAGGTGCAGTCGGCGCTACCGGTGAAATGGGCGAATGCTCCAGAACCTCTGATGGCCCTACAGAAGTTGTAGATGAGAACCTCGTCCCGCACACATACTTGGGCCACGACGATCTGCTGGTCCCTGTCAGAAGATGAATGGATGGGCACAAGGTCTAGTCCTGCCACCTTGTGCTTTCTCGTCCTGTAGGTACTGCTTGAACTCAGCGTGGCACAGCTTCACCGAGCCCGGATCGCTGGTGTACATCACATTCAAGTTGGTGCAGCTATAGGACAGAACGGCGAACTCAAAGGGGAACTCCTTGCTGAAGTCCATATCCAGCAAGCTCACCCCTCGGATCGCCATTGGAGTCTCTTCAAGTGAAAGAGTGTGTAGGCGGCGGTAGAAGTCATTTTTTCAGCTCTTGGGGAACTGGATTCAATAGTAAAATGAGTGTGTACAGGAGACAACAGTTACTACCCCTCTCTCGTCCGCTACACACCCGGCAGAAAATGCACCCACGGCGCATTCAAACGCCTCCATTAAGAAACCTACTCCGGCCACATGTCGGTTCACGAGCGGGTCTGTGTTGGCACTGTAATAACAGGAGTTAGTGGTCACTTTACTTAAATTTAATTAGCTTTAATAGAAATTTATACTTAAAACAAGCAATGCATTGCCTCGTTCTATCAGTGCCACAGGATCAACATGCACAACAATTAGAATTATTATTCTCAGGATGCACTCGATCAGCACATTTGTCGCACTTTCACAAAGATATTACTACCAAGTTTGAACTGTTTGTTATAGTTGTTGTCTTCTGCATCATCATGATGTGTTTCCCAGCTTGCAAGATTCAGAACCAACAAATAAGATCCAAATAATAAGTACAACAAAGATGCCTACACGTCTCATTGATTCCCAGCTTGCAAGATTCAGAACCAACAAATAAGATCCAAATAATAAGTACAAATAAGATGCCTACACATCTCATTGATTCCCAGCTTGCAAGATTCAGAACCAACCCATTAGGGCCTTTTGATAAAGTGAATATCGGGATTAAATCCATCTTGGCTAGCCGTGTCATACAACCCAAGAACTTGGCGAATGCTATTGAACATCACAACATCTGTAATTGAGTATTCCTATTTGCACAGATAAGAAAGAGCATGATTACTATAATAGTGGCACTAGATGAAGCAAACTTTATTTCCAAAACTAGAAAAGATTGCGATAGAATAGCTTTAATTAAAAAGTAGAACATTAGCACAATATGACAAAGCACAGTCATGTTGATAAAGGACAGTACTGACCGGTGTGAGGGGCCCTATGCTGCCACGACTCGATGTGGTGAACCTGCAAATCCACTCGGATTAGGCCAACCTGCAGATCTATGATTCAATTCATGCGCCTTTTTCTGCAGTTCACCTGAAATGAAGCAAAGATTGCATCATTGAGCTAGCAAGAAGTACTTGCTCTTGTGAGATGGCAGGTTCTTCTTTAGTAGTTACACAAAAATTGAGCAACATTAAGGTTGGTTGTCCTGCTCATGTAAGGTGCAACAATAATTTGCTTATCCTTTTCTGTAGTTCCACTAAAATAAAGTGCCATTGTGGTGACAGTGATCTTGCAAAGACTAATAAAATGTTGCACGAGATTACCAGCAGAATTTGACGGAGATTTTGGAAACTCCAATCACCATTTTGTGCAGTTCCACCAAATATGAGAGATGTTGCCCACGTGACATTTTAGTTGAACTGGACAAGCCACTCATTCCAAAAAAGTGTTTTGTGCAGTTCACCAAAAGGTCACAATAGCAACAAGGTGAAATGGATATCCCTATCTGCACAAAAAGATAGAAAGTAAACAGTTGCTGGTCAATAAGAATATACGAAACATATACGAAATGAAAAGAAGCATCTTAATTATGTTCATGGCAATCACACAAGGACAATAGAAATTTTAAAACGTCAGCAATGCTTCATGTTACCAGAAGCATTACGATCAACAATGAGATTCCTCAAATATGGGATTACTTTAATGGTGGCATTGCTTGTTTACCAGATACAGTAAATCAACAACAGCTAAATAGTTGGTTTAAGTGCATAAGACCATGGGGACACCAGGACACTCAGCAGCATAAAGGAGCAACTTACTTATCATACTAGGGAAAACAATAGGAGTGCCATTTGTAACACAATTTAGTTGCATCTTATCACTGGAGGCATTAGAGTAACAATAACACTGGTTAGACATGTCCCTAAAGTAACAGTACGATTGCTTCATTTTACATGCACCCTTACATTAACAACAGCAAAAGGTTGGTATAAGGACATGCGACGGTGGACGCATCAGCACAATGTAACTACAAGGAGGCATAAAATGGTGATGCCGAGTTTGTTCATCCTATGTGAGGGCAGCAAATCTAATCCTGGAGACCTTTTATTATGTGAGGGCAGCAAACCTAATCCTGGAGACCTTGTACTATGTGAGGGCAAAAAATCTAATCCTGGAGACCTTTTACTATGTGAGGGCAGCAAATCTAATCCTAGAGACCTTGTACTATGTGAGGGCAGCAAATCTAATCCTGGAGACCTTTTACTATGTGAGGGCAGCAAATCTAATGCTAGAGACCTTTTACTATGTGAGGGCAGCAAATCTAATCCTGAGACCTCTTACTATGTGAGGGCAGCAATTCTAATCCTGGAGACCTTTTACTATGAGAGGGCAACAAATCTAATCCTAGACATACTCTGTTGACTTGTCCACCAGCCGCCACTTTCTATCCTTTTTCAACCAATAATAGATATGTTCCTTATCCAGTTTGTACTGCGTTTTCCCATTATTTCCATTTTCAACCAAGATACCGATTGGGTATCCGGTCTCTACTACTTTCACCATATTATTACCTATTTGAATCAAGTCCTAGATTCATGCTACAACTTTCCCCCTTTCTTCATTGTTTTAACAAAGCCCTAGATTCGAATGCATGCAGTAACTTTACCTCTAATAATACAAAATTTTTTGGTGGCTTTGGAAGAGCTGATGGGAGTAGAAAAAGATGCACATGCAGACACGTGGGGAGCTGGGACAGTAGAGCAAGGCCACTTTTGAAGAACTTATACCTGAGGGTCGTCGGGATGTCGGCGGCGACAGGTCGGATCTGTGGATAATACGACAAGGAGGAAGAAGGGTCGGAGGACCTCCCGAGCTGACGCTGTGTCGGAGAGAACGGCATGGGCAGAGGATCGGGACCCTCCGACAGCTGTGGGTTTTCTCCCTCGCCGGTGATGATCGCATGAACGATGCACCTTTTAGTTGTCTACACACACCAGCCGAAGGGATCTGGTCGGATCTGTGACCAGCGGTGAGCAGAGAGAAAATGTCGCTACCGCTGTCTTGTTAAGACCTGGAGAGGATGAGAGAATGAAGAGAGCAACACTAGTAAAGCAAGCGCTCAGGCCCCTGCGTACATATATAGCGGAGTGATTATCTTTTTCTCTCCACAACAAGCGTTTCAATTTGTGTACGTGGCATTAAAGAAAAGAAACTCTCTATTAAAGGTGACTACCTATACGACTCCTACTTACTACTAGTAGTAGTATAGTTCACTTGTGCTCCGTAGCCCTCCATTCATTGAACAACCCCACGGGTGAATAAACATACAGTACTAGTATTTATATAGAATGAACAAGCTCGAATTATTTTCGCGTAGTTAAAAGTTGAGGGTGGGGCATTTCCCGGGCAGTACGCGCGGCAGTTTTCGCGTAGGCGGTTTGACAGAGAGGCGAGGAGGGTGAGGGAGTAGCGGATTCGACTTACTTACTGCTGGAAAGGTCGAACTATGCGATTTGACGGTGCGTTACTGTTTGGATCCATGTGTTACAGTTAGTTTGGGTTAGTTTGAACTCAACTAACCCAAAAATATCCAAACAGGAGGGTTAGTTTGGGTTACTGTTTGGATCCATGTGTTAGAGTTAGTTTGGGTTAGTTTGAACTCAACTAACCCAAAAATATCCAAACATGAGGGTTAGTTTGGGTTACCGTTTGGATCCATGTGTTAGAGTCTGTTTGGGTTAGTTTTAACTCAGCTAACCCCAAAAAAATCTAACCCACCCAAGAGGTGCTTATTTGGGTTAGTTCTTCTTGGGACACTAAGAAACACATTTTTCTCTCGCTCTCCCTGCAACAGATCCCTCCCCACTTCCTCGAAGCTTCTCGTCCTCTCCCTCCCCCCTCTCGCACCGCCCATGAAGGGACCTCGCCGTATCCGCGCTCCATCTAACCCTGTCATCCAAACACCTCTTTCGCTAGAGTTACTACATGGTTAGTTCAGATTAGAATCTAACTCTAACCTTTAACTGAGTTAGAGTATCCAAACAAGGCCAGACGGTACAACCGGAGTGATGCCCCCCTTCCGTTTCGCACTCTAATCTGGTGCATGACACGTATTACATCGACCCGGATGCTGCTGGCTGTCCCACATGTCGACGAAGTGGTACGTAGTAGTAAGAAGAAGCAATGAATCGTGCAGTATAAGTCTTTCTAGAGATTCCAACAAGTGACTACACCGCGTGCAGTATCTCAAATCTCAAATCTCAAATCTCCCTTCCGGTTTATAGGGCTCAAATATCAAATCTCATCAACCAAGGCATTTTGTGATTGGAGGAATGTATTTCGTACTTTACAAAACTACCCTAATTAAACTCATGCATTAATTACGTAGCTCTCTCGTTTTCCCCTCCGCCTTGGTCGCGGTGTACAATATTGACCACTCCTATATGACTAGCCGCTCTATCTACATGCGGGACATCAAAGCACCCAGGCCCGCGTGCCATCCGCCAAATCACAGCGAGGTGCTATAGTAAAAACTCACCGGTTACCCCGGTGCGGCCGTCATGACCCGTCATATCACAAAACCCACACCTTTACGAGCAGTGGTAAAGTGGCCTCGAAGTTGGACTGGACAAAGCAACCATCATTTCACTGGAACGCTCGTTGAAGCCCTTTCTCCCCTTTCTTGAAGAAAACCTCACTCCAAGCTACTCACTTCTGCCATTTTTCTTCTATACCGACGAAGGAAAGGTGGGAAAATTAGTGATGCTGCTATATTTTCATTCCAAGAATCTTCTTTTTGTGAAGCACCGACCGATTCTCACAGCCCATTCCTTTCCCGTTTTCATTGCGATTGTAGTTTCCTTTCGATTGCTTTTTGTTTGTCAGTTCATTGATGGATCCTGGAGCACTAGGCAAAGAGTTACCGGTGGACAACCCACAGGAGACAGCGATCTCTAGGAAGCGAGCACCGACCAATGAGTTGACCATGTTGGCGGGCCAACCCATGGAGACAAAGAACTCCAAGAAACAAGCACTGGCCAAAGAGTTGACGACGTTGGCGGACGAACTACTCAAAGAAAGTTGGAAGAACAGCAAGGGCCCCACCGTACCTACCCCAGAAACTCCGATGGCCACCTATGCGAGGCTCAAGGCCGAGTTTGAGGAGATAGTCGCCATTGAGAAGCAGTATTCCCCTGGCAAGGTGATGGCCCCCATCGAGGACGAGGAGATGGCCCCCGGAGGGATGGGATCCCCTGGTGAGCTGCACAAGGTAAAAAATAATGGCTTATTATCGAAAGTTGTGGTTTTTGATTATTTGCAATGTGCTTGCTAATATGTTAGGGTTGTGCAGGTGCCGGTGGACGTCCTTGATGATTTCGATGTCGCCGCCCGTCCTGTGGACAACGCCCCAGAGATCGTTTTCGATGTCACGGTCCGTCGTGTTGGCATCGCCCCGGAGATCGATTCCGATGCCGCTGTCCATCCTGTGGACATCGCCCCAGAGATCAATTCCGATGTCGCGGTCAGTCCTGTGGACATCGCTCCAGAGATCGATTCCCATGCCGTTGTCCGTGCTGTGGTCATTGCCCGAGAGATCGATGGCAAGAAATAGTTGGTCGCGCTAAGCCTTCAGGGTAGTTTGCATTGCCCTGTGTTTAATTACCAGAATGATGCGTGTTATCAAACCATCTTAGGGCTAGTGCACTGTCTTGTGTGGGCGGTACTTGCTACTTTTGTTTAATTGTGAATCATGCGAACCCTCTCCGAGTTATGGAAACAGATGTATCCTCACCAGCTTTTGATGTAATATATGGCATGCTTAGATGTAAGTTTGAACTGTTTATCATATCAGCAGGGCTTATTTGATGATTCTTGGTGTTAGTAAGCTAGCTACTGTGCGAGCTATAGTGCTTGCAAAACACTCACCGAAGAGAAATGTTGGGGTTGATGAGCTCGTGGTACGCTAATACTGATCCGTCGTTGATCGGCCAATAGCCCAAGCTCCTAAAATTGTAGGCTTAGCGATCGATCAGACAATAGTCGACACGGATACATTCAGGCTGTTGGGGAACGTAGCATAATTCAAAAAAATTCTACGCTTTCACCAAGATCCAACTATGGAGACATCTAGCAACGAGCAAGTGAGAGTGCATCTACATACCGTTATGGAGATTGCGAGCGGAAGCTTTCGAAGAAGCGTGGATGAAGTAGTCGTACTCTTCGCGTTCTTCGTCACCGATGATCTAGCGCCGAACGGACGGCACCTCCGTGTTCAACACACGTCCGGTGCAGCAACGTCACCTCCTTCTTGATCCAGCAAGGGGGGAGGAGAAGTCGTCAGAGATCCGGTAGCACGACGGCGTGATGACGGATGCAGTGGAGATCGCAGCAGGGCTTCGCCAGGCGCCCTGCGTGGGAGTATGGAGGTGTGACGGGAGGGGGAGAGGCGCCAGGGCAAGGGTGCGGCTGCCCTCTCCCTCCCCACATATATATATGGGGCCAGGGGGTGCGCCAGGGCCCGTGCAGATCCAATCTGCAGGGGGGCGGCGGCCAGGGGGGGTTCCTTGCCCCCCAAGGCTAGTGGGGCGCGCCCTCCCCCTAGGGTTTCAACCCTAGGCGCATGGGGAGGTGGGCCCCTAGTGGTGCGCCATCCCATTAGGGCTGGACACTTCCCCTCGCGGCCTAGGGGCCCCACCGGGATGGGTGGCCCCACCCGGTGGACCCCCGGGGCCCCTCCGGTGGTCCCGGGACGCTCCCGGTGACCCCCGGAGATCACCCGATGGCCGAAACTGGACTTCCTATATATTAATCTTTACCTCCGGACCATTCTGGAACTCCTCATGACGTCCGGGATCTCATCCGGGACTCCGAACAACTTTCGGGTTTCCACGTGCATTTATCTCTACGACCCTAGCGTTACCGAACCTTAAGTGTGTAGACCCTACGGGTTCGGGAGACGCGTAGACATGACCAAGACGACTCTCCGGTCAATAACCAACAGCGGGATCTGGATACCCATGTTGGTTCCCACGTGTTCCTCGATGATCTTCATCGGATGAACCACTGTGTCAAGGATTCACTCAATCCCGTACGTTATTCCCTTTGTCCATCGGTACGGTACTTGCCCGAGATTCGATCGTCGGTATTCCCGATACCTTGTTCAATCTCGTCATGGAAAGTCTCTTTACTCGATCCGTAATCCATCATCCCGTGACTAACTACTTAGTCACATTGAGCTCATTATGATGATGTCTTACCGAGTGGGCCCAGAGGTACCTCTCCGTCATGCGGAGTGACAACATCCCAGTCTCGGTTCGTACCAACTCAAGAGACACTTTCGGAGATACCCGATGCGTACCTTTATAGCCACCCAGTTACGTTGTGATGGTTGGCACACCCAAAGTACTCCTACGGTATCCGGGAGTTGTACAACCTCATGGTCTAAGGAATAAATACTTGACACCGAAAAGCTTATGAATCATGAACTAAACGATCTCGTGCTATGCTCAGGATTGGGTCTTGTCCATCACATCATTCTCCTAATGATGTGATCCCGTTATCGCTGAAATCTCATGTCCATGGTCAGGAAACCGTGACCATCTATTGATTAATGAGCTGGTAACTAGAGGCCTACCAGGGACTCGTTGTGGTCTATGTATTCACACATGTATCGTTGTTTCCGTACAATACAATTCAAGCATGAATAACAGACTATTATCATGAACAAGGAGTTATAATAATAATGCTTTTATTATTGCCTCTAGGGCATATCTCCAACAGTCTCCCACTTGCACTAGAGTCAATAATCTAGTTACATTGTGATGAATCGAACACCCATAGAGTTCTGGTGTTGATCATGTTTTACTCGTGAAAGAGGTTTAGTCAACGGGTCTGCGACATTCAGATCCGTATGCACTTTACACATATCTATGTCTCCATCCTGAACATAATTCCGGATGGAGTTGAAACGACGCTTGATGTGCTTGGTCTTCTTGTGAAACCTGGGCTCCTTAGTAATAGCAATAGCACCAGTGTTGTCACAGAAGAGAGTCATCGGGCTTGACGCGCTTGGAATGACTCCTAGGTCGGTGATGAACTCCTTCATCCAGACTCCTTCCTGCGCTGCTTCAGAAGCAGCTATGTACTCCGCTTCACATGTAGACGCTGCCACCACGCTCTGTTTGCAACTGCACCAGCTGACTGCCCCTCCATTCAAAATGTACACGTATCCGGTTTGAGACTTAGAGTCATCCACATCTGTATCGAAGCTAGCATCGACGTAACCCTTTACGACGAGCTCTTCGTCACCTCCATAAACGAGAAACATATCCTTAGTCCTTTTCAGGTACTTTAGGATGTTCTTGACCGCTGTCCAGTGTTCCGTACCGGGATCACTTTGGTACCTCCCTACCAAACTTACGGCAAGGTTCACATCAGGTCTGGTACACAGCATGGCATACATGATAGAACCTATGGCCGAGGCATAGGGAATGACACTCATCTTTTCTCTATCTTCTGCCGTGGTCGGCGACTGAGCCTTGCTCAATCTCATACCTTGCAAAACAGGCAAGAATCCTTTCTTTGACAGATTCATATTTAACTTCTTCAATATTTTGTCAAGGTATGTACTTTGTGAAAGACCAATTAGGCGTCTCGATCTATCTCTATAGATTTTGATGCCTAATATGTAAGCAGCTTCTCCAAGGTCCTTCATTGAAAAACTTTTATTCAAGTAGGCCTTTACATTTTCCAAGAATTCTATATCATTTCCCATCAGCAATATGTCATCCACATATAATATGAGAAATGCCACAGAGCTCCCACTCACTTTCTTGTAAATACAGGCTTCTCCATAAGTCTGTATAAATCCAAACGCTTTGATCACCTCATCAAAGCGAATATTCCAACTCCGAGATGCTTGCACCAGCCCGTAAATCGAGCGCTGGAGCTTGCATACCTTGTTAGCGTTCTCTGGATCGACAAAACCTTCCGGTTGCATCATATACAACTCTTCCTTGAGGAACCCGTTAAGGAATGCTGTTTTGACGTCCATTTGCCATATCTCATAATCATAGAATGCGGCAATAGCTAACATGATTCTGACTGACTTCAGCATCGCTACGGGAGAGAAAGTCTCATCGTAGTCAATCCCTTGAACTTGTCGATAACCCTTAGCGACAAGCCGAGCCTTATAGATGGTCACATTACCATCCGCGTCTGTCTTCTTCTTAAATATCCATTTGTTTTCTATGGCGTGCCTATCATCAGGCAAGTCCACCAAAGTCCATACTTTGTTTTCATACATGGATTCTATCTCGGATTTCATGGCTCCAAGCCATTTATTGGAATCCAGGCCCGCCATTGCTTCTTCATAGTTCGAAGGTTCACCGTTGTCTAACAACATGATTTCCAGTACAGGGTTGCCATACCACTCTGGTGCGGAACGTACCCTTGTGAACCTTCGAAGTTCAGTAGTAACTTGATCTGTTTCTTCATGATCATTATCATCAACTTCCTCCCTTGTCGGTGCTGGCACCTCAGGAATAGTTTCTTGCGCTGCGCTACTTTCCGGTGCAGGAGGGGTGACTGTCACCTCATCAAGTTCTACTTTCCTCCCACTCACTTCTTTCGAGAGAAACTCTTTCTCCAGAAAGCATCCATTCTTGGCAACAAAGACTTTGCCTTCGGATCTGTGGTAGAAGGTGTACCCAATTGTTTCCTTTGGGTATCCTATGAAGACGCATTTCTCCAATTTGGGTTCGAGCTTTTCAGGTTGAAGTTTCTTGACATAAGCATCGCAACCCCAAACTTTTAGAAACGACAGCTTCGGTTTCTTGCCAAACCAAAGTTCATACGGAGTCGTCTCAACGGATTTCGACGGAGCCCTATTTAAAGTGAATGCGGCAGTCTCTAAAGCATAACCCCAAAAAGATAGCGGTAAATCAGTGAGGGACAGCATAGATCGCACCATGTCCAACAGAGTACGATTTCGACGTTCTGACACACCGTTACGTTGAGGTGTTCCGGGCGGTGTCAATTGTGAAACAATTCCACAACTCCTAAGGTGTGTGCCAAATTCATGACTTAAATATTCACCCCCACGATCCGATCGCAAGAACTTTATTTTTCTGTCACGTTGATTCTCAACCTCATTCTGAAATTCCTTGAACTTTTCAAAGGTCTCAGACTTGTGTTTCATCAAATAGATATACCCGTATCTACTCAAGTCATCTGTGAGGGTGAGAACATAACGATAGCCTCCGCGAGCCTCAACACTCATTGGACCGCACACATCGGTATGTATGATTTCCAACAAGTTGGTTGCTCGCTCCATTGTTCCGGAGAACGGAGTCTTCGTCATCTTGCCCAAGAGGCATGGTTCGCACGTGTCAAATGATTCATAATCAAGAGACTCTAGAAGTCCATCTGAATGGAGCTTCTTCATACGTTTGACACCAATATGACCAAGGCGGCAATGCCACAAGTATGTGGGACTATCATTATCAACTTTACATTTTTTTTGCATCTACACTATGAATATGTGTATCACTACATTCGAGATTCATCAAAAATAAACCATTGACCAGCGGGGCATGACCATAAAACATATCTCTCAAATAAATAGAACAACCATTATTCTCTGATTTGAAAGAGTAGCCATCTCGCATAAGACGAGATCCAGAAACAATGTTCATGCTCAAAGCTGGTACTAAATAACAATTATTGAAGTTTAAAACTAATCCCGAGGGTTGATGTTGAGGTAGCGTGCCGACGGCGATCACATCGACCTTTGAACCATTCCCGACGCGCATCGTCACCTCATCCTTCGCGAGTCTCCGTTTATTCCGCAGCTCCTGTTTTGAGTTACAAATATGAGCAACTGCACCGGTATCGAATACCCAGGAGCTACTACGAGTGCTGGTAAGGTACACATCAATAACATGTATATCATATATACCTTTGACGTTGCCGGCCTTCTTGTCTGCTAAGTATTTGGGGCAGTTCCGCTTCCAGTGACCCGTTCCCTTGCAATAAAAGCACTCTGTCTCACGCTTGGGTCCATACTTTGGCTTCTTCCCGACAACAGGCTTGCCAGGCGCGGCAACTCCCTTGCCATCCTTCTTGAAGTTCTTCTTACCCTTGCCTTTCTTGAACTTAGTGGTTTTATTGACCATCAACACTTGATGTTCTTTCTTGATGTCCACCTCCGCTGATTTCAGCATCGAATACACCTCGGGAATGGACTTCTCCATACCCTGCATATTGAAGTTCAACACGAAGCTCTTGAAGCTTGGTGGGAGCGACTGGAGGATTCTGTCAACGACTGCTTCATCTGGGAGATGCATTCCCAGCTGAGACAAGCGGTTGTGCAATCCTGAAATCTTGAGGATGTGCTCACTCACAGAACTATTCTCCTCCATCTTACAGCTGTAGAATGCGTCGGAGACATCATATCTCTCGACTCGGGCATGAGCTTGGAAAACCATTTTCAGCTCTTCGAACATCTCATATGCTCCGTGGTGCTCAAAACGTTTTTGGAGCCCCGATTCTAAACTATAAAGCATGCCGCACTGAACCAGGGAGTAATCATCACAACGCGACTGCCAAGCGTTCATAACGTCATGGTTTGCCGGGGCGGGAGCGTCACCTAGCGGTGCTTCTAGGACATAAGTTCTCTTGGCAGCTATGAGGATAATCCTCAGGTTACGGACCCAATCTGTATAGTTGCTACCATCGTCTTTCAGCTTGGTTTTCTCTAGGAATGCGTTGAAGTTGAGGGAAACCTGAGCGTGGGCCATTTGATCTACAAGAGATATTGTAAAGAATTTAGACTAAGTTCATGATAATTAAGTTCATCTTAATCAAATTTTAATGAACTCCCACTCAGAATGACATCTCTCTAGTCATCTAAGTGATACACGATCCGAATCGACTAGCCCGTGTCCGATCATCACGTGAGACGGACCAGTCATCAACGGTGAACATCTTCATGTTGATCGTATCTTCTATACGACTCGTGTTCGACCTTTCGGTCTTCCGTGTTCCGAGGCCATGTCTGTACATGCTAGGCTCGTCAAGTGAACCCTAAGTGTATCGCGTGTGTAAATCTGTCTTACACCCGTCCTATGCGAACGTTAGAACCTATCACACCCGATCATCACGTGGTGCTTTGGAGCAACGAACTTTAGCAACGGTGCACAGTTAGGGGAAACACAATACTTGAAATTTTAGTGAGAGATCATCTTATTTACTACCATCATTCTAAGTAAATAAGATGCATAAACATGATAAACATCACATGCAATTAATTAAAGTGACATGATATGGCCAATATCATCTTGCTCCTTGGATCTCCATCTTCGGGGCACCATGATCATCTTGTCACCGGCTCGACACCATGATTTTCATCATCATGATCTCCATCATCGTGTCTTGAAGAAGTCGTCACGCCAACTATTACTTCTACTACTATAGCTAACGTTTAGCAATGAAGTAAAGTAATTACATGGCGTTATTCAGTGACACGCAGGTCATACAATAATTAAGACAACTCCTATGGCTCCTGCCGATTGTCAAGTTCATCGACATGCAAGTCGCGATTCCCTATTACAAAAACATGATCAATCTCATACATCACATATATCATTCATCACATCTTCGTTTTGGCCATACCACGTCACATAGCACATGCTGCAAAAACAAGTTAGACGTCCTCTAATTGTTGTTGCAAGTTTTACGTGGATTCTATAGGATTTCTAGCAAGAACGTTTCTTACCTACGCCAAAACCACAACGTGATTTGTCAACTTCTATTTACCCTTCATAAGGACCCTTTTCATCGAATCCGACCCGACTAAAGTAGGAGAGACAGACACCCGCCAGCCACCTTATGCATCTAGTGCATGTCTGTCGGTGGAACCAGTCTCACGTAAGCGTACGTGTAAAGTCGGTCCGAGCCGCTTCATCCCACAATACCGCCGAATCAAGATTGACTAGTAACGGTAAGAAAGTTGAACAAACTCAAACGCCCACAACTGCTTTGTGTTCTACTCGTGCAAGATGCTACGCATAAAACCTAGCTCAAGTGCCACTGTTGGGGAACGTAGCATAATTCAAAAAATTTCTACGCTTTCACCAAGATCCAACTATGGAGACATCTAGCAACGACCAAGTGAGAGTGCATCTACATACCGTTATGGAGATTGCGAGCGGAAGCTTTTGAAGAAGCGTGGATGAAGTAGTCGTACTCTTCGAGTTCTTCGTCACCGATGATCTAGCGCCGAACGGACGGCACCTCCGCGTTCAACACACGTCCGGTGCAGCAACGTCACCTCCTTCTTGATCCAGCAAGGGGGGAGGAGAAGTCGTCAGAGATCCGGCAGCACGACGGCGTGATGACGGATGCAGTGGAGATCGCAGCAGGGCTTCGCCGGGCGCCCTGCGTGGGAGTATGGAGGTGTGACGGGAGGGGGAGAGGCGCCAGGGCAAGGGTGCGGCTGCCCTCTCCCTCCCCACATATATATAGGGGGCCAGGGGGTGCGCCAGGGCCCCTGCAGATCCAATCTGCAGGGGGGGGCAGCGGCCAGGGGGGGTTCCTTGCCCCCCAAGGCTAGTGGGGCGCCCCCTCCCCCTAGGGTTTCAACCCTAGGCGCATGGGGAGGTGGTCCCCTAGTGGTGCGCCAGCCCATTAGGGCTGGACACTTCCCCTCGCGGCCTAGGGGCCCCACCGGGATGGGTGGCCCCACCCGGTGGACCCCCGGGGCCCTTCCGGTGGTCCCGGGACGCTCCCGGTGACCCCCTGAGATCACCCGATGGCCAAAACTGGACTTCCTATATATCAATCTTTACCTCCGGACCATTCCGGAACTCCTCGTGACGTCCGGGATCTCATCTGGGACTCCGAACAACTTTCGGGTTTCCACGTGCATTTATCTCTACGACCCTAGCGTTACCGAACCTTAAGTGTGTAGACCCTACGGGTTCGGGAGACACGTAGACATGACCGAGACGACTCTCCGGTCAATAACCAACAGCGGGATCTGGATACCCATGTTGGTTCCCACGTGTTCCTCGATGATCTTCATCGGATGAACCACTGTGTCAAGGATTCACTCAATCCCGTACGTTATTCCCTTTGTCCATCGGTACGGTACTTGCCCGAGATTCGATCATCGGTATTCCCGATACCTTGTTCAATCTCGTCATGGCAAGTCTCTTTACTCAATCCGTAATCCATCATCCCGTGACTAACTACTTAGTCACATTGAGCTCATTATGATGATGTCTTACCGAGTGGGCCCAGAGGTACCTCTCTGTCATGCGGAGTGACAACATCCCAGTCTCGGTTCGTACCAACTCAACAGACACTTTCGGAGATACCCGATGCGTACCTTTATAGCCACCCAGTTACGTTGTGACGGTTGGCACACCCAAAGTACTCCTACGGTATCCGGGAGTTGTACAACCTCATGGTCTAAGGAATAAATACTTGACACCGAAAAGCTTATGCATCACGAACTAAATGATCTCGTGCTATGCTCAGGATTGGGTCTTGTCCATCACATCATTCTCCTTATGATGTGATCCCGTTATCACTGACATCTCATGTCCATGGTCAGGAAACCGTGACCATCTGTTGATTAACGAGCTGGTAACTAGAGGCCTACCAGGGACTCATTGTGGTCTATGTATTCACACATGTATCACTGTTTCCGTACAATACAATTCAAGCATGAATAACAGGCAATTATCATGAACAAGGAGATATAATAATAATGCTTTTATTATTGCCTCTAGGGCATATCTCCAACACAGGCCTCATTTGGTTCATAGGGTAGGAAAATCGTAGCAAAAGTACAGAGACGTACAACATAAAATCATAGCAGTACAGAGACATCCCTCCATTCCAAAATAGATGAGTCAATTTTGTACTACTAACTTTGAAACGGAGGGATTACAAATCCTAGGCGGGCTAGTTTGGCCTAGTGGGTTTTAGTGATATGACGTGGTATAGTGCCGTCCAGTATTCACGTGTGGTAGCAGTACTGCGGGTAGAGTAAGTTTTCGTGAAGAAGTAGAATTCAACGAAGTCATGGTGGTTCCTTCGTCTGACTAACTTTGTGCATGGCAGGTGGACCAGGATCATTTTGTGCATGGCAGGTCGACCAGGATGGTCAACGTCCCACATGTCGGCGAATGAAAGTATTGTTTCTGATATAGTGGACGAGCAACGAGTATTCATTGTTTATTTTTGATGAAACCTATTGTCTCCACTGTTATGACGGAGGAGTGTGAAACACGGCAGCCCAGTGAACTTGACATGTGCACCACTCCCTCCTTCCTCATGTAATACTACCATAGTGTTGACTATAAGGTTACAACTTTTTCTCACTCTCTCTCTATCCATTTCCTCTCAAATGTTTTTACCTTTCTTTTTTAGACACAATTTTTTTATGCCTCTTATTTTGGAATTAGTTTTTTTATACCAAGGAGCACGTGTAGAGATAGGCTCCTGCAGATCCCACTCCTTGACTTTGTCAATGCCTCTCTCTCCTCCACATAAGCGGGCTTGTCGAGAAGACAAGAGATGATATCTAAGCACAATATGTTTCACCATGTTTTTAGGAATAGCTAGTTACTAAAGATAAGGCTAAGAGATGATCCATTGTACACATGTTTTTTTGTCATCTCTAAATTACATGCAAGACTTATGATAAGACTATCTTATCAACCATTGTACATGCCCTTTATAGGGCAAAATTTTACTAGTACTACTGGCTATGAATGCGGGCAGCTGGCCTCTGAGGGGGGAGCGTGCATGGTGAGGTGGTGGGGTGGGGGAGGGCTTCATGAAAACTTACTCTACCTGCAGTACTGCTACCACACGCGAAGACTGGACGACACTGTACCACATCATATCACTAAAACCCGCTAGGCCAAACTAGCCCGCCTAGGATTTTTACTCCCTCCATTTCAAAGTTAGTAGTACAAAGTTGACTCATCTACTTGGAAGTGATGCGGACTCCTACATGGCCCACCTCACATTATCACCACATATTTCTTGGAGTCCGTGCACGGCGGGCGGGCGATCTCTTCTCCCTCCCCCGTCTCTCTCCTCTCAGCTGACGCCCGCCGAGCGATTAGATTTCGGCTATCAACGGGGTATTCAATTGCAGTCCCACATGTCCGTGAAAATGCAAGACAACGTGTGTCCCCTCTGGTGAGCGGCGTGCAAGCCGGACTGTCAGGGGTGTGACGTGAACGCGACGCATACGAGTTGTAAGTGTGCCGCCTTTTCGTTTTGAACTTGCAAAGTGTAAAATTTTCGTGCGATCGATTGATAGAAATTCAGAACAAAATGACGAGGGCGGTGCTTTCCCGCGCGTTAGGCGGGCTAGTTTGAGTGATATGACGTGCTACAGTGCCGTCCACTTGCTCCATTTTTATGTAAGAAAGAGTCTACACTCTTATGTGGGAGGAGTGTGAAACACGGCGGATCTGATTTTAATCGAGGGATAACTATTCCCTACGAAATAATGGAGCACTGTCAGCGATTATAACATGATAGTTAGGGCATCTCCAGCGCTGACCCTCAAATTTACACCGGCATCTGTCCGAGGACACTGATGGATGTCATCCAATGCTGCCCGCATACCTTTCGACAACTATATGAACTAACCGAATGAAATTCATGCAAACAAAGAAAATTTCAAATTGGCCGGACAAAATTCATTACATTTCGAGAACTTTTCCTATAAACTGGAAGAAATTCATTACATATTTCATACAAACCGTACTAAAACCTACTGTAAACCTAATCTAAACGATTGTCGGGCCCCGACCACCATGTCCGGCCATGAACCCGAGAAAGCCGGCCATTGCCTTTGCCTCCTCCTTATCCGCCTCGATAACCTCCTCCTCCGTAGCACAAGGTTATCTAGATTTCCGCCTCCATGTCGCCGTCAAGCGGCTAATCGGCCACCAATTTTTATCCCACTAAGCTTGGTGTCGACTGAGAGGAGGAGCGATGGCGACCTACCGTGTACTACTCTTCCTCGCGGCCGGCTGCGCCCGCGCACGCGCGCCGGCTTCGTGGTCGTGGCGGCGGAGGGCGGCCGGGGTGGGAGGGGGGAGCCGGCGATCTCCTTCGTCTGCTCCTGCGAGAGTACGTCCAAGAGAGCTTTGCAGCGCGCTCGGAGCGAAGCCACCGATGTCCTTCGTCTCCTCTTGCGACAGTACATCCAATAGAGATTTGGAGTGCTCGAAGGACATGGTTGCAGTGGTGCCAATAGAAGGAAGGGACCGGAGGAGAATGAGTGTGGGTCTTTGGCTATGGCTGGGAGCCAGGGCTCAAGTTAATGTAGCAGGCGAATGGCAATGAGCCGCGGCAGACGGATGGACGGCTCGCACCGGAGTAGGTTTGTCGGCAGCCGTGGTGTCATTAACGCGGAGCGGTCGCTTGCACCGGGATGCCGCACGGGTGGCGCTCTCTCGGCCGTCGCGCTGCTGCAATGCCGACGCCAGTGAGAGGTCGCGCCGGGCGTGAATGCGGACACTGCTTCAGTGACTTAAACGCAGGTGCGTTGTCTCACTGACATGTGGGCCCAATGGGCATCAGGCCCGCATGTCAGTGACACACCAACTGCACCTGTTGTAAATGCCGGTGAATGCAGCATTGAGGTTCTGGAGAGACGGTGATCGTTTCAGGCGGGAAGCGCGCGCTAGCGATGGAAGGGGTTTCGGTATGTCAGGGCGGTCAGACGCTGGCGTGGTGGTAAAATGTGAACTCATAGATGACAAGCCTTTGAAGCGTATGAGACACATATTGACAACTAGGCGTCCATGCAACCGCTCTTGTCGCCAGCTAGCATTTGACGACCACCACACAACCATAGATAACTTATGAATAATGGACAAATCGATCAGACACACACTCGTGTGCAGTGGCACTATGATCGGTTGCTCACTATAGTACACGGAGTACTCCGCACCATAGTACCCTCTCTAGCTAGGCTGTTTTATAGATTGTCGTTGTGATGGACGATATACATGAGCGAGGCGCTGAGTCACGAGTATGACCGTTGGTGTTGAGCCAGGTGAATACATGCTTGGTGTTCGCGGAGGCCTCCAGCAAATGTCTAAATAGTAATGTCACATACGCATAATTTTGGTTTTTATTTGTTTCTCCACTGACAGGTAGGCCCGCATAGATAGATAGATAAAGAACACGAGCTGATGAGGTGCATGCGGACTGTTTACTGGTCAACCAGACAAATACGGAGCTATACGCTGAGCCAGTGACCGTACAATAACCATATCTCGTATACAATGATCAAAGTGAGCTATCGAGGCAAGTTCAATGACCGCCAATGCATCTTACTCAGTAATAAATGACCAAGATTGAAGGGGAATCCAAATTTCCTTCGTCTTCTGTCCTTGATCTCTTGACAAACCAATGCACTTTATGGTTGTTCGGACACTCCAACCCAGAGCTGTCATCAAGCGTCGTTCGTGCCACCGCGCCGCACACTAACCGGTAACAAAGCGATGGCATCCCGCCGCGCCGAGTTCCTCGTCGCCCACGACTGCACACAGAATGGAAGGCAAGCGGTGACATCCCGCCATGCCGAGTTCATCGCCGCTCGCGACCTCACACCTATGTTGGCGGAATTTGAATCTGCCAAGGCCAAATGGGCGGTAGAGCAAGAGGTGGCCAAAGCCACACATAGGGAGCAGAAACATCAGAAAAATCGCAAGAAAAGACAGGCCCGCCGCTGCGAGAAACAAGAGGACACACGTGCTGCTGCGGAGAGGTCGACGGAGATCCAAGCATGGTGGGGTGTCGCCGACGAAGCCGGGAAGGAGAACGACGACGTCTAGCCAACATTTGAGAAGTAGTAGTACTAGTAGTTAGTGTTTGTGTCTGTGTCGCCCGTACATTTGTTAATTAATTACGAGCATGTAACAGTACTATGACTAGTTACTACTGTAGTTTTTAGAGCAAATTACCAGTACATTAGCCTAGACTCAATGGAAAAATTCCTATCCTATCCATCAAATAGCATCTCTTTCTCTATAGGAATTGAGATGCATGTCATCTCACTTCCTGTGATTTTCATATTCCTATAAAATTCCTATCCTATATGAACCGATGGAGGCCTTTGCTGGAGTAACTACTGTAGCTAGCAGTACTGCTGGTACAGTCATTTTCTTCAAGAAGCGGAATTCAACGATGTCATGATGGTTCCTTCGTCCGAGCAACTTCACAGTTGGTAAGGTTGGGCCTGTGATTTGACGGCTTATTTGTAATTACTGAGGCGCAACGACTGGGGTGACTCTCTCTTAGAGTTGTGCGGGCATGGCAAGTGGACCAGGATGGTCGACGTCCCATATGTCGGCGAGCGTAAGTATTGTTTCCGATATTGAGGAGCAAGGAAACCGCGTGGTATAGTATCACTGGTGATATATATTATTTTTTATTTCTAATGAATGCTAGCGTTTCAACTCTTACGACGAAGGAGTGCCAAACACACGGCACGTGCTGGATGTCGCACACGTCAGCGAAAGGAGTGGGACATGAATAGTGTGGTAGAGCATCTCCACTTCTGCGTCGGAGACCACACGTAGTAGTACTACTGTACTACTGGTATGAATGATACAAAGTGCGACCCCCGGAGAGAAAGACACATCTAGTTGGAAGGTCTCGGGGCATACACGTAAACAAATATAAAACCTAATATGTGCCTCCAATTAATATAGTAGTAGTAGAGTACTTAGTCACGTACTCCATAACATCACCGGGCATTGCACGTACAACATTTAGTGGTAGTAAGACATAAATGCCTATATGCCATGCATGTTCATACTATTTGTGCCTTTCTACTTCACTTACTGCGCTACGTTACACTAGTTTGCACGTCCACTCCTGGGTACATGTCCGTCTGGTAGTTCCAGTCCCACGTGTTGTTCATATAGATGGAACGATCCTTGCATGACACGTGCACCTTGATGCTAGATGTGTCGCGTGTTGGCAAAAGGATGAACAAAGTTGACGTAAAAAATAGAGTGGAAGAACATAGATTCCCGATGACCAGAGAAGAGGCGGCGAGAGGGGAATGAATGTGTGTGTGTGTGTGTTTGTGCCGCGGGGTCCTCGATGGCGGATGTAATTTAAGTGTGCATGATTTCATCATAGAGAGGTGATGTGTATGGCAAAGGCCACCAACGATGGGGTGCGAGAGGGAAAATGCCCATAGAGAGGGAAGAGAAGGTGTGTGCGCGTGAGAGTAGTCGACATCGAGAGAACGTGTTTGTCTGAGAGACACCGAGGAAGACTACTATATATCGATGGTGCATGTAGGCAGGAATTAAACGTAGGGATGGTCTTATTGGTTTCGGGGATATAATGGAAGAGTGAGAGGGGGGTAGCCACAAGGAGATTGTTAAGTGTGAGTGTGTGTTTTGCCCATCCAGGCGGAAGTTATGTGCACACAAGAAGAGAAAGATTCGATGTGGCGTTAGGGTTGAGGGTAATTAACTACGTATGGAGACATAGAGACCTTAAACATGCATGTGTGAGAGGTATACATGTATATGTGGGATGTGTGTGTGTGTCCGCGTGCATGATCAAGATAAAAGAAAGAAGACATAAGTCATAAGCTAAGATCAACGACATGGGAGAGACGGATTGGTTTGACAATATGCATGCATGCGAGAATGCAGGGAAGAAGGCCGGACAATTGAGCATGTGTTTTTGTCTTTAAGAGATTGTGGCGTGGGCTGGAGCATGCATCTATGGCGAGTAGAGGGAGTGAGGCACAACGATTGTGCAAAAGAGATCAACCTATAAATGAAAGAAGGTTGATGGAGAAACAGATAAATAGGAAGATAAACATGCTAGCTAGTGTGCATTAGAGATAGGAGTCGAGTGGATCAGAAGGCTGATTTATGGGTGTGGGTGTGAGAGAGATGAAGAAAGGGTGCGTGTGACTCACATACAAACAAATATTAGAGAGAAATGAGATCCCGAGAGACGGAGTTTTGTGTCTGTGAGAGAGAAAGATATATGAAAACGAGAGTGATAGCTAGAGAAACATATGAGGGAATGCAAGATATCTCTAGGGAGAGAGAGTGTGTGTGAGCGACATACAAGAGAACAGTGGAGAAATATGAGACCCTGGGAGACAGAGTTTGTGTTTGTGTGTGAGAAAGAGATATTTAAGAGGAAGAGTCGTAGGTTCTCATACCTAAGGAGCGAAAGACATCTTTGTATGAGGGGTGTGCGAGTGGCACACAGTGGAATAGTAGAGAAATGAGACCCCGGAAGACAAAGTTTTGTGTTTGTGTGAGAGAAAGAGATTCCACATGGAGAATCATAGTTAGAGACACATAGCAGGGGGCGAGATATACTTAGAGAGAGATAGAGTGATGAAGGTCGAGGGAGAGAGTACCGTCAGTGTGTTACGAAGATAAAAGATCATTATCGATATACAAGTAGCACGAGAGATACCCGAGAGGCGATGAACGCATATAGGTTAGAGAGATTGTCCAATATAAGCATGAGTGATAGTTATATGAGACAAATATCTGGATTAAATGGGATTCAACTATTTAAATTGGAGATCACACCATCGATAATATCATAACGCAAATTGGTGTATCAAACATGCATATTCATTTGAATTTGGGGACACGTGTAATATTATATAGTTTATCAATATTGGTGATCCATAGATTCTTTAATAAGAAACAATGCATGGTTCATATGCAATTAATGTCTAAACGAGATTACACTATATGTTGTGTGTGTGAAACACATTATACATGTTTGAGAAGTAAAAAAACACCCCGCATGAAACACACATTAATTGGAGAAAGTTAGCGAGGAATGCATACATTGGATTTCAACATAAAGTGGTTTCAAATATTTGAAAATCCAAATTGATGGATACAACCTTATGAATCTGAGACCATGCCATTTGTAAACCATATTTATGTATAAAGGGTGTTGTGCTTTTCAAAGCATATACAAAAAATGATGTATATAGAATTTTATTCCAATCGAAATGGATCCCTCCCGAAAAAAATAGAATACAAACGGGATTCGAATTGAGTTGGCATGTTAAACGTGCACTCTGCAAAATTTGAACAAAACGGGGAAGTCGCAGTAACCGCTCGAAACCAAAATCTGCGAGATGGAAATTACTAGTGCCTATCCGTGCCACGCAAAGCCTATTTGCTCGATTTCTATAGGTTTCGATAGGGGTAGGTTTGTAAGTTCACTCAAACATGACATGACCGCCTCTCACCTCGATTCATACATGATGGGTGCCAAAATACAGTGTGTCCTCGGCCGAAATCAACTCCCTCGCCGATTCATACACGGTGGGCGCCAAAAACAAACTCTCGTCGGCAAATATTCGGTGTATGCGAGATTACCGTCCTATCCCCAACCGACTAATATTGCTGTGATGTAGGAAATTTGAAACGGGGGCTAAGTTCGTAAATTTCCTCGCATTTGAGACAAGCGCGCCCTGCAGACATGGTTCCCCCCTTCCTCTCTACCTCCATTTCCCCATTTGTACTCCGTGGGCGCCAAAACACCCTCTGCACCCCAGCCTCCTCCGTCCGCCACCCCATCCACCACCGTCCTCCTCCACCATGTCGGAGCTGATACCCCGACGCCGCCGTCCATTACAAGAGATCGACCTCTCTCATCCATGGCTTCGGACCAGGATCTTTGCATCCCGTCCTCTCACTTCATCCCCGCCGTCGTCCACCTTGCCGGCGCCGCTCCTACGACCGTCTCGTCCATCGAGCCCCGCCGCCACCGTCTACCCTCCTAGATCTGCTTCCACGCCGCCGACAGCCATCGCTACCGCAACACCGTCAAATTCTGAGCAAATGCATACACGGCGCCGCACCAGAGGCGGTACTCTTTCGAATCTGCTCAACATATTTATCGCAGCAAGAAAATAGATCGCCACTTCTTTACTCTGATTTCTTGTCCATCACTTACTTGCTAGTTGAGAGCAAACATTGGTTGCGAAGTGGCCTTTGTCTGGTTTGCACCTCAGATCCGCCATGGCACGCTCAACACTATACAACCAATGCTTATGGTTTTCCCCTTTTATATTCCACACTAGTTAAATCACAGTAGACTAAATTTCAAAATTGGGTCAGTCGATTTTTCAGAGCTCGCGGGAGTTTGCCGGTGCGAACGAAGGGGCTCGGGTGGGGACTTTGGTTGGGGGGTGGTGGTGAGGCCTCGCCGAATGAAGAAAAATCGACCTGGGTGGGGCGGGGGTGAGGGGTGGGGGTGGCGGAGGAACACAGGCGGTGGGGGCCGGTGGTCCGGCCGGCGGCCCGTGCGGTGTTCTGTATGGGAAGAATCAGAGATGAGGAATAAGAAGGGTTAGGAGATGTAGGATCTTCATTGAACCGCCTGCAATGGTCGATTGACCCAAATGACAAAAGTCACGCGACTTGCATGCAGACATGCCTTTATATTCAGTACCATCATCGTACCTGCTTAGCACTGCTCCTGAATCCATCAAGCTAAACAACGTGCCACTCATAATTCCAAACTTGTTGCTCAAGTACGAATCTGATATGATTTTGATATTACTAAAATAGATAACATTTAATTGGCTAGCTATTGTTCCTACTTTACTTTCAAAAAAGCACGTGCACCACATATAGAGAGACAGCACGGAGTTGCTTTCTTAATGTGTTCTAGTTCATCATGTGTGGCTACTGCGCAACGAACATTTTATTATCCAAAATCTGCTTGCTCTTCTTTAGCATGTTCCTCTTCCGTTCTTCTTCAATAAGTACTCTCTCCGTTCCTAAATACAAGTATTTGTATAGATTCCACCATGGACTACATATGGAGCAAAATGAGTGAATCTACACTCTAAAATGTATCTGGATACATATGTATGTGATCCATAGTGGAAATCTCTACCAAGACTTATATTTTCGAATGGGGGGAGTATGATAGTAGTATAGTATGTTCCTTGTAGTGAAGATGAGCAGGGACATTTGCAGTGTAAAGGTCTACACGGTCGGTTGGTATGGACACTTTGAACTCTTCGGGCCTCTTTGATTTGTATGATTTTGTAAACATGGGAATAGGATTTGTAGTGGCCTGCCCACTTGAATCCTATAAGAATAGCAAGGAAATGCGGGGAGCTGTGCCGCATTTGAGAGTTACACTGATATTCACAGTACCTCACCTTTAGTTGAAGACAGCTGGTATCCGAAGCCTTTCTAGCCTTACCGGCAATACTAGCACATATATTCAGCAAGTTCCACTTTGCTGATTTTACTCTAATGCTTAGGATTTTCCCGTTATATCTACACTATGATCTGTGTAGCTTCTTTGTGTCGCACTAGCAGTAGTCCACTCTTGAAGACAAACACCGCAATGACTTACAAAATTGGCACCAAGGCATTGAGCGCCATTCTGGATGCAATGAAACTCATACGCTCCCCACCTATTGACTCTTGTTCAGAATATGATCCTAATGTCTCTTGTTCAAAATTGCCACATATAGCGAGACAACATGGAATTGCATTTCTTTGGGCGATGTGATTCATCATGAGTGGGCAACCAACATTGTATGCAATTAAGTGGAACATCAAGAATATGCTTCCTCTTCTGTTCTTTAACATGTTCCTCTTTTGTTATTCTGTATTTAGTACATACAGTATGTTCCTTGTCAGGAACAGGAGCAGGGACATCCGCAGTCAACAGCTGATAGAGCTGGCATGTACTTGATCGATAGGCTTTCAATTACTAGCAGCAATACAACACCGTATTTTCAAGGCAGTTCCACTTTCCCAATTTATATATAGTGGTTATGGTGTACCCCTTTTATGTACACTATGATCTACCTAGTTGCTGTGTGCTCTTGTTATCATGGTTTGGCAATAAACTCTCTATACAGTATATTTTGACCTATCATCTGCCAACTATCCTTACTTCTGGAGCCTATTTTTCATGTACTTGTGCCAGATTATATAAGTGCACGCACCATATTACAGCACACATGCGCTCTCTCATCAGAATTCAGTGATAGCACACAAGTGTTTACAGGGGCGCCCCTTTATTAGAATATCCTCTGCATTACAAAGATAATCTCACAACTATTTATGTTTTCATGGTTCTCAGATATTATCCATAATTACAGTGAATATCAGAATCCGCGCATCAGAAGAATATTTTGGAACTCTGCAATGACTTACAAAATTGGCACCAAGATTCCCACCTGTAGATTCTTGTTCAGAATATGATCCTAATGACTATTCTAACCTCGAGGAGTCAAAGGCAGATGGCCTGTCATATTCACCCATCAAGGTGCCTGCTCTAAATTGGCAAGGTTTTATTGATTGCGCGTATCTTGCATATGTTGTCTTGCATTTCTTCTACTTTGTTGCATCGCCATCTGCTTAGTTTACTCATCATAGATGTCGAGATGCCATGCCCATCCATTATCAATACATATTCCATCTATCATCATACCATGTTTTTCCACTCAAATGCTATTCTTGTGCATCAGACATCAGAAAGGAAGAGGGTGATTGCCGAACATGAAGGAGCACCAGCAAAGTCCTTGAAAAACGTGGTTGTGCTAGAGAAATCAGACAGCACCCCACTTATATTGGCTGTACAACTAGTGACACAAAATGTAGGACCAATTCCAGCGGACTGTACCCATACTTCACTAGCCACACTACTAGCCCCACCACATAGGACCTGCACTCCAGCAAAAGGTATGCCGATTTCAGTTGCCATAGCACCAGCCGTACCACAGAAAAATCCCACTCCAGCAAAAAGTAGAGCAAGTCCACCGTCCGAAGACCTATCCCAACTGCACAGACGGCCAATTCCTGCAGATTGGAACCCCATTCCAGTTATTCCCAGTTTAAAAGACAATGCTTTCAATGTTGTTAGGGACTACGTGCATATATTCCCATCATTTGAAGATTATAGTGAAGACAAAAACCATTTTCACATCTTCCTCTCCCACTTACGTGTAAGTGCTATTATTCATGGTGATTATTTCCCTGTTTTCTGCTGATTGAACACATCAATGATTTACATTACATTGTTGTAAGTAGGCGAGGGTCAATCTGGATAGTCATGACAAGCAAAGCTTGCTTGCGCTTTTCAAGGAAGGATTGCAGCAGTATTGGTGTTACCTGAGGAAATCACACTTTGATGGCAAGTCTATAAACGAATTTCTGGTGAAGTGTCCTGTGCTAAATTTAGAAGACATTGAATGGAAAAACCTTGTTATGCACTGGTCTCGTTCCGAGGATGAGGTAGAGTCTATGATATCGCATGCCAATTTGAACTTCTACTTTTTCGCATGTGCCTTACAGATCTTTTTTGTAAGAAATCTGCTCAAAAAAGAATTCCGGTTTGAAAAGAACGATATGATATCGCAAATATGCTGCCCGCTGCTTTGCTCTTGTTAGTACCTGTTGTCCTATATCACTGTACTTGCATACATACCTGGTTCATTATGTGACATCAGTATGCATGATAGCTTGTTTATTAATTGTTCGCTCGAAATTAGCTGATCTGTATGAATGGTTCCATTAGAGTAGAATATATCCAATGCCGATGAATTTTTTTAGCTCTGCATTGTTCTTGTAAGTACATGCTCTCCATTATCAGTGTACTTATATTGACAGGTAGTTGTTCATGTACCATCACTCTGCAGCTTATTTTCCTTTGCCCTCCATTTTCTACACATAAGATCTTTATTTACTCTTACCATAAGGTTGGATAACACCGATGGTACTGAAGAAGTTTAGCTCTGCATTGCTCTTGGCTGTACCTTTTGCCTGTATTGCTGTACTTACATTTGTAGCTACTTGGTTATGTAGCATCACTCTTCATATTGTCTTAAATATTCTCCATTTTTTCTTATATTGTCACATCTATATTTACTCTTAACAAAATGTAGAATAAAGGCAATGCTTATGAAGAAGATTCTATGGTAAACTTCTTGCATTGCCCCCCCCATCAGAATGGACAAGGGCTTTATAGAGCCTGCCTTCACCAATAATGTAAGTTTGTCTTTCTCAAGCCTTCAAACTTTGTTGTGTATATTTGGTTAGGCATGACTACAACAGCTGTTTATTTTTGGTGTTTGCATCAAATTGCATGTTTAAAGTTTATTATGTACTCTAGTTCATAAACAAAAGGTTATCCTTCTCAATTTAAGTTTTCAGTTGTACAACCAAGTTCCTCTTCATACCATGTAAATTAAATTATACAGAGTAAGTGATCTTATTTTGCCAATCTGAAATGGGATAAATTGACAGCACACTAACCATTGATACTTATGAGTTCTTGATCTGTAATCCAGTGGTGTCGTGAAGCTGCCAACTCCTTCACAATGTCATTTCCTGCCATGTCTTGACCTGAACAAAACCATATTGTGCTAATGCTATTTTAATCTGTGTCACTTTATTATTCATTAAGAAATGTGAAGAATTGTCAGCACTGATACTTATATGTGCAAAATCTATCATATGTCTGCTTGTTTATCTTTCAGAGTGAGGAGGATATAAGTGTCAAACAAGTACAGTCTCACCAGCTTGCTCAGCTGCTTGCGCTACAGCTCCCGAGCAGGGCTAACCTTTCTTGAACTCTATTGAAGTGCTGTCGGTTTCGTATATTATTTTGTCGGTATGTTTAGTTGCACTGGTGGTGATCTTTGATGCCCAGTGTACGTAATCTGCTGTCTGCTTGTGCTTTATTATCACAGTGGCGATCTTTGATGCCCAGTGGATGTAATATGTTGTAATTTCTTTATTGTATAGTCTAGGTTTTTTTCTTATTCACGATGTTGTAGTTATTTTACTGTATATATATATCCTATCTTCGCAGTAAACCGGCCAAACCGTAAAATTACGGTACATAATCGGGCCGTCATGCAAATCACGATGTATGATCCGCATCATGGGCCCCGTCATCTTGGTCCGTTAACAGGCCTAAATCTAAACCGTCCCACTAGTAGATTCGGGCCTTTAAAAGGCCGAGTAAACTGCCGGCCCTATTTTCCCAAGAAAACTCAATGGGCCTTTAGGAGGCTGAAAAGTAGGTTGGTCCTCAAACGTGCCGAACAGCTCACGGGCCGACAGCAGGCCAAAATAGACCACGGCCCATGAATGTGCCAATCAAATCACATGCTTATAACAGGCCAAAATTGTCTCGGTCCTTGTTTGGCCCAATCAGATTATCGGCTGCGAGCAGGCCAGATGCAAATCGGGCCGTAGTTAGGCCCAACTATATGACGGGCTTTTAACATGCCGATATTAATATAGAGCCGAAATGTTAAGCGGGCCCTTAGTAGGCCGAAACTAATATCAGGCCGAATTACTAAATGGGCCTTTAGCAAGTGGGCCCAAAAGCATAGCGTCCAGTTGACGGGCCAAATCTGATATGGGCCATAATTTAGCCCAAAGCCTCTTAAAGGGCCATACCTGATCTGGGCCGTAATTTGGCCCAGAACGTGGTAGGCTTTTAACGGGCCGGATCTCATATGGGCCATTATTAGGCCCGGAACATGGCAGGCCATCAATGGACGAGATCAAATATGGGCCGGCATTTGGCCCAAAATATGGCACCCAGTTAATGGGCCGGCCTACTAGGGTCCTCAAAATCTTGTGGGCCTTCAGCTGGGCCGGCCCATTAATGTCGGCAAATCTCATGGGCCTTTAGCTGGGTCGGCCCATTATGGTCCACAAAAATTTTGTGGGCCTTCACCTGGGCCGGCCCATTATGGCCTGCAAAAATCTTGTGGGCTTTTACCTAGGCCGGCCCATTATGACCCGCAAAATCTTGTGGGCCTTAACTGGGCCGGCCCATTATTGTTTGCAAAATCTTGTGGCCCTTTAGTTGGGCCGGCCCATTATGGTCCGCAAAATCTTGGGGGCCTTTAGTTGGGCCGGACTATTTAAACTTTATGGGCCACTTTTGGGCCAGTCCACATGTCAACATATCATAGGCGCATCTCGCCCATTGGATGAGTGACACCTGTGCCAACGCGGAGCTGATACATGTCTCCATCAACCAATAAGAATTTTACACGTGGAAAATCCCCATTGGTCTGGGCTATTAACGGGTTATCGAATCCGAAACCGGACCCGATAGCTTAACGACGTTCCGACGGTGGATGCCACGTGTCGGTCACCCTTGACGAAAGAACTTCTGTGACGCGCGATTCATCGTCATGGATGTGGACACTTCCGTGACGATAATTTTGGTAATGTCATGGAACACTTCTACGACATCACATGTATGACTATCTTGATTCTGTCATAAAATTGTCATGGATGTACATGCATGGCAGAAAACTTGACCTACTGTGACGAACATGTATCATCACGGAAGTGCATTTTTTTGTAGTGTATTGAGACACTTGAACTAGCAATGTATAGAACTAATGAAACTAAGTAGCATGTGGGCCTTAGTGCTAATAAACTGCCTAAAGTTGAGTTGTCACACATATTGTGCAGATAAACCACTATATTTGCCACACATAATGTGCTAATAAACCATTATATTTGCCACATATTTCCACTAAGGGCACTGCCTAGTTAACTCTAGAGAAAATTGTTACTGCCTAGTTAACTCTAGAGCAAATTGGCACTGCCTACTTAACTCTATAGCAAATTGACACTGCCTACTTAACTTTTGAGCGAATTGGCACTTCCTACTTAAATCTAGAGCAAATTGGCACTACATAGTTATAAACCCTAGCACTGAAAATATTTTTTAAGTTGCAGTGACCTACACGCTACAACAAAAGAGGGAGGGATGATATGCTCACCTGGGTTGGAGCAGATCTAGGGTCGATAGGAGTCTACTCCGTCGCCGTCGCCTAAACCCTAGCAATGCGAATCACACCTCTAATTAAAAACAAATCCAAATGGACCAGATGAGAGGGGGAGGCTCAATTGTGTACCTGAGGATTGGAAAACAATGGAAATCGGTAATATCGAAGCGGCGACGACGACGAGCGGCGAAAAAGAGGGAGAGAAAGGCGCTGGAGAACAGAGCAGCGGGGTAGAGAGAGAGAGAGAGTGGGTCATGGGGGGCCATTGCCCACTTTGTTTTGACCCCCACAGCCTCCTAATACTATTTGGGGTTGGCCCAAAAAGATCAGCACCTAAAAAATAATATAAAATTAAAGTCTGACAGTACATATAATAAAAAAGTAAAATTGAAGTCTCAAAGTACATCTAATAAAAATGTCAGTATTTCCATTTAAAATAATATGAATTTGATAAAATTAGTAAACTACAATATACTATAAAAAATATCAACACTTAAAAAATACAAAAGCAATAAAGTAAAACTGAAGTCGGCTAGCACATTTAATACAAATGTGAGTAATTCCATTTAAAATTATATGAATTTGATAAAATTAGTAAACTACAATATACTATAAAAATATCATCACCTAAAATAATTAAAAGGAAAAAAGTAAAATTGAAGATGTCTAGTGCATATAATAAAAATCTTAATATTTCCATTTAAAATAATATGAATTTGATAAAATTAGTAAACTACATTATACTATGAACAATATGATCACCTAAAAAAAGAAAAAAAAAAGAAAAATTGTAGTCAGCTAGCACATATAAAAAAATGTGAGTATATCCATTTAAAATAATATTAATTTGCTAAAATTAGTAAACTAAAATATACTATAAAAAGATCAACACCTAAAAAATAAAAGGAAAAAAAGTAAAATTGAAGTCTCAAAGTACATATAATAAAAAATGTCAGTCTTTCCACTTAAAATAATATGAACTTTATAGTGTTGTCATGCTAATTAAACGCACGCCACAAATATACATAATAGTGTTGGTGTACCATGTCATACCACACCAGCACTATGCTATGCCTTGTACAAATTGTTGAGCCCATATACTTCTCACGCCTGCCTGTTTTTGTATGCCACCGCTATGCACCTAGTAATTTCATACCAAATAAGCCAACACCACCACTATTTGAACAAAATAGCGCTGGCATCTACAAAAACTAGTGCGCCACCAACAAAAGTTGTGGCTAGCACTTTTTCCACTAGTATATCCCTCTTAATCACCAATCATATTAGGACCAATTTCATAACCCATGCATATTGCCATTGCTATTATCAAACTCTCAAAATGATATAAGTGAAGAATGAGAGTATATCTATTTCTTTAAAATATAACCTCCGCCGTGCTCTAAAAGATATAAGTGAAGTACGAGAGCAACCACCTAGCTCAAAAGATATAAGTGAAGCACATAGAGTATTCTAACAAATCACGAATAATGTGTGTCCCACTCAAATATATGTGTCCAGCAAATATGATTGTGGCATCAAAGACTCATATAATACATGACTATCCAAGCAAAACTCATAGCATGCGATGAATAAAAATATAGCTCCAAGTAATTTACCGATGGTTGGTAGAAGAAAGAGGGGACGCCATCTGTGGCATCCCCAAGCTTAGAGTCTTGGGTGTCCTTGAATATTTCCTTGGAGTGCCTTGGGCATCTCCAAGATTAGGGTCTTGCCACTCCTTATTCCATCATCCATCGCGTTCTCACTCAAAACCTGAAAACTTCAGCACAACAAACTCAACAGAAAACTCGTGAGATCCATTAATATAACAAGCAAATCTTAAACTTTAGGTACTATTGTAAACCCATTCATAATTTATTATTGAATAAAATCTACTATATTCTAACTTCGCCATGGCTAGTACCCCCAGATACAATCCATAGATTCATCAACACAAGGAAACTGTGCAACAAAAATAGAATATGTCAAAAATAGAACAGTTTGTAAAGATTCGAACAATGACCATTTTTGTGTAACTCTAAAAATTCTAAAAAATAGGAAATCATGGGAAATTTGTATATCGATCATGTGCAAAACATTCAGACTAAAAGCACGTTCCTGTGATTTTTAGTTTTTTTTTGTACCGAGCGTAAAAGTTTTTTTTCCACAAAATCGAATAAACTATCAACCAAAACATCCCAAAGGCTTCACTTGGAAAAACACTCATTAAAACACAAAAACATAACCATAGAAGTATCATAATTGTGTGCACTCACAAAAAGAGAAAAGAAACAAGAAAAATAAAGATAACTATTGAGTTGCCTCCCAACAAGCGCTATTGTTTTACATCCCTAGCTAGGCGTAATGCATAGTTTCAAGTGTTATCATCTTTCAAATTAGCTCCATAGGTGGCCCTCATAATAGATCCATATGGTGGCCTAATTCTATTTCTAGGGAAGTGTTCCAACACTTTCTTTAGTGGAAACTGAAATCTTATATTACTCTCTTTCTTATCAATAATATCACATATGGTACGTAGGAAAATCATACCAAGTATTATGTGACAAGATGGTTTGCAAACAATATCAAGCACAATGAAATCAGTGGGAAAATAATTTTATTTTAAAGAATAAGAACATCATTCATTCTAACCAAAGGTTTCTTAATAGTGTAATCCGCTAAGTGCAAATTAAGAGAACATTCATCCAAATCATTAAGGCCTAGCACATCACGTAAGGATTTTGGTATAGTGGAAACACTGGCACCCAAATCACATAAACCATTGCACTCAAATTTTTAATATTTATTTTAATAGTGGGTTCCCATTCATCATGTAATTTTCTAGGTATTGAAACCTCCAATTCTATCTTTTCTTGTAAAGCTTTCATCATAGGTTCTACAATATGTTTAGTAAAAGCCTTATTTTGTTCATAAGCGCTGGGTTAGTTTTTCATGGATTCCAACAAGAAAATACACTCGATTAAAGAACAACTATCATAATTAAAATCATTGAAATCCAAAAAGTGGGCAGATCACTATTTAAAGTCTTGACCTCTCCAAACCCACTTTTATAATTTTTATCATTAAGATTATCACCCTCCGAACGATTGGGGCACCCTCTAGCTAAAGTTGACTCATCTTCGGTCCCCTTTTCATCAAGTTTTATATTAATAAACAAAGATTTAATGGGTGAGAAACCAATCATTGTAATATATTCATCATGATTGCGATAAAAATAGGGATAAAACACTTTTTCTAGGAATTCTCGCTTAGCCCTCAACATAGCGGTTCTTTCTTTACTTTTATCAATGTAAACATAGAGAGATTAAATGGACTCATTAAGATCAAGCTTGGGTGGCAAAATTTTAGATTTGAGATTCTCCACATCATGAGTAACTCTATCCATGTTCCTAGACATATCGTCAACTTTATTCAAGTTTCCCTCTATCATAGTGTTGAAAATATTTTGAGAATTGTTAAATTCTTTAATATTACATTCAAGATCAGATGGTATCCTGTTATTATTGTTATAGGAATTACCATAGGAATTGCCATAATTATTAGAGGAATTTCCAGGAAAAAACCTAGGATTAAAATTACCCCTATAAGCATTACTATTGAAATTGTTTCAAGAGATAAATTTACATCAATGACATTGTTATCTTTCTCAATCAATGTAGAAAGTGGCAAATCATTGGGATCAATGTGAGAACTTTTACTAGGAACCATTTTCATAAGTGCATCTACTTTATCACTCAAAGTATTAATTTCTTCTACATAATTTATCTTCTTACTAGTTGAAGTTCTTTTAGTATACAATTGAGAACAATTTTCCATAATATTATCAAGTAAATTTTTAGCCTCTTTGTCAGTGTAAAAAAGTGGGGGCGCTCCTTTATACCCCTTATTTGTGCACGGGCAGTCAGAGCCACGCCTGCGACCACACTTAACAAGGCAGAGTAGGGAAGCCAGAGACACAAGGCTACCAGAGCAGCACCAAGACGGTGACACAAGAAGGCCAAACAAGAAGTCAGGCTTCCCCTGGCAAGACCCTTGCTGGGGAGACCTACACGCCCTCGGCAAGACCCCTTGCCGGGGGGGGGGCAACTCACCCAAACGCCTCCTTTGCAGCCACACTTGAGCCTAGGAGCTCCAACATCATCAACATCGTTGGAACCAAGGCTCGAGAAGCGCCCACGTGATGGCATGCAGATCTTTGTAAAGACAAGGGTCTATGACTCCCAAGGTGAGAACCAAAAGACAAGGCAATCACAAGGCTCCTTGCCGAGGATGCCCACAAGGCCCCGACAAGGCTCCTCGCCGAAGACACCCCGAAGCCCCGGCAAGCCTCTTGCCGAGGACGTTCATAGAGGCCCCGGCAAGACCCTTGCCGGGAACAGACAAAGGACCGCGACAAGCCCTTGCCGCCCCATCATCGCCTAAGCTCGGCTGTCGACCCACTAGCCCAGGCAGCTACCCACGTTGCGGTACATGGTTCTTGGTCCAGCTAGTCAAGCACCTGTGTGGTGGAATGTAGATTTTCGTGAAGACCCTACCACCACGCCATCTCAGCTGCTTGCCCCGCTGGCCTGCACACGCGTCACAACCACACGGAGCGGCCACAGACAGGACGGGCCTCGTTTTCGTCCCCGATAAAGCGAGTGGACACCTAAGTAGCGCATTTAACATGTATTGTCCCATAATGGCATGAGATAAGCATGTGCACTGTACACCTTTCCGCCTCCCGTGTGCCAATGTGGCAGCCCCTTTTTGACTATAAAAGGATCCCCGAGGCATACTGGAGAAGGATTCTGATCTTTTGGGCTAGACATGCACCGTAGCTAGTTCAAGAATTCAAGAACACTCAAATACACAACAAAGCAGGACTAGGGTATTACGCATTCGAGCGGCCCAAACATGGGTAAACGATCCTTGTACTGACTCTTAGACCTGCTCTTTGCACATCCTCGCGCCCACCAATCGTAGAAGGGATTCTAGTGATCCCATAGGTGTCGTTCTCCACCGACATCTTTGGCGCGCCAGGTAGGGAGCGCAGTTGTGAAAATCCGGTCTAGCAATTAATTTAGCAGTTCTTCATCGCTATGGCTCCCAAGAAAAAGACGATCACTGCGATTGGTTCGTCTAGGGCCGATCGGCCCGTGCCGACGCGGACTGGCGACGGGGTGGTCATGGATGGAAGCCAAGGCGCGACCCGTGAACACCCACGTCGCTCTAGCAGCCGAAGCCTGGCAAGCGGCTTCATTCGTGCACGAGACGATGAGCCGCACGCCACCAAGTCCAAGGGCGGAGTGTCATGCCCAAGATGTGTTTCTATCCCGATCACGTGATGAACTCGTGATTGGGGCACAACCGCATTTCGGGCGCTTAGCAAGATGGATATCATTTCATCGTACCATTACATACATAGATGGGGATACATACAAGTCATACAATTCCACATGAATACACCACATCATACCCAAGACATCCAACTACGAATGAAAACATGAAAACAGAACGACATCCATCCTGCTATCCCAGGCTACTGACATGAACCTATCCCAAGAATGACGAAGAAGAATGAGAAAGAACTCCAACACAGATATCATCACTCTCACATCAAGTCATCGGAAACCTGCACCTGCAACTGTTGTTGTAGTATATGTGAGGCACTAGGACCCAGCAATCCCATAACCATGGGTATCAAGACTAGCAAAGCTTAATGGGGTATGGAGATGTTAAGTGGTGAGGTTGCAGATGTCGTGGTTCTAAGTCTGATAGTAAGAATAGGGGGTACGTAGGAGGAGGCAAGGTCCTAGCTACGGTGAGATTGTACACAAGGTGTTAACGAGTTCAGGCCCTTCTCAGAGGAAGTAACAGCCCTACATCTCGGTGCCCGGAGGCGGTCGACTGGAATGTATATGTGTGTGTAAGTTACATGGGGTGCGAACCCTTGTACCAGAGGAGGGGGGTGGCTTAAATAGAGTGCGCCAGGACCCCAGCCGTCCTCGCGTTACAAAGGGTTCAACGTACATTAAGGCAGGACGTTACTGATAACGCGTGTAATAAAGGATAGTAAAGGCCGTTGTTAATATGGATTGAATGTACGACTGTTGTTGATCTTGAGGGACCTTTGACCTTCGTGGGTCAAGTGGATTTTGTATCGTCGAGTGTCCTCGCCCTTTCGAGTGTAGTTGGGTCATCCGACTGAAGGTAAGCAGTCGAGTGAATTGTCCTCTTGGGCCATACCAGTCGACTGCTTCTGTCTTCTTCGAATTTTCTTTTGAGCTTCTAGGGTAGTGACCTTGGGTGGGGGTATCTAGGTCAGGCCTGTGATCCCACCCTAGGTCTGTGTCATCGTCAGTAGCCCCGAATGGATTGAGGTCCGAATGGAGAAGAGGGTTGAGGTCGTTCTTGCTCCAAGTTCAATGTCCCTGGGGATCTCCCTCGAATCCGCAGACCGGACTGACTCTTCGACCTCAACTCAGTCGCCTTAATCGTTTCAAAAGCCGTGAGTGAACTTGCATGTGTGATCCGTCGAATGAACTTTCACCCATAGCTTCGAGCATCAGCGGGGTGCGCGACTTTCAGCGCGATTGGTTCCTCTCTGGCCTCCGGATTTTGCGGGATTTGAATTTTGGGGAAGCGCGCAAGACGGGGCGTGCCGCAGTAATCGGATCGGATATGCTCGGATGCCTCGATTTCTGCGCCGCCTTTTTTGCCACGTATCAGGTGCGCGTCTGTTGCGGGATTTGACAGGATTGCCTGGGTCCACCGTTCAGCCACTCGACCACCATGTTATAAAGGAGCACCACGGCCGAGGCGAAGGCACTATGCGCCCAATCTCTGCTTCTTCTTCCTCCGCTCCCCCACCGTGCCTTTTCCCCCCGCTCTCCACCGCTCAGCCCGCGCCGGCTCGTCCTCATGGGCAAGGACAAGACGGCGGTCCTAGAGCGCTCAAAGAAAGCGGCGACGATGTGGAAGGGGAAGAGAATCAATCGGGGATCATCGTAGAGGACCGGGCTCCCGCCTGGTTGGATCCAGGGGGACTGCATCAAGTCCACGATGCAGCCGGAGGACATGGAGGAGCTGGTGGAGGAGGGTCTGATCACTCAGGACTCCTGGCGGTTGCCGGAGGACGAGCTTGAGCCACAACCGCAAGAGGGCGAGTGCGTTCTCCTCGCGACTCACGTCGACCGAGGTTTCTCCCCGCCTCATCACCCTTTCTTTTGTGGTTTCTTGACTTTCTATAGCGCCCAGCTGCACCATTTCACTCCCAACACCATCATGTACCTGGCCGCCTTCGTTTCCTTGTGTGTGAACTTTCTGGGGTGCCGACCACATTGGGGCTTGTAAAAGCACATTTTCACTTGTCGCTCCCAAACTGTCAAGAAAGCAAACCCGAGTGACGAGAAGACGCACATTATCCAGATGTGCGGTGGTTTGGGCATTCAGACTAGGGGTAGGAGCACTTTCCCTGCTATGGTCCTTCCTGAGTCGGCCGATGATGGCAGTCAACTTGGTTTTATTGCAGGGACGTCCCGACTCCCGATCAGTCGACTAGACTCCCTCCGTTTTCTTTAGATCGAGTCGGCCAGCCACTAACGCTGCTTGTGAGTCGGGCAGAAAAGGTAGAGGTGGATATGCTGGTGGAGCGGGTGGTCAAGTTGGTCCGCGACGGGGTCACTGGGATGGATCTGCTGGAGGTGTTCCTCAAACGGCAGATCCAGCCTCTCCAAGCTCAGGACCATCCAATGTGGATGTACTCGGGCATCGACGACACTTCTCGGGTCCACCCAGAGGAAGCCGCCGCGAAGACGGTGGAACAATGCCTGAAGTGCATGACGGGGAACAAGGATAATCCTCGAGGGACCGGAATTGTCCGCCCGTTCGACGCAGACCACGAACAATACATGGTTCGGACTTTGTTTCCGAGTGAATTTTCCGATTCTTCCTTGCAGGCGTTGACGAATCTAACTGGTGTCCAATTTTCTCTTCTTTCAATAGATTTTTACCGAAATGTACTCGGTGCCCAACGGCGAACATATCCAAGAGGGGGAGGAGGGCGTAGGCGAGGCTTTCGACTGGAAGTCTGGCGAGGAGACCGCGGAAGAGAGTGAGGACTCCAGCAGCGGCGAAGAAGTCGAGTCACTGCCCCACGTCGAGAAGCGTTCCAAGCAGAGCCATGACCCAGAGAATGTGCACGCCAGGACAGGTCCTTCTAGCTCTCAGGTGCAAAAGCGCACTCGGACGTCTACCCCAGATCCGACTGAGAAGGCTCTGAAACAGCCCAAGGTCACCGTCTCCAAGCCTCGGAAGGCCTTGCCAAAGATCAAAGTGGATGTCCCGATTGCCTCCACGTAAGTGTTGCTCTGCTTCACTCTTCTTTCGTCCTAGAAACCTGATTTGCCTTTATCGACTCACTAATTCATCCCGCCGACTATTCCATGAAATATTCAATGCTGCTGCCTCTGGGACCTCAATGGATGTTGATAAGGGTCGTGACGACGAGGAGACCACAGACGTGTCCATGTCCCACGCAGGTACAACTTTTCGGCTGCGCCTTGGCTTTCATTAACCAGACTGTCGGTCAACTGAATTTCTTTTTGATTGTGCCCTGTAGGGCCGCACAATGTCATTGAATTTCCTGATGATGGTGATGAGGAGGAGCACGAGGAGGTGTCTCAAAGAGGCACGGGAAGGAGGGGATCTGAAAACACCCTCTAGCTCGGATGCCCAGCAACAGTGGGACGTGGCTCGGGCCTCGGTCTCTTTTGATGTTCCCGTGTCGAATGACCATCCATCTGCGTCGACTGTCCAAGTCGCGGACCCTGCGGCTGCTCCGACTGCCCCACCGTCTGTGCTTTTCACTACCCATCACGTCCCGGAGGACCCCGTGAGCGCGGCCAAGGATGTCATTCGTCAAGCGGGGCTAATGATTGAGCGGACGAAGGCGGCCTACGAGGCTAGCATGGCTGCCTATAATGCTAGTTCGGCTCTTCGAACCAATGTCGAGGTTCGTCTTTTCCGACTGACTTGCTATGCTGTTGGGGTCTTCATTCTGAAAACTGTTGCTTTGTTCGTAAGATGATGTTTCTGAAAATTGCTACTTTGTTTGTAAGATGATGTTTCTGAAAACTACTGCTTTGTTCGTAAGATGATGTTTCACCCACTGGGTGTTCCTGATCTTGTGGCTTAGCTCTTATAATCCAATCGGTCTTGCTATGGTGATTGGACCGGTGGGGGCACGCTGAGTGCACCCACTGGGTGTAGTCCCCGAGGCCATGGTCGACTAAAGTCAGTCGGCTGTGGTCTTAGAATTGACTTTGTTTACTTGTTTCGAACTCTTTTCACTCACGCAGTGCTGGTCCGGTCGAGTGAGAACCGGTGGGAGCACGCTGAGTGCACCCACTGGGTGTAGTCCGCGAGGCCATGGTCGACTGCTGGCAGTCGGCCATGGTCTAAGAACAAAATGCACCTCTCTTTTTTCAACTCGAACAGGACTGATCCGGTCGAGTGAGAACCAGTGGGGGCACGCTAAGTGCACCCACCGGGTGTAGTCCCCGAGGCTACTATTGAGTAGTTGACTTGGCGGTAGTCTTAGTACTTTGTCTTCTTTTTGTTGATCGCAGAAATCTTGTTAGTTTGGAGCCAAATTCGCGGACCTTGAGAAGAAGCAGGCTCAACTCTATCTTGATCTGGAGCTGGCCAAGGAACATTTGAAGAAAACCAAGGATGAAACATCTGGTAAGAAAAGTGTATAACTCGTCGACTGAATTACAATGAGTGTGCCATGGGTATCCTTATGTTCATCTGTCTAGTACCGTTCCTTGTAGATGAAATGAAGGCAGCTCCGGAGCAGAAGGACCTTGAACCTGGCAGCAGTGCAACAGAAGGTGCAGGAGAAAGCTGAACTCGCTGAACAGAAAGTGGCTTCAGTCGGCAAGCATGAAGAAGAGATCGCCAAGCTAAAGGTCTCCCTTTGTGAGGCCAACAAGGAGGTAACGAGACTGAAGAAGGCCAATCTTACTCTGGACGAGAAGGTAGGGGGCCTCTGGCAGAAGAAGAATGGGCTGGAGACTTATCTGGGTGACCTCACAAAAAAGTGGTTCCTTATGCTTGAAGGTATGTTCTTTTGTCCGACTAAATCAGAGCCGTCGACTCATATTTTGATTGTTAACACATCGTGTTTTCGCCCATGTAGAATTCTGTCAGAACTTCGAGGAGGAGACTGAGCGGGTCGAGATGGGTCTGGACCCTGCCAATTCTCTCATCAAGGATGTAGTGGCAATGAATGTCTTGCGACTGGAGTCTCGTCTTTCCAGTGCCACTGGCTACCTTGCTCGACTGAAGGCGCTGATGTCCCGGATCGACACTGCTCTCTAGAGGGAAACAGTGCATGAGAATGACCTCGAGTCTCTGATGACTCGACTTAATGAGATCCCCAGTCAAGTGTAGGAGTGGAAGAAGTCAGCCGCCTGGTGCGGCGCCGACGTTGCATTGTCTCTGGTCTGTTTGCACTGCAAGGATGTGAAGGAGGAGTGGCTGGCTGCGCTCAAGGTTGCCAACACGAAGAAGCTCCATTTCCAGTCATTCATGGAGACTTTCCTAGAAGCCGCTACCCGTATTGCTGACGGGATTGACTTGGACGAGTACGTCGTGCGTGCAGGTCCCCCTCCCCCCGAAGAGTGAACACACTTTTATGCTCCGATTCAATTTGCCTCGGAATGCCGAGTGATTTTGTAACCATTAAACGCTCGCCGGTTTGATGCCCGAGTACTTCTAACCGAATCTTGCGGGGGTTTATCTGAACTTGATTTCCTTTAGAATGCGCTTTCTTTCCTTCTGATATATTTTGATCTCTTTGAATTTCGAGTGGTCATTGTGTTTGTGGTGTAGTTCGGAGGTCGAGTCACGTACTTTTGGCGTAGATCGGAGGGTCGAGCCACATTGTACTTGTGGCGTAGCTTGGAGGGCTGAGCCGCATTGTATTTGTGGTGTAGCTCGGAGGGCTGAGCCACATTGTACTTGTGGCGTAGCTCGAAGGGCTAAGCCACATTGTATTTGTGGCGTAGCTCCGAGGGCTGAGCCACATTGTACTTGTGGCGTAGCTCGGAGGGCTGAGCCACATTGTATTCATGGCGTAGTTCGGAGGGTTGAGCCACATCATACTTGTGGCATAGCTCGGAGGGTCGAGCAACATTTTACTTGTGGCGTAGCTCGGAGGGTTGAGCCGCATTGTACTTGTGGTGTAGCTCGGAGGGTTGAGCCACATTGTACTTGTGGCGTAGCTCTGAGGGCAAAGCCACATTGTACTTGTGGCATAGCTCGGAGGGCCGAGCCACATTGTACTTGTGGCGTAGCTCGGAGAGCTTAGCCAGATCATACAGGGCTGAGCCACATTGTACTTGTGGCGTAGCTCGGAGGGTCGAGCCACATCGTAGCTAAGCCCCCGAGTGAGAGGGTTGCTCTTCACTCGGATTGTTTTTGTAACTTAGGTGAATCGGATTCGTAGCTAAGTCCCCGAGTAAGAGGGTTGCTCTTCACTTGGAGTGTTTTTTAACTTAGACGATTACGGGGTCGTAGCTAAGCCCCCGAGTGAGAGGATTGCTCTTCACTCGGAGTGTTTTTGTAACTTAGGCGATTACGGGGTCGCAGCTGAGCCTCCGAGTGAGAGGGTTGCTCTTCACTCGGAGTGTTTTTGTAACTTAGGCGAATCTGATTCGCAGTTAAGTCCCCGAGTGAGAGGATTGCTCTTCACTCGGAGTGTTTTTGTAACTTAGGCAATTACGGGGTCGTAGCTAAGCCCCCGAGTGAGAGGATTGCTCTTCAATCGGAGTGTTTTTGTAACTTAGGTGATTACGGGGTCGCAGCTAAGCCTCTGAGTGAGAGGTTTGCTCTTCACCCGGGGTGTTTTTGTAACTTAGGCGATTACGTTGTCACGGCTAAGCCTCCGAGTGAGAGGGTTGCTCTTCACTCGGAGTTTTTTTTTGTAACTTAGGCGATTACGGGGTCGCACCTAAGCCCCCGAGTGAGAGGGTTACTCTTCACTCGGAGTGTTTTTGAAACTTAGGCGAATCAGATTCGCGGCTAAGCCATCCACTGGGGGATTTGAGAACATGTGTCTTTGTAACAACAATCATTATGGAATTGTAGCGAACTTGTCTTTGAAAAACAAACTGGAAGGTTCTTATTACGACTCGACAGGTTGAGTGCCTTAAGTGTAGAAGCGGCGGAGCACATCCACGTTCCATGAACGAGGCTCATCTTTTTTCTTGGCTACGTTGTAGATGTGGTACGCCCCATTGTGTAGTACTTTGGTGACGATGATGGGGCCTTTCCAGGCCGGAGCAATCTTGTGTGGTCACTTCTGACGTACTTGGAGTACCAGATCCCCTTCCTGGAATGCCCTGCTTCGAACAATGCGGGCGTGGAATCGACACAAGTCTTGTTGGTATATGGTCGAGCAGATCTGGGCCATCTCGCGTTCTTCTTCTAGGAGGTCGACTACATCTTGACGTGCTTGCTCTGCTTCTGCCTCGGAGAAGAGTTCCACTCGAGGGGCGTTGTGCAACAAATCGCCGGCAATACGGCCTCGACGCCATAGACGATGAAGAAGGGGGTATGATCGGTCGACCGGTGCGGGGTTGTCCTTAGCCCCAATAAGACAGACGCTAGTTCAGTCACCCAAGCGCCAACGACGTGCTTGAGACCGCGCATCAATCACGGTTTGAAGCCTTGAAGGATCAACCATTTTCTCTTTCTGCTTGTCCATTCGACTGCGGATGTGCTACACACGCGTAGTCGACCCGAGTAGCTTGGGAGTATCAGAATTCTCTGGATTCTTCCGCATCAAAGTTGGAGCCATTATCCGTGATGATGCTGTGGGGGAACCCATATCTGAAAACCAATTCCCTAATGAAGCTGATGGCGGTGCTTGAGCCGAGGTTCTTGATGGGCTTGGCCTCGATCCATTTAGTAAAATCGTCGACTGCCACGAGCAAGTGAGTGAAACCGCTTCTGCCAGTCTTGAAGGGTCCGACCATGTCCAATCCCCAAACGGCAAACGGCTAAACCAAGGGAATAGTCTTCAAGGCAGACGCAGGTTTGTGAGACATGTTGGAGTAGAATTGGCAGCCCTCGCATTTGTCGATGATATCGTTTGCCATCTCATTCGCTCGGGGCCAGTATAATCCAGCTCGGTATGCCTTGGCTACAATGGTCCGAGGGGAAGCATGCTGGCCACAGGTTCCTGAGTGAATCTCATTTAGGATCATTCAACCTTCTTCGGGGGTGATGCAGCGTTGAGCGACTCCCGTGACACTTTCCCTGTAGAGCTGACCCTGTATTACTGTGAAGGCTTTGGATCGACGGACTATCTGACGCGCTTCCTCTTCATTCTCTGGGAGTTCTTGTCTGAGCAAGTATGCTATGTACGACACCGTCCAGTCGGGTGTGATCACCAAGACTTCCATGATTAGGTCGACCATGGTTGGAACTTCGATCTCAGTTGGATCAGATGCACTTATCGGTTGTGCGGGCTCCTCTGTGAAGGGGTCCTCTTTGACCGACGGGGTGTGCAAACGCTCTAAGAACACATTCTTGGGTATTGGTTTCTGAGTGGACCCTATCTTTGCGAGATCATAGGCAAGCTAGTTCTTGATCCTGGGCACGTGGTGGAGCTCTAAACCTTCGAATTTCTTCTCTAGCTTCCGCACCGCACTGCAATAACTGGTCATTGCTGGGCTCCTGATGTCCCACTCCTTCATTACCTGATTGACCACTAAGTCTGAGTCGCCATATACCATCAGGCGAAGGACGCCGAGTGAGATGGCCATACGCAACCCGTACAAAAGCGCCTCGTATTCAGCTTTGTTGTTTGAGGAATCAAAGTGAATTTGGAGGACATAACTGAATTAGCGCCTCTGCGGGACACCAAGACTACACCTGCACCGGATCCTTTCAACATCATAGATCCATCGAAGAACATGGTCCAGTGATCCGACTGGATCTGAGTCGGCTGCTCCTGTTCGATCCATTCGGCCACAAAATCTGCTATTGCTTGAGACATGATAGCTTTCTTTGCCTCAAACTTGATATCCAGTAGAAGGAGTTCAATCGCCCATTTGGCCACTCGACCGGTTGCATCTTGATTGTTTAGAATTTCTGATAACGAGGCATCGCTGATGACTGAAATTGAATAATCTGAGAAGTAATGTGCAACTTTCTTGGCGGTCAAGTAAATTCCATACACAAGCTTCTGATAATGCGGGTATCTCTTCTTGGAGGGGGTCAATACTTCAGAAATGTAATAGATTGGGCGTTGGACTTTGTAGACTTTGCCTTCTTCTTATCGCTCGACCGTGAGTACATGCTGACAACTTGTCCAGTGGCTGCGATGTAAAGTAAAAGAGTCTCTTTGCTGACTGGGACAGCAAGCACCGGCTGGGTGGAAAGAATGGATTTGAGTTCCTCGAACGCTGCTTCAGCTTCAGAATTCCACTCGAATTTTTTAGACTTCTTCATCAGTCGGTAGAGAGGGAATGCCTTCTCACCGAGATGAGAGATGAATCGACTCAATGCGGCCAAACAACCAATGAGCTTCTGGACATCGTGTATACGCACAAGGCGCTTCATTCGGAGGATGGCACTGACTTTCTCTCAGTTAGCATCGATTCCTCGTTCGAAAACAAGGAAACCAAGTAACTTGTTGTCTGGAACTCCGAATGTACATTTTGACGGGTTGAGCTTGATATCATAGCTTCTCAGGTTTGCGAATGTCTCAGCGAGGTCAGTCAGTAGGTCAGAACCTTTACGTGACTTGACCATGATGTCATCCATGTATGCTTCCATGTTCCGACTGATCTGCTTCAGCAGACACTTTTGAATCATGCGCATGAAAGTCGCGCCAACATTTTTGAGACCAAAAGGCATGGTGACATAACAAAAACACCCGAATGGGGTGATGAAGGCTGTCTTGATTTTGTTTGGTCCAAACAGTCGGATCTTATGGTACCCAGAATATGCATCTAGAAAAGACAAACACTCGCACCCCGCAGTTGAGTCGACTATCTGACCGATGCGGGGGAGAGGGAAATGATCTTTTGGGCAGGCCCGATTGATATTCTTGAAATCGATGCACATGCAGAGAGATTTGTCATTGTTGGTGACCATGACCACATTGGCTAGCCACTCGGAGTGGTAAATCTCGCGGATGAACTCAGCTGCCAAAAGCCGAGCCACCTCCTCGCCAATTGCTTTCCTCTTCTCCGCGGCGGAACGATAGAGATGTTCCTTACGGGTTTCACTTTTGGCTCGACTCGCAAACGGTGCTCAGCTAGTCCCCTGGGTACACCTGTCATGTCGGATGGTTTCCATGCAAAGATGTCCCAGTTCTCATGGAGGAACTGGATGAGCGCCTCTTCCTATTTGCTGTCGAGTGTGGTTGAGATGTGGGTCGGAGCCGCATTGGGGTCAGTGGGATGAATATGCACATGCTTCGTCTCTCCCGCCAACTGGAACGCTGCCTCGGAAGCTGGTTTCTTAGAACGCAACAAATCACTCGGATCCACATTCTTTTGGTACTCTTCCATCTCCACTGCTGCCATCTGCTCGTCAGCAATTTTCGAGCCTTTCTGGAAGCACTCTTCTGCCTTCTGCGATTCCCTGTGACAGTTATCAGGCCTTTAGGCCCCGGCATCTTCAGTTTGAGATACATATAGCACGGTCGAGCCATGGAATGGGCGTAGGCGGGCCTGCCCAATATGGCATGGTAAGCGCTGTGGAAGTCCACCACCTCAAATGTCAGTTTTTCTTTGCGGAAGTGTGTCGAATCGCCAAAAACTACGTCGAGGGAAATCTGACCAAGTGAGTCGGCTTTCTTTCCGGGAATGACCCCGTGAAATCTCATGTTGCTCTCACTTAACTTGGACATCGGAATGCCCATCCCCCGGAGGGTTTCAGCGTACAGTATATTCAGACCACTACCGTCATCCATCAGAACTTTAGTCAATCGCGTACCGTCGACAACTGGGTCGACCACCAACACCTGCCGCCTAGGGGCAGCAATGTGCGCGGGGTGGTCAGACTGGTCGAATGTAATGGGAGTCTTGGACCACTTTAGGTACATCGTTGTTGCCGGAGCAACCATGTTGACTTCTCTGTTGATAACTTTCAATCGACTCTTCCTCTCGACATTAGCAAAAATCATCAAGGTGGAGTTGATCTGGGGGTAACCTCCATCCCCTTCTTTGTCCTCGATCTCCTCGGATTCTTTCTCCTTCTCAGCGGGCTGGTCTTTCTGGAAATTCTGAACCAGGAGCCGACATTGTCGAGTGGTATGTTTGGGGTAAACCAAGTTCAACTCGTCATCTTTCTTCATGTGAATAGGGCACGATAGGTCAAGCACGTCATTCCCTGCTTGTTCTTTCACTTTCTTGGTGATCCAAGGACCTTTAGGCTTTCCTTTGCCTTCTCCGTGGATAACGACTGCAGCTTCTCCTGGAACAGCTGGCTCCGCTTTGCGCTTCGGCTTCCAGTTGGAATTTTGATCATCTTGGCCGATTGGTTTCTTGCTGCAACGGAGTCAGTCGGCCTCTTCTTCGTTAGCACACCGACTGGCTATCTCCATCATCCGAGTCAAAGACATATCTCCTGTCCGACCGAACTTCGGGTTCAGCTCTCTGTAAAGTACGCCCTCCTTGAAGGTGTAGACTGCCTGATGCTCGGACACGTTCTCCATCGTGTGATGCAAGGTGGTCCACCTCTGGATGTAATCTCTCAGGTTTTCATTCAGCTTCTGAATGCAATGTTGTAACTCTTCCAATCCCGCGGGTCATTTGCAGGTGCCCTCGAAGGTCCTGACAAACACTCGGGCCAACTCCTCCCAGATGTAAATGCTCCCAGGGGCCAACTAATTTAGTGAAGCTCGGGCCGAGCCACCTAACATCAGGGGGACATGCTTCATAGCCACATCATCATTGCCGCCACCGATTTGCACAGCTATACGGTAATCTTCCAGCCAAGTGTCCGGCTTCGACTCGTCGGTGAACTTGCTTACTCCCGCCGCCAATCTGAAGTTGGGGGGAATCTCGGCAGCCCTGATGGCATTGCTGAAACACTCGGGCCCAGAGACATACGCTCTGTTGCCACTCGGACGATCTCTACCTTGTCCTTCTCTGTATGCTCGGTTCTTGTCTACCAGGCCTTGCACGAGGATCGATCTCGCGTCAAAACCGGGTCTTCTAGGATCTGGGGGGGGTCCTCCGCTCGTCATTACACAGACGCCTGTCATCATGTCGCTGGGGCGAGTACGATCCGCTTCCCGGAGGAGGCATAGGCACTCGGCGGTGATCGTTGTGACCTAGTTGATGGGTCAAACTATTCATCATTCCGACCCAGGTGTTTCTCTTGACGGGGCCCATGGCCCTCACGCCTTGGAGGCGATCTTGGGCTGTGAGCTGATGAGACGGTGTCTGTCGCCACTGATCTGCTGCGAATTCTGTCGCGCGACTGAGAAACGGCCGCGTTTTGCTCTCCAGCTGTCCCGAGCAGCGCGCCGAATCTACTGCAAGCCTCTCCAGGCCTTAGACTGAGACGGCTGGATTGAATCTGCGATGCGGGCCGCAGCCGCGAGGTTCTGAATCCGTGTTCAGAATACGTGAGGTTCGCGCGGGAATAGTTGTCGCGGCTGCCAACTAGATTCGGGAATCAATCGACGGTCTCGATCGTTGAGTGAATGATGAAGGTTATCCAGCCGCGCACGCTCGGCCACGGTGGCAAGGCGCGTAGCCTCCAAAGCTCGATCTTCCGGAGTGTCTCCCAAGATAGGGGTGTAGAGTGCATCTTCATTGCGGCGGCAAAGCTCTTCCCTTTGCTCGGCAGTGAGGGGCTCGGGTATGTACCCGTCGTGGTCATATGACTGACCATCGTTGATGCCGCAGTTTACACCACGAGGGTACCCCGGCGAACTGCACCGTGAGTCGACCATGAGGACTTCAGCCGCAAGGTCGCTGCTCCCGCCCTCGGAAAGCGTGTCTACGGAACCAGGTGACAGATCAACCGGCCCATAGTGATATTCGTCGGGCTTGATGGACGATGAAGGAGCCGACCAATACTAATTCGGCCGCAGCAGGTGAAGGATGTCGCGGGCGCTAGCACGGAAGTGCGCTGCTCCACGGACGGACAGTGCCTCGACGTCGAGGGGGGCCTCCTAGAGCCAAGCGGATTCGTCGCCGACGAAGACGAGCGCGCCGAGTCAGATCTCGCGGCCCAACGCCAAACCCCCGCCGGAAACCATGATAATGGAGATCGAAGAAAAAAGCTTGCAACCTCACGAGAAGTCGCTAAGACACCTGCCCCATGGTGGGCGCCAACTGTCGTGGTTCTAAGTCTGACAGTAAGAATAGGGGGTACGTAGGAGGAGGCAAGGTCCTAGCTACGGTGAGATTGTACACAAGGTGTTTATGAGTTCATGCCCTTCTCGGAGGAAGTAACAGCCCTACGTCTTGGTGCCCGGAGGCGGTCGACTGGAATGTATATGTGTGTGTAAGTTACAGGGGGTGCGAACCCTTGTACCGGAGGAGGGGGTGGCTTATATAGAGTGCGCCAGGACCCCAGCCATCCCCGCTTACCAACGGTTCAATGTACATTAAGGCAGGACATTACTGATAACGCCTGTAATAAAGGATAGTAAAGGCTGTTGTTAATATGGATTGAACGTACGGCCGTTGTTGATCTTGAGGGACCTTTGACCTTCGTGGGAAGAGTGGATTTTGTATGGTCGAGTTTCCTCGCCCTTCCGAGTGTAGTAGGGTCATCCGAGTGAAGGTAAGGAGTCAAGTGAATTGTCCTCTTGGGCCATACCAGCCGACTGCTTTTGTCATCTTCGAATTATCTTTTGAGCATCTAGGGTAGTGACCTTGGGTGGGGTATCTAGGTTAGGCCCGCGACCCCACCCTAGGTCCGTGGCATCGTCAGCAGCAGCGACTAAGCATTATATGGTGGCTAACTTACGAGTTCCAGAATAAGATGAGCATCTACACAAACGGTCGCAAACTAGTAATGATCGCTAAGAGATCCTGAACTACCTACGAGTCAAACATAACCCCACCGTGTTCTCTTCTCAAAGTGAAAAGAGACCGTCCATCGATGGCCCACGCGGTTGTGTATTTTATTTCGGATCCTCTGTCAAGTTATCTACAACCGGACATTAACAAATTCCAATCTGCCACATAACCGCGGGCACGGCTTCCGAAAGATCATAACCCTGCAGGGGTGTCCCAACTTAGCCCATCACAAGCTCTCACGATCAGCAGAGGTAAAAACCCCTTATCTTCAGGACAACCCGATAAGACTCGGAATCCAGGTGCACAAGACATTTCGACAATGGTAAAACATGTTCAGCAAGACCGCCCGGCATGTCGACACCCTGATAGTAGCCACGCGTATCTCGTCTCAGGCCACGTCCGGATTGTCTAAGTTTCAGGCTGGCACACCTGTTGGTGGCCTCAGCTGCTGCCATTGTGGACCAAAACTCATGAGGAGCACTGGCCCAGGTTGTAAATTAAGTCCTCGGGTACCCGTAAGTCCCTATGCAAGTTTTTCGTCATTAGGCAAATGGTAAAACCAAAGTAGGGCCTTGCTGGAGGAGTTTTATTCAAAGCAAACTGTCAAGGGGTCCCCATATACCCAATCGCGTTAGGAACGCAAAATCAAGGAACATAACACCAGTTTATCGGTTCTTAAGGTAGCATGAGTGGAACAAAACACCGAGCAAAAGGCCAAGCCTTCCACCCATTGCCAAGTATATAGGTGCATTAATTTAATTAAGAGATATTGTGATATTCCAACATCCAAGTTCCAACATGGAGCAATCATCACCTTGACCTGGAACTACCAACGCTATTAGAGGGGCTGAGGGAGCAGTAACATAGCCAAACAATGGTTTGCTGGGATGGTGTCAAAGGTTAGAGGTTTCATGGAAACAAGGAGGGGTTGACAACAAATAGATATCTAGCGCGACATATAGCGATAGCATCGAGACAATTAGCATAGCAATGATAGTAATTAGATCCAAGGTGACGGTCATCTTGCCAGAGATCCCGCAAGGAAGAATATGGATTCCATGAATAAGACGAAGAAGAAGCCACGAAGACGAACCAAGTGTAGTCGAACGAATCCTCACGATCGCAAGGAAACAGGAATAACGAGAGAAGCAAAACAACACGGTAAACACACAACATATAACAAGACATGATGCTCAACCAAGTATGATGCATGACAAGTCTACATGATGCAAATCATGGCAAGAGATGATGCATACTAGACCACACAACAAATCAAGATTAAATGAGGCCGCAAACAACCTATAACAATTCCGGTAAGTCCTCATATGCAAGTTTCAAAATTGGTCCAGATCTGAACAAACCTTAAGTTCAAGTTGTTAAACATCAAGTTAACATGCACCATGATGATCTACTCGAAATTCTAGTCAAGTTACATATAAAGTTCATTTAATTCAGAGCTACGACCTAGAAGATATGAGCAAAACAAGTCAAGGAAGGCATAGATGCAAAATGCTCTCAAACATCAAGCATACACTCTCCAAACATGTAAACAACATGATATTATGCATCTACATGCAAAAACACACAAGTTTCATATAGGAAACGCTCAAAACGGAGCAACGGTTCAACACATACACATGAAACAAGATTAAAGGACAAGCTGTCCCAAAACATCCACTAAGCACTTTGCAATCATCAATACAACATGCTACAGGAACATCACATGGCACCAAAGGGCATGGAAAGCATGTACATGTCAAGCACTACAAACATGATCCAAGAGCTACTACCAAACACCAATAGAACATGCTCAAAACATCATGGCAAGATTGCAAAAGATAACAGTTTCACAGACTTAGTGAAATAAACTGAACATGGCCGCAACAACGACAAGCAGGCATGTTTGCAAGCTTGTGCAACTCATCTCAGAGCATATCATGGCATGTAAAGATAACCAACAACAAGAATACATGTTTATGAAGCTACTCATGGCAAGAACATGGTCATATGATGCATAGAACACTAGCTATTCACATGTCAAAACTGAACTTACTGTTAACAGGCTGATAGAAACATTTTATAGCAATTTGAGAGAAAGAAAGAGACAAGCTAAAGCAACCAATAATTGCAAACAAGCACATGGATGGATAACACATAACATGGACTACAAGACATGGTCATTGGACATCCCAAAACATTCATGGATTTGAGTGGGGCCTCAAGCAAACATGGCATCAGGATATAACAGTTTTAGACTTAGCAGTTTTCAACAAGTCTCAGGAATCAGCAAACAACGAGTACGCCACTTTACAAGCTTGTTGCACTCACCACAAGGCATATCATGAAAACTGGATTGCACCACAGCAAAGATGACATGCCATAGTTCCTAACACATGTTGACATGTAGCTCAAACAAAAATCACACAAAAAGATATGAAAAAGACAAATGAGCAAGTTATAACAAGTTTCTGCACTTAACAGCAACATGCACTTTTGAAATAGAGATAAACATGTCAACATGCAATCTAACATGAATGCAACAGCCACCATCATGTATAGCATCACTAGATGAACAATTTGACAAATCATACACTCTATTTGGACCAACATGCACAAAGATACAACCTCACAAACATGCTAACATATTGTTGACAAATAACAAGGACTGAGCAGTAACATCACATAGCAGTTTTACACAACCACGAGTCAAACATAACCCCACGATGAAGCAGAACATAACCCCGCGCGGTTGTGTATTTTATTTCGGATCCTCTGTCAAGTTATCTACAACCGGACATTAACAAATTCCAATCTGCCACATAACCGCGGGCACGGCTTCCGAAAGATCATAACCCTGCAGGGGTGTCCCAACTTAGCCCATCACAAGCTCTCACGATCAGCAGAGGTAAAAACCCCTTATCTTAAGGACAACCCGATCAAACTCGGAATCCAGGTGCACAAGACATTTCGACAATGGTAAAACAAGTTCAGCAAGACCGCCCGGCGTCTCGACACCCTGATAGTAGCCACGCGTATCTCGTCTCAGGCCACGTCCGGATTGTCTAAGTTTCCGGCTGGCACACCCGTTGGTGGCCTCAGCTACTGCCATTTTGGACCAACACTCATGAGGAGCACTGGCCCAGGTTGTAAATTAAGTCCTCGGGTACCCGTAAGACCCTATGCAAGTTTTTAGTTATTAGGCAAATGGTAAAACCAAAGTTGGGCCTTGCTGGAGGAGTTTTATTCACAACAAACTGTCAAGGGGTCCCCATATACCCAATTGCGTTAGGAACGCAAAATCAAGGATCATAACACCAGTTTATCGGTTCTTAAGGCGGCATGAGTGGAACAAAACACCGAGCAAAAGGCCAAGCCTTCCACCCATTGCCAAGTATATATGTGCATTAATTTAATTAAGAGATATTGTGATATTCCAACATCCAAGTTCCAACATGGAGCAATCTTCATCTTGACCTGCAACTAACAATGCTATTAGAGGGGCTGAGGGAGCAGTAACATAGCCAAACAATGGTTCGCTGGGATGGTGTCAAAGGTTAGAGGTTTCATGGCAACAAGGAGGGGCTGACAACAAATAGATAGCTAGCGCGACATATAGTGATAGCATCGAGACAATTAGCATAGCAATGATAGTAATGAGATCCAAGGTGACGGTCATCTTGCCTGAGATCCCGCAAGGAATAATATGGATTCCATGAAGAAGACGAAGAAGAAGCCATGAAGACGAACCAAGTGTAGTCGAACGAATCCTCACGATCGCAAGGAAACAGGAATAACGAGAGTAGCAAAACAACACGGTAAACACACAACATATAACAAGACATGATGCTCAACCAAGTATGATGCATGACAAGTCTACATGATGCAAATCATGGCAAGAGATGATGCATACTAGACCACACAACAAATCAAGTTTAAATGAGGCCGCAAACAACCTATAACAATTCCGGTAAGTCCTCATATGGAAGTTTCAAAATTGGTCCAGATATGAACAAACCTTAAGTTCAAGTTGTTAAACATCAAGTTAACATGCACCATGATGATCTACTCGAAATTCTAGTCAAGTTACATATAAAGTTCATTTAATTCAGAGCTACGACCTAGAAGATATGAGCAAAACAAGTCAAGGAAGGCATAGATGCAAAATGCACTCAAACATCAAGCATACACTCTCCAAACATGTAAAAAACATGATATTATGCATCTACATGTAAAAACACACAAGTTTCATATAGGAAACGCTCAAAACGGAGCAACGGTTCAACACATACACACGAAATAAGATTAAAGGACAAGCTGTCCCAAAACAGCCACTAAGCACTTTGCAATCATCGAAACAACATGCTACAGGAACATCACATGGCACCAAAGGGCATGGCAAGCATGTAAATGTCAAGCACTACAAACATGATCGAAGAGCTACTACCAAACACCAATATAACATGCTCAAAACATCATGGCAAGATTGTAAAAGATAACAGTTTCACAGACTTAGTGAAATAAACTGAACATGGCTGCAACAACGACAAGTAGGCATGTTTGCAAGCTTGTGCAACTCATCTCAGAGCATATCATGGCATGTAAAGATAACCAACAACAAGAATACATGTTTATGAAGCTACTCATGGCAAGAACATGGTCATATGATGCATAGAACACTAGCTATTCACATGGCAAAACTGAACTTACTGTTAACAGGCTGATAGAAACATTTTATAGCAAATTGAGAGAAAGAAAGAGACAATCTAAAGCAACCAATAATTACAAACAAGGACATGGATGGATAGAACATAACATGGACTTCAAGACATGGTCATTGGACATCCCAAAACATTCATGGATTTGAGTGGGGCATCAAGCAAACATGGCATCAGGATATAACAGTTTTAGACTTAGCAGTTTTCAACAAGTCTCAGGAATCAGCAAACAACGAGTAGGCCACTTTACAAGCTTGTTGCACTCACCACAAGGCATATCATGAAAATTGGATTGCACCACAGCAAAGATGACATGCCATAGTTCCTAACACATGTTGACATGTAGCTCAAACAAAAATCACACAAAACGATATGAAAAAGACAAATGAGCAAGTTATAACAAGTTTCCGCACTTAACAGCACCATGCACTTTTGCAATAGAGATAAACATGTCAACATGCAATCTAACATGAATGCAACAGCCACCATCATGTATAGCATCACTAGATGAACAATTTGACATATCATACACTCTATTTGGACCAACATGCACAAAGATACAACCTCACAAACATGCTAACATATTGTTGACAAATAACAAGGACTGAGCAGTAACATCACATAGCAGTTTTACACAACCACGAGTCAAACATGACCCCACGATGAAGGAGAACATAGCCCCACGTAGTTGTGTATTTTATTTCGGATCCTCTGTCAAGTTATCTACAACTGGACATTACCAAATTCCAATCTGCCACATAACCGCGGGCACGGCTTCCGAAAGATCATAACCCTGCAGGGGTGTCCCAACTTAGCCCATCACAAGCTCTCACGATCAGCAGAGGTAAAAACCCCTTATCTTAAGAACAACCCGATGAGACTCGGAATCCAGGTGCACAAGAGATTTCGACAATGGTAAATCAAGTTCAGCAAGACCGCCCGGCGTGTCGACACCCTGATAGTAGCCATGCGTATCTCGTCTCAGGCCACGTTCGGATTGGCTAAGTTTCCGGCTGGCACACCCATTGGTGGCCTCAGCTGCTGCCATTTTGGACAACCACTCATGAGGAGCACTGGCCCAGGTTGTAAATTAAGTCCTCGGGTACCCGTAAGTCCCTATGTAAGTTTTTAGTTATTAGGCAAATGGTAAAACCAAAGTTGGGCCTTGCTGGAGTAGTTTTATTCAAGCAAACTGTCAAGGGGTCCCCATATACCCAATCACGTTAGGAATGCAAAATCAAGGAACATAACACCAGTTTATCGGTTCTTAAGGCGGCTGTCGGGGAAACTGATCCACCCACGAACACCTATGGGGACGGAGCCCCTTTTCGGTACGGCAGGGGGCGGAGATCGCACAAAGAGCAGATCGAAGCGAGACACACGAGCAGTTTACCCAGGTTCGGGCTGCACGGATGCGCAAAACCCTACTCCTGCTTTGGTTTGTATTGAGTTCTTGCTCGGGAGCGCTGAGAGCTACAGTACACTTCAGCAGCTAACGAGACCGAGCGTGAGAGTGTTCGAAATCGCTAACCCCCCTCTACGTTGCGCATGGGCCTCCTTTTATATGCTCAAGGGGTCACCGACAGGTGGCAATGCAGTTGAGGGTAAAAAGGGGAAAGTGTTGCAGTTGGTACAGCTACCTGTATAGTGTTCCATACCTAACCCTGACGGCAGGGGACAAGGGCATTAAATGCCCATCGCCGTCGCCCAAACAGTGCAAAAAGGGCCGTCAAGGGCGCCACCGTTCGCCACGATGGCCACCTTGTCAGCGCCGCTTGCCACCGTGTACCCCTGGCTGCACAGCCTTCCGCCACGTGCGCCTGGAAGGGTCCCAGAGCGACACGTGGGTGGATGTGCTGGAGCGCGGGTACTGAGTGGAAGCTTGCCGCGGCAAGCGCCTTGCCGCGGTCGCTATCTTGTCGCTTCCAGGAGCTTGTCGCTCACCGGGCCTTGCCGGGACGCGTGGCGCGTCCCGACAAGTTTCTTGAGATGCCTTGGTTGGCCTTCCCGGCAAGCTCCTCTTGCCAGGGTCTTGCGCCTCGAGTGGCCTCCCCGGCAAGCTCCTCTTGCCGGGGCCTTGTCTCCTTGGCTTGAATACTTTGTTCTTGAATGGCTCCAAAGGAACCACGGAGGTCCTTGGCGGTCACCCGACAAGCCTTGCCGCGGGACGCTGCGACTGCCCGTGCACAAGTTCGGGATACTAGGGTACCCCTACTTTAGTACACCGACAGGAGCCCCCGGGCCTGGGCCATACACGGTGCCGAGCGCTGTTGGGCCAGGCCCAAAACAGTGCACGGGCACGCGCGGCCTGGGTCGTGCCGTATCTTTCTCCGTATCCACCGCGCCCTCCCTTAACGACACGCGTTTAATGCGGCGTCGTGGGAGAGATCGTGGGCGGTTTCTTTATTCGGAAATGCGGAACGTCCGCCCCCTCCCCCCATATAAGCAGGGGAAACAGGGGCAGTTCGTCCATTCGCCCGTTGCTACATCAACCTGGAAAGTCTCCGCCATTCCCCTTCTTCCTAGAGCTGAAAGAGAGCAGCGCTCCGCCCCCCCATCGCCACCAGCACCACCAGCGCTGTCGACCTCCCTCACCGCTTCCGCCATGGCTCCGAAAGGCGAGAAGGGGAAGGCTGCGAAGTCGGCCGAGGCGCTGCGGCTAGCGGCGCTGCGAAAGACGCGGGCTGTCTTCCCCCCCAAGCTTGCCGCGAGGACGCTGAGGGAGAACTACTACCTCTTCTGGTCGGGGGAGACGCGGGCGCATCCGTGCACCAAGGTACTCCCAGCCGTTGCTTGTAAAATGGCTCCGAACGGATATGCGTTCTTCGCCTTGTTGTTCTACTGTGGGCTCTGCCGCCTTTCTCTGAATTCTTCTGCGACATCATGAACACCTACGGGTTCCACCTCCTTGACTTCACCCCCAACGCCGTTTTGACCATGGCAGTTTTCGCACATCTCTACGAAAACTTTGTCGGAGTCTTCCCGAATGTAGCCCTTTTCCGCCACTTCTTTATGCCTTGAGTCGAGAGAGGAGAGCCTTTGTCCGGCGGAGTCTCCTGGATCTCGAGAGCCCACAAGAAGGAAGCTTATCTGGAGGGAGAGCTCCGCAGCAAATGGGTGGAATGGAGAGCCAATTGGTGTTGGATTGTCGAGGAGAACCCGCAGCCATTTACCACCCGGCGCCAAGCTCCAGTAGTGCGCGACAACGATTGGAGCGACCTGGCCCGGAAGACGGTAGACTGAAGATAGACACTGCCCGGATCCGACGCCTCAGGCTTGCCGGGCTCACTGTAGGCGCAGTTGGCGCAGATTTCCTTCGCCGCCGCATCGCCCCCTTGCAGGAGAGGAAGAGGCCCGCCTGGGAGTTTGAGAACGCGGCGGATATCATGAGGCTGCGCCTGGGCCTCAACTTCAATTTCACTGTCCTGGAGCTCAACGCGATGCTCCAGGAGCTGTTCAAGTATGACCCCGACCATCCCGAAGTATTCAGGTTGCCGAGGGGCGTCGTTCCACTATGCAACAACTCTGCGCTCAGCCGCATCCGCGCAATGATGCCGCTGTTCGACTCGCATGGGATTGACCCAACTTTGCAGGAGCCTGCCGACGACGCCGTGCAGGCATTCTTCGATGGCTTAGAAGAAGTGCCGATCGGCTCCGACGAGAAGAAGGGCCTCACCCGCGACACCACTGATAAGGAGATGGCGTACATCGCCACCAGGCTGGAAGAGGCGGCGGCAGCCGAGGCCGCGGGCGAGTTCGGATTCACCGTGGAGGAGGCGGATGCAGCAAAGGCGGCAAGCCTTGCCGAGCGAGGGGAGTTTGTCGGTGAGGGAGAGCCTGCCGGGGAAGACGCCGAGTCGAGCGAGCCCGCCGAGCAGGGTGTCGGGTCGAGCGAGCCCACCGAGCATGGCGACGAGTCGAGCGAGTTTGCCGAGGATACTAGCGGCTCGCTGGAGATCGGCTCCTCTTCCTCCTCGTCTTCAGGTAGCTCGCCACCAGCAGATCCTCCAGCTCCACCAAGAAGGCGTCTCCGCAAGGCCGGGGACGTAACGGAGCGGCAGACGGGTCAACAGCCGCTACGCCGCGCGACACGCTCCACCGCGGCAAGCAAGGTCGCCGCGGGAGCACCTCACGCATCTGCTGCAACTGAAGCGGGGTCTTCCCAGACCACCACTTCTGCTCCTGCCGCTCCTCACGCCATGGCGGCAGCCGGAGCGGGGTCGTCTCAGACCACCGCCACTGCTCCCGCCAAGCGGCCAAGGGAGCCTACTCCTCCGCCTCCTCGCGCCGGGCGTGAGCCAGACTTCCACTTCTCCGCGCTCAGCTCCGACGAGGAAGAAGAAGAGTAAGACTTTGTTGTTCTTGTATTTCTTCGATTTTCTGCTGTTTTTTCTTGTATCTCATTTGCCTCACTCTGAACCTGTTCCTTTTTTCAGAACTCTGGCCCAGAGGGCGGCAAAGAGAGCCAAGGTCCCGATGATTGTCATCGAGGACGAGCCCACCATGCCAGCAGGGGGTGCGCCTGAGACAAACTTGTCGGACCCGGCAACTGATCTTCAGAGCAGCCCCCAGCGCAGCCCCCAGCGTAAGTTTATGGTTTACTTTCCGCTGTTAGGCGCGCGTGGGAGTTCTATCTTTGCTGATGTTTTGTTGATTTGTGTAGGAGCAGAGCAGCCACCCCAGGAGCACCCGGAGACTGCCCCCGACGTGCCTTCTGCTTCAACTACGCCGCCAAGGGGGAGTTCTCCGGCAAGGGAGAGTCCTCCGCCAAGGGCGAATTCTCTGCCAAGGGCGAGTTCTCCGGCGAGGGACAGCACCAGCGGCCCTCCGCCGGCGGGGACTACAACTACGCCGCCAAGGGAGAGCTCTCCGGCAAGGGAGCTTGCCGAGGAGCCGGCTCGCGCAGGTAATCCTCTCGCTTCAAACTTCCCTTGGGCTTTTCTTCTTTTTTGGATATTTGCTTGACTATTTTCTCCCCTTTCCGGCCGTTAGATCCATTTGCTACGGAGCCGATGGAGACGGAGGTTGCTGATGAAGAGAACGCGCGCGGCAATACCGGCAACGCCGTTGCCACCGAAGAGGCGGCCGGTGCTGACGATCCCGCCGGCGAAGAGGCCGCCAAGGCTGCTGCCGCAGCAGCTGGCGAGGGGTCCGGCGATCGCACTGACGGCCCTGAGGACGCAGGAGCGCCAGGCGCTACACCGACTGCCGATCCCTCCGCCGCAGCCGCAGCCCCAGGATCCGAAGAGCCCGAGCCAGGCGCCTACTTGAAGGCCGGCGACGGCGTCTTCATCAAACTCCTCTGGGCCTCAAGCTCCAGGGCGCCGGTTGAGGGAGAAGTCTTCGACGGAGAGGTACTTGCCTCCTCCGGGCTGACGCTCGTGGACGCGCCGAGCAGCAGCAGCGGCGAGTCTGAGGAAGAGCAGCTGCTGCGGAAGCAGCTGTCGCTCTACCGCGCTCGAAAGGCAAACTGGCGTCCAGAGAGGCGCTTGCCGCGAGGGCGGGAGCTGACATTGAGAAGCGCGCAGAGGAGCTCCGGGGTCTTCACCAGGCAGCTCTCCGGTCCTTGGCAGAGGAGCGGGAGCAACTTGCCGAGGAGCGGACGACCTTCTTCCTTGAGAAGGCCGAGGTCGAAGAGCAACATAGGCTTGCCGGCGAGAAGCTATCTGCGCAGGAAGGCGAGCTGGCGCAGCGGAAGGTCAACCTCGACGGCCATGAGGAGGACCTTGCCGCGCGCGAGCAATCACTTGGCGGGGCCCTCCAGGAGGCAAAGGACGCTGTCGCAGCTGCCGAGGTCGCCAAGAAGGAGCTGGAGACGAAGGTGACGCAGCTGGAGGCCGACCTCAAGGCGAGAGGCGAAGAGATCGCCGCGCTCAAGCTTGAACGTGAGAAGGACGCCCACGGCCACTCAGAGCTGCAGGTCCGCCTCTCCGAGAAGGGCAAGGAGCTCGCCGCCGCCAAGGACTCCAACGCCGATCTTGAGTTGAAGCTGGCCACTTTGACCAAGACGCTGGACGGTGCCAAGGAGCGGGAGGCGACCTTGAAGGAGGAGATCAGGGCCGAAAAGGCGTTGCTGGAGAGTGCTGCCGTCACCCAGAACATCTTCAGGGAGACCGTCGAGCACTGGACGGAGGGTCTTGTCAATGCTACCGCAGACATCGACAGGGAGCTGGCGCAGCTGGGGGCGAAGTATCTCGGGTATTCCTCCGACGAGAACCTCCACCCCAGCGCCAAGCTCATGCTGTTCTTCAAAGGCGTGGCGAAGGCCCTCCAGCAACTCCAGGAGAGGATCCCAAAGCAGCTGGCGGACGAGTCGCGCAAGCTCTGCGCGGGAGCCCTGCAAAAGGTGTTGGTGAAGGTGGCCTTCTGCAACCCGGGCCTCAACCTCACCAACGTCCTCAAGTCCCTGCCATCGGACGCTGATATGGACGCTCTCAAGGACCTTGTCGCACCCATTTTGGACAAGGTGAGCGGCATTAAGAGGGTTGAGGGCGGCCGCGTAGACTAGGCCGCCTGTCTTCTTCTTTCCTCGTTGCTGCTGGTTATGTTATGAAAACAATCTGTTAGAGCTGCGGCAAGCTATCTTTGTAGTATAACTCTATTCTGGGTAATGGTTGCAACGTTATTTCCTTTACTTCATCCCTTGCTTTGTATGTTTTTGCCCTACGCTTTTAGGGAACTTGCCAATGCGGGCACCTTTGCCGCGAGCGCTGAGTGCGGAACGTCAGCAGCCTGCGGGCGATGCCGTTACCGACAACAAACCTTGTCGCAACCAGTTGCAGCACACTTAGGTTGTTGAGCGGGCTCGAAAACAAAGTAAGGGCGCGACACTAGTCGCAGCACACTTAAGTCGTTGAGCGAACTCGAAACAATGTAAGGGCACAACTAGCTACGAGTTGGTTCCTCCGCGCACAGGTTTTCCATACAAAGCACGGTCGTTCAAGGAAGATAACCTAAAAATTTAAAAAATTTGATTGCTCAAACTTTGGCAACTTAGCTTTTCTGTTGTTTGCTTCCCGGCAAGGCGAAACTTTCTTGAACGACGCCTGGTCCATACCACTATCTTCTCCTTCCCCCCCGGCAAACTTGTGGGCGAGGGGACCTTCCTTTCCTTGAGAAAAAGAAAGAAGAGAAAACAAAGATATGGAGCCTTAAGGCTCGTTATTGCTTACCGGTGGTAGGTGCTGCACAAGGTGTCAGATAACACATGCAGAAAATAAAAGGCATGAAATCGACAAGATGTGCGGAGCACATGAGCTTTACTGATGCACGGGGTCTGCGCCCGGCTTTGTACAAAGGATTACATGCAACAGCGGCAAGGCTTGTACAAAAGGTGGTTGCCGGAACGGGTCACGGCAACCGCGCCTTACGGGTAAAACTTACGAAGATGCTCGATGTTCCAGGAGTTGCTCACCGGAAAGCCATCTTCGGTCTCAAGGCGGACAGTGCCAGGCCAAGTGACTCGTTTCACCCGACAAGGGCATTCCCACTTCGGCGTCAACTTGTTGGAATTCTTGGCGGACTAAACGCGCCGAAGAACAAGGTCGCCTTCCTCGAGACTTCTGGCATTAACTTTGCGGCTATGGTTGCGGCGCAAAGCTTGCTGGTAGCGAGCAGCTCGTACAGTAGCCTGAAGACGGTCTTCCTCAAGGAGCAGCGCGTCATCTTGTCGCAGCTGCTCTTGCTCGAGCTCATCATAAGCGAGCACTCGAGGTGACCCGTATACGAGTTCCGTGGGGAGAACTGCCTCTGCTCCATAGACTAGAGAGAAAGGTGTCTGTCCAGTGGCTCGATTTGGCGTCGTCCTGATCGACCAAAGAACCACCGGCAGCTCCTCGATCCAGTTTGTTCCGCACTTGTGCATCCTGTCGAAAGTTCTGGTCTTGAGGCCACGCAGCACTTCAACATTTTCCCTCTCCGCTTGACCGTTGCTTCTCGGGTGAGCAACAGAAGCGAAGCAGACCTTGGCGCCAAGATCTTGGACGTACTGCATGAAGGTGCGGCTCATGAATTGCGTACCATTGTCGGTGATGATCCTGTTAGGGATCTCGAAACGACAAACAATCGACCTGAAGAACTTGACTGCTGACTGTGCGGTCACCTTTCTCACTGGTTCCACTTCCGGCCACTTTGTGAACTTGTCGATTGCAACGTACAAGTACTCAAAGCCCCCGGCTGCACGGGGAAAGGGGCCGAGGATGTCGAGCCCCCAGACCGAAAATGGCCAGGATAAAGGGATCGTCTGGAGAGATTGAGCTGGCTGGTGTATCTGCTTGGAATGGAACTGGCACGCTTCACACTTGGTTACTTGTGCAGTTGCATCCTGGAGGGCTGTCGGCCAAAAGAAACCTTGCCGGAATGCTTTGCCGGCAAGTGCTCTTGCGCCAATGTGGTGACCACATATGCCTCCATGTATCTCTGGCAACAGCTTTTGTCCGTCTTCTCGGGGAATACACTTCAATTTCACACCGTTGAGCCTTGTTCTGTACAGTGTGTTATCAACAAACTTGTACATACTTGACTGTCGGGCTACTCTTTCTGCTTCTTCTTGCTCTTCGGGAAGTTCTCCTGTCTGAAGGAAACAGACAATCTGTTGTGCCCATGCTGGAGCTTGTGGCTCGACAACAAGGACTAAAGGCACATCTGCTGCTGCGGGAACATCCGCTTCTACGGCGAGAACTTGCGGCTCAGCCGGAGCTTGATGTTCCCCGGCAAGCTTGCCGGAGCAAAACTTGTCGGGAGCGTTTGCTTCAACGGAACAAACCCTAGGGCTTGCCGGAGCAGACTACTCCTCAGCATTCTTGGTGTTGATCTTGGGGACTTTCTTGGCGGCGGCTTCGGGAAGCTCTGCCGGAAAATAGTCACCAGAAATCAACTTCCTCTTCTTGCTTTGTCCAGTTGACGGTGTTACGGATGGTTGAGTCAGCTTGAGCACGAAGATCCCTGGTTCCACAGGTAACTTAAGTGCGGCGCACTTCGACAGGCCATCTACGATGTCGTTCTGAGCTCTTAGAACATGTTCCATCTGTAGGCCGTCAAAGTGCTCTTCAAGCTTTCTCACTTCATCGACGTAAGCTTCCATCAACGGACTCTGATAGTTCTTGTTTACTTGGCGGACGACAAGCTACGAGTCACCCCTGACAATGAGCTTCTTGATCCCAAGGTATGCCGCGATCCTGAGACCGACAAGCAAACCCTCATACTCTGCAGTATTGTTTGTTGCTTGCTCCTTGGAAAAGTGCATCTGGACTACGTACTTGAGGTGCTCTCCGGTGGGTGCGACAAGCAGCACGCCAGCACCGGCGCCTTGCAGCGAGAAGGCACCATCAAAGTACATCAGCCACTCTTTGTTTGCTTCCTTGACGGGGATGCTCGTTTCTGGAATCTCTTTGTCTGGTGTTGGCGTCCACTCTGCTATGAACTCTGACAATGCTCTGCTTTGGATAGTTGGAGTGCTTTCAAACTTGAGGCCAAAGCTTGACAGTTCCAGTGCCCACTCAACAATCCTGCCTGTTGCTTCTGGATTCTGCAGTATCCTTTTCAGCGGAAAGCGAGTGACAACTGTGATCTCATGTGCTTGGAAGTAATGGCGCAGCTTTCTCGAGGCCATTAGAAGGCCGAAAAGCAATTTCTGCACGCCAGAGTACCTTGATCTAGCCCCCTGCAGAAGGGAGCTGACAAAGTAAACTGGGCGCTGCACCATTTTCTTCTGTATCTCCTCTTGTGCCTGCGCAGATCCATCTTTGTCAGGACCAAAGCTTGTCGGGGAAGCCCCCTGCTTGTCGCTGGATGCGCTTTGCCGTGGTTGCTGGCTCATCATATGCCTCCCTCTCCGCTACTAATGCAGCACTAACCACTTGATTGGTTGCCGCTAGATACAGCAGCAACTTCTCTTGTGGCTTAGGTGCGACAAGTATTGGAGTGGAGGATAGGTATCTCTTCAAGTCTTTCAGCGCAGCCTCCACTTCCAGAGTCCATTTCATTGGACCTGCCTTTTTCAAAATTTTGAAAAACGGCAGGGCGCGCTCAGCGGACTTAGAGATAAACCTACTGAGAGCAGCCACGCAACCGGCAAGTCTTCGTACATCCTTGAAACGCTTCGGTGCTTCAATCTGCTCGATGGCCTTGATCTTGTCGGGATTGGCTTCAATTCCCCTCTGAGACACGAAGAACCCGAGAAGCTTGCCGGAAGGGACTCCAAACACACACTTCTCGGGGTTGAGCATGAGCTGGATCTTGCACAGATTTGCAAAGGTCTCGTCTAAATCTTGAATCAGGGTTGCCCTGTCTTTGCTCTTGACCACTATGTCATCCATGTATGCTTCTACATTTCTGTGTATCTGTGGCTCAAAAGCTGTATGGACTACCCTTGCAAATGTTGAACCAGCATTCTTTAAACCGAAAGGCATCCGTATGAAACAGTACGTGCCACATGGAGTAATGAATGCGGTCTTCTCCTCATCCTCTTCTGCCATGAAGATCTGATGGTATCCTGAGTATGCGTCAAGAAATGAAAGCAAGTCACATCCAGCCGTGGAGTCAACAATCTGGTCAATGCGCGGCAAGGGAAATGGGTCTTGGGACAAGCTTTATTCACATCGGTGAAATTGATACAAAGCCTCCATTTCCCGTTCGCCTTACGCACGACTACAGGATTGGCCAACCACGTAGGATGGAGCACTCATCTGACAAGGCCTGCTGCTTCCAACTTCTTGATTTCTTCTACGATAAATTCTTGGCGCTCCACTGCTTGTTTCCTGACTTTCTGCTTGACGGGCCGCGCATGAGGACAGACGGCAAGGTGGTGCTCAATTACTTTCCTGGGAACACCGGGGATGTCAGACGGTTGCCACGCAAACACGTCGACGTTCGCCCGCAGGAAAGCAACGAGCGCACTTTCCTATTTAGGGTCAAATGTGGCATTGATGGTGAAGGTACCACCAGTGCCGTCCTCCTTGACGGACACCTTCTTGGTCGCTGGCGGAGCTGCCATCGTCTTCTTACACTTGCCGGTGGAGCTCGATGGTGCGTCCTCGACGGTAGCGCAGCACTCCGAAGAGGTGCGCTTGCCGGAGTGGTCATCAGAGCTCTTGCCGGACTTGGTCTTCTTCTTCCCCCCGGGAGCTTCAGCGGCAAGTGTCTTGCTATCTGTTGCGGCTGATGCTTCCCGATAGATCTTGTCGGCGCAAATAAGGACATCCTTCTTGTCGCCAGGGACAGAGATGACGCTTATCGGGACTGGCATCTTCAGCATGTTGTACGTGTAGTGAGAGGCTGCCATGAACTTGGCGAGTGCTGGAAGGCCAAGTATCCCATTGTAAGGCAATGGAAAATCGGCAACGTCAAATGTGACCCTCTCAGTCCTGAAGTTCAGCTCGCCGCCAAATGTTACTGGTAACGTGATCTTCCCCTTTGGCTTGCTCCTTCCCAGGTTGATTCCTTGGAATGTGCCGGTCTCTTCGAGCTCGCTGTCAGGGATCTGGAGTTTCTGGAGTACAGCGGAGGAGATCATATTCAAGCCGGCCCCGCCGTCAACTAGCATCTTAGTGACCTTGAGGTTGCGGATAGTTGGTGAGACCAACATCGGCAAGCACCTGACCGCAGTTGTGCGATCAGGGTGGTCCTCAATATCAAAGATGATAGGCGTGCTGGACCATTTCAGAAGCTTGCGCGATTCGACAGGTGGTTATGCCACATTGACTTCCCGCACCCACTGTTTGAGTTGGCGGTGTGAAGTATGCAAAGAAGCACCGTCGTCAACGCACAAGACTTCTGTGGCTTTCTGGAACTCCTGCTCACTGGTCTCTACATCATCCATGTCTTTGTCGTCGTCGTCATCTTCATCCTTGTCGCGGCCGCGAGGAGGTCTGTCTCCTTGTCGCTGCTTGGCCTTGCCGCGGCGTCCTCCCCGGTCGGTGAATGTCCTCTTCTTGCCGGATCCTCCATCACCTCCTTGGGCCTTCTCCTTGTCGCGCCGCTCGTACTCAGCCTTTTGCTGCTCGACGAGCTGCTCGACCCTCTTGCAGTTCTGGAGGTCGTGGCCCTTGGTGTGGTGGATCTTGCAGTACTGCTTGTCGGTGCTGTCCTGCTTGTCGGCGGCCGCCACAGCCTGACAGTTGGTGCAAGCGGTAGTTTCCTTGCCGGAGCTACCAACTTTGGCTCTCTCGGCGCCACCTCCGTTGCCGGACTGCTCAACGACTAGCACCTCTTTGTTTTTCTTCTTCCTGTTGTTCCGCCGCCGGTTTTTCTTTGCCAGGGCGGCATCTTCGCTGTCAGATCCTCCTGCTCCTGTATCCTCTCTGGGGAGTTTCCTCCCTTCCTCAGCACGTGCGCACTTGTCAGCCAGGGCGTACAGCTCACTGACGTCCCTGATCTTGCACATCGCCATCTCCTCCCTCATCCTGCGGTTACGCACGTTCTGATGGAACACGCTGATAATAGCGACAGGGTGGACATTTGGGATGTTGTGCTGTACACGGCTAAATCTCTGCATATACTTGCGCAGGGGTTCTCCTTCCTTCTGGGCGAGCAGATGAAGGTCACTTTCTTGGCCATGGGGTTTGTGGCCGCCCGTAAAGGCGCCGACAAACTGATTGCACAGGTCAGCCCAGGAGGATATGGAGTTGTCCGGCAAGTGCATGAGCCAGGACCTGACGTTGGGCTTGAGTACCAGCGGGAAGTAGTTGGCAAGGATCTTGTCGTCTCGCCCCCTGGCAGCTTGCACCGCGATGGTGTAGATGCTGAGGAACTCCGACGGATGCGTCTTGCCGTCGTACTTCTCCGGTACGTCTGGTTTGAAATTCTTCATGCTGGGCCACTGGACTTGCCGCAGCTCACGGGTAAACGCAGGACAACCTACCGCGTAAAGCAAGTCGCCTGGTTCCCCTGGCGCATGCATGTCGACAGCGGGCCCAGCGCGCAGGTATGATTGACGCCGCGCTTCTCTTCGGCGCTCGATGCGGGTACGAGCATCTTCTTGCTGTCGTTCGTGAAGAACTTGGCGCTGATCACGGTGAGCTCGTGGATCTGACGACGTAGTGGAGTCGCTGTCGAGGTTGATCCGGCGAGTCGGCGATTTTGGCCTTCGGGGCGGAGAGTGCACGGTGGTTGCACCCCCACCAGTCTTGTCGCCATCGGCCCATGCCTGGCTGACTTGCCGCGGCTGCGATGTGCTCGGCTGCCGCGGAGTGTCGCCGTTGGCGAAGGCGATGAGACTCTGAATGGTGGCCCTCTAGTCGTCGGCCTTGTCTGCCACTGGAGGGAAGTCTAGGAGAAGTTGAGCTCATGCCAGAGCTTCTGCTGGAGTGGCGGGTAGCGGTGGCGAGCGGTGCGAGGAGCGGGATATGCTCGGACTTCTAACTACGTTAGAAGGAGCAGTATCCCGTCCAGGCGACCGTGCCTTGCTCGTGCCGGCATGTTGGCGTGCATGCTGGTCTTGAGCGTCCCGAGATCCACCAGCTCGATCTTGGTTCAGCAAGCGTATGGTACCGTGAGTACCATGACGCTGCCGGTCCCGCGCCTCCTGAGATGGGCGCGGTGCATGCATGGACGCCGAGGTCTTGGAGTGCGCCCGGTCGTTGTGGGAGTCGACTACGCCGCCGACGGGCAGCGCATCCTTGTCCTTGGACCTGGCTGCACCGTGAGCTCCCTCGTCGGCGCCCGTTTTTCCGCCGGCGTCTACCCCACCAGCCGTTGGCTCCGGCGGTGGTGGGATCGACGCGGACGGAGCAGCTGCCTCCGAAGCCTTCTTCTTCGGCGGCATGTTGATGAAGATGATGAAGATCTAGCTCGTGTGGATGCCGGATCAGGTTCACACAACCTCGACGCACCCCTACCTGGCGCGCCAAAGATGTCGGGGAAACTGATCCACCCACGAACACCTATGGTGACGGAGCCCCTTTTCGGTACGGCAGGGGGCGGAGATCACACAAAGAGCAGATCGAACCGAGACACACGAGCAGTATACCCAGGTTCGGGCCGCACGGATGCGCAAAACCCTACTCCTGCTTTGGTTTGTATTGAGTTCTTGCTCGGGAGCGCTAAGAGCTACAGTACACTTCAGCAGCTAACGAGACCGAGCATGAGAGTGTTCGAAATCGCTAACCCCCCTCTACGTTGCGCATGGGCCTCCTTTTATATGCTCAAGGGGTCACCGACAGGTGGCAACGCAGTTGAGGGTAAAAAGGGGAAAGTGTTGCGGTTGGTACAACTACCTGTACAGTGTTCCATACCTAACCCTGACGGCAGGGGAGAAGGGCATTAAATGCCCATCGCCGTCGCCCAAACAGTGCAAAAATGGCCGTCAGGGGCGCCACCATTCGCCACGATGGCCACCTTGTCAGCGCCGCTTGCCACCGTGTACCCCTGGCTGCACAGCCTTCCGCCACGTGCGCCTGGAAGGGTCCGAGAGCGACACGTGGGTGGATGTGCTGGAGCGCGGGTACTGAGTGGAAGCTTGCCGCGGCAAGCGCCTTGCCGCAGTCGCTATCTTGTCGCTCACCGGGCCTTGCCGGGACGCGTGGCGCGTCGCGGCAAGTTTCTTGAGATGCCTTGGTTGGCCTTCCCGGCAAGCTCCTCTTTCCAGGGTTTTGCGCCTCGAGTGGCCTCCCCGGCAAGCTCCTCTTGCTGGGGCCTTGTCTCCTTGGCTTGAATACTTTGTTCTTGAATGGCTCCAAAGGAACCACGGAGGTCCTTGGCGGTCACCCGGCAAGCCTTGCCGCGGGACGCTGCGACTGCCCGTGCACAAGTTCGGGATACTAGGGTACCCCTACTTTAGTACACCGACAGCGGCATGAGTGGAACAAAACATCGAGCAAAAGGCCAAGCCATCCACCCATTGCCAAGTATATATGTGCATTAATTTAATTAAGATATATTGTGATATTCCAACATCCAAGTTCCAACATGGAGCAATCTTCATCTTGACCTGCAACCAACAATGCTATTAGTGGGGCTGAGGGAGCAGTAACATAGCCAAACAATGGTTTGCTGGGATGGTGTCAAAGGTTAGAGGTTTCATGGCAACAAGGAGGGGCTGACAACAAATAGATAGCTAGCGCGACATATAGTGATAGCATCAAGACAATTAGCATAGCAATGATAGTAATGAGATCCAAGGTGACGGTCATCTTGCCTGAGATCCCGCAAGGAAGAATATGGATTCCATGAAGAAGACGAAGAAGAAGCCACGAAGACGAACCAAGTGTAGTCGAACGAATCCTCACGATCGCAAGGAAACAGGAATAACGAGAGAAGCAAAACAACACGGTAAACACACAACATATAACAAGACATGATGCTCAACCAAGTATGATGCATGACAAGTCTACAAGATGCAAATCATGGCAAGAGATGATGCATACTAGACCACACAACAAATCAAGTTTAAATGAGGCCGCAAACAACCTATAACAATTCCGGTAAGTCCTCATATGGAAGTTTCAAAATTGGTCCATATCTGAACAAACCTTAAGTTCAAGTTGTTAAACATCAAGTTAACATGCACCATGATGATCTACTCGAAATTCTAGTCAAGTTACATATAAAGTTCATTTAATTCAGAGCTACGACCTAGAAGATATGAGCAAAACAAGTCAAGGAAGGCATAGATGCAAAATGCACTCAAACATCAAGCATACACTCTCCAAACATGTAAACAACATGATATTATGCATCTACATGAAAAAACACACAAGTTTCATATAGGAAACGCTCAAAACGGAGCAACGGTTCAACACATACACACGAAACAAGATTAAAGGACAAGCTGTCCCAAAACAGCCAATAAGCACTTTGCAATCATCAAAACAACATGCTACAGGAACATCACATGGCACCAAAGGGCATGGCAAGCATGTACATGTCAAGCACTACAAACATGATCCAAGAGCTACTACCAAACACCGATATAACATGCTCAAAACATCATGGCAAGATTGCAAAAGATAAGAGTTTCACAGACTTAGTGAAATAAACTGAACATGGCCACAACAACGACAAGTAGGCATGTTTGCAAGCTTGTGCAACTCATCTCAGAGCATATCATGGCATGTAAAGATAACCAACAAAAAGAATACATGTTTATGAAGCTACTCATGGCAAGAACATGGTCATATGATGCATAGAACACTAGCTATTCACATGGCAAAACTGAACTTGCTGTTAACAGGCTGATAGAAACATTTTATAGCAATTTGAGAGAAATAAAGAGACAAGCTAAAGCAACCAATAATTGCAAACAAGGATATGGATGGATAAAACATAACATGGACTTCAAGACATGGTCATTGGACATCCCAAAACATTCATGGATTTGAGTGGGGCATCAAGCAAACATGGCATCAGGATATAACAGTTTTTGACTTAGCAGTTTTCAACAAGTCTCGGGAATCAGCAAACAACGAGTAGGCCACTTTACAAGCTTGTTGCACTCACCACAAGGCATATCATGAAAACTGGATTGCACCACAGCAAAGATGACATGCCATAGTTCCTAACACATGTTGACATGTAGCTCAAACAAAAAATCACACAAAAAGATATGAAAAAGACAAATGAGCAAGTTATAACAAGTTTCTGCACTTAACAGGAACATGCACTTTTGCAATAGAGATAAACATGTCAACATGCAATCTAACATGAATGCAACAGCCACCATCATGTATAGCATCACTAGATGAACAATTTGACATATCATACACTCTATTTGGACCAACATGCACAAAGATACAACCTCACAAACATGCTAACATATTGTTGACAAACAACAAGGACTGAGCAGTAACATCACATAGCAGTTTTACACAACCACGAACAAACATAACCCCACGATGAAGGAGAACATAACCCCACGCGGTTGTGTATTTTATTTCGGATCCTCTGTCAAGTTATCTACAACCGGACATTAACAAATTCAAATCTGCCACATAACCGCGGGAACGGCTTCCGAAAGATCATAACCCTGCAGGGGTGTCCCAACTTAGCCCATCACAAGCTCTCACGATCAGCAGAGGTAAAAACCCCTTATCTTAAGGACAACCCGATCAGACTCGGAATCCAGGTGCACAAGACATTTCGACAATGGTAAAACAAGTTCAGCAAGACCGCCCGGCGTGTCGACACCCTGATAGTAGCCACGCGTATCTCGTCTCAGGCCACGTCCGGATTGTCTAAGTTTCCGGCTGGCACACCCGTTGGTGGCCTCAGCTGCTGCCATTTTGGACCAACACTCATGAGGAGCACTGGCCCAGGTTGTAAATTAAGTCCTCGGGTACCCGTAAGTCCCTATGCAAGTTTTTAGTTATTAGGCAAATGGTAAAACCAAAGTTGGGCCTTGCTGGAGGAGTTTTATTCAAAGCAAACTATCAAGTGGTCCCCATATACCCAATCGTGTTAGGAACGCAAAATCAAGGAACATAACACCAGTTTATCGTTTCTTAAGGCGGCATGTGTGGAACAAAACACCGAGCAAAAGGCCAAGCCTTCCACCCATTGCCAAGTATATAGGTGCATTAATTTAATTAAGAGATATTGTGATATTCCAACATCCAAGTTCCAACATGGAGCAACCTTCATCTTGACCTACAACTAACAATGCTATTAGAGGGGCTGAGGGAGCAGTAACATAGCCAAACAACGGTTTGCTGGGATGGTGTCAAAGGTTAGAGGTTTCATGGCAACAAGGAGGGGCAGACAACAAATAGATAGCTAGCGCGACATATAGCGATAGCATCGAGACAATTAACATAGCAATGATAGTAATGAGATCCAAGGTGACGGTCATCTTGCCTGAGATCCCGCAAGGAAGAATATGGATTCCATGAAGAAGACGAAGAAGAAGCCACGAAGACGAACCAAGTGTAGTCGAACGAATCCTCACGATCGCAAGGAAACAGGAATAACGAGAGAATCAAAACAACACGGTAAACACACAACATATAACAAGACATGATGCTCAACCAAGTATTATGCATGACAAGTCTACATGATGCAAATCATGGCAAGAGATGATGCATACTAGACCACACAACAAATCAAGTTTAAATGAGGCCGCAAACAACCTATAACAATTCCGGTAAGTCCTCATATGGAAGTTTCAAAATTGGTCCAGATCTGAACAAACCTTAAGTTCAAGTTGTTAAACATCAAGTTAACATGCACCATGATGATCTACTCGAAATTCTAGTCAAGTTACATATAAAGTTCATTTAATTCAGAGCTACGACCTAGAAGATATGAGCAAAACAAGTCAAGGAAGGCATAGATGCAAAATGCATTCAAACATCAAGCATACACTCTCCAAACATGTAAACAACATGATATTATGCTTCTACATGCAAAAACACACAAGTTTCATATAGGAAACGCTCAAAACGGAGCAACGGTTCAACACATACACACGAAACAAGATTAAAGGACAAGCTGTCCCAAAACAGCCACTAAGCACTTTGCAATCATCAAAACAACATGCTACAGGAACATCACTTGGCACCAAAGGGCATGGCAAGCATGTACATGTCAAGCACTACAAACATGATCCAAGAGCTACTACCAAACACCAATATAACATGCTCAAAACATCATGGCAAGATTGCAAAAGATAACAGTTTCACAGACTTAGTGAAATAAATTGAACATGGCCGCAACAACGACAAGTAGGCATGTTTGCAAGCTTGTGCAACTCATCTCAGAGCATATCATGGCATGTAAATATAACCAACAACAAGAATACATGTTTATGAAGCTACTCATGGCAAGAACATGGTCATATGATGCATAGAACACTAGCTATTCACATGGCAAAACTGAACTTACTGTTAACAGGCTGATAGAAACATTTTATAGCAATTTGAGAGAAATAAAGAGACAAGATAAAGCAACCAATAATTGCAAACAAGGACATAGATGGATAGAACATGACATGGACTTCAAGACATGGTCATTGGACATCCCAAAACATTCATGGATTTTAGTGAGGCATCAAGCAAACATGGCATCAGGATATAACGGTTTTAGACTTAGCAGTTTTCAACAAGTCTCAGGAATCAGCAAACAACGAGTAGGCCACTTTACAATCTTGTTGCACTCACCACAAGGCATATCATGAAAACTGGATTGCACCACAGCAAAGATGACATGCCATAGTTCCTAACACATGTTGACATGTAGCTCAAACAAAAAATCACACAAAAAGATATGAAAAAGACAAATGAGCAAGTTATAACAAGTTTCTGCACTTAACAGCAACATGCACTTTTGCAATAGAGATAAACATGTCAACATGCAATCTAACATGAATGCAACAGCCACCATCATGTATAGCATCACTAGATGAACAATTTGACATATCATACACTCTATTTGGACCAACGTGCACAAAGATACAACCTCACAAACATGCTAACATATTGCTGACAAACAACAAGGACTGAGCAATAACATCACATAGCAGTTTTACACAACCACGAGTCAAACATAACCCCACGATGAAGGAGAACACAACCCCACGCGGTTGTGTATTTTATTTCGGATCCTCTGTCAAGTTATCTACAACCGGACATTAACAAATTCCAATCTGCCACATAACCGCGGGCACGGCTTCCGAAAGATCATAACCCTGCAGGGGTGTCCTAACTTAGCCCATCACAAGCTCTCACGATCAGCAGAGGTAAAAACCCCTTATGTTAAGGACAACCCGATCAGACTCGGAATCCAGGTGCACAAGACATTTCGACAATGGTAAAACAAGTTCAGCAAGACCGCCCGGCGTGTCGACACCCTGATAGTAGCCACGCGTATCTCGTCTCAGGCCACGTCCGGATTGTCTAAGTTTCCGGCTGGCACACCCGTTGGTGGCCTCAGCTGCTGCCATTTTGGACCAACACTCATGAGGAACAAAACACCGAGCAAAAGGCCAAGCCTTCCACCCATTGCCAAGTATATAGGTGCATTAATTTAATTAAGAGATATTGTGATATTCCAACATCCAAGTTCCAACATGCATCAATCTTCATCTTGACCTGCAACTAACAATGCTATTAGAGGGGCTGAGGGAGCAGTAACATAGCCAAACAATGGTTTGCTGGGATGGTGTCAAAGGTTAGAGGTTTCATGGCAACAAGGAGGGGCTGACAACAAATAGATAGCTGGCGCGACATATAGCGATAGCATCGAGACAATTAGCATAGCAATGATAGTAATGAGATCCAAGGTGACGGTCATCTTGCATGAGATCCCGCAAGGAAGAAGATGGATTCCATGAAGAAGACGAAGAAGAAGCCACGAAGACGAACCAAGTGTAGTCGAACGAATCCTCACGATCGCAAGGAAACATGAATAAGGAGAGAAGCAAAACAACACGGTAAACACACAACATATAACAAGACATGATGCTCAACCAAGTATGATGCATGACAAGTCTACATGATGCAAATCATGTCAAGAGATGATGCATACTAGACCACACAACAAATCAAGTTTAAATGAGGCCGCAAACAACCTATAACAATTCCGGTAAGTCCTCATATGGAAGTTTCAAAATTGGTCCAGATCTGAACAAACCTTAAGTTCAAGTTGTTAAACATCAAGTTAACATGCACCATGATGATCTAATCGAAATTCTAGTCAACTTACATATAAAGTTCATTTAATTCAAAGCTACGACCTAGAAGATATGAGCAAAACAAGTCAAGGAAGGCATAGATGCAAAATGCACTCAAACATCAAGCGTACACTCTCCAAACATGTAAACAACATGATATTATGCATCTACATGCAAACACACACAAGTTTCATATAGGAAACGCTCAAAACGGAGCAACGGTTCAACACATACACACAAAACAAGATTAAAGGACATGCTGTCCCAAAACAGCAACTAAGCACTTTGCAATCATCAAAACAACATGCTACAGGAACATCACATGGCACCAAAGGGCATGGCAAGCATGTACATTTCAAGCACTACAAACATGATCCAAGAGCTACTACGAAACACCAATAGAACATGCTCAAAACATCATGGCAAGATTGCAAAATATAACAGTTTCATAGACTTAGTGAAATAAACTGAACATGGCCACAACAACGACAAGTAGGCATGTTTGCAAGCTTGTGCAACTCATCTCAGAGCATATCATGGCATGTAAAGATAACCAACAACAAGAATACATGTTTATGGAGCTACTCATTGCAAGAACATGGTCATATGATGCATAGAACACTAGCTATTCACATGGCAAAATTGAACTTACTTTTAACAGGCTGATAGAAATATTTTATAGCAATTTGAGAGCAAGAAAGAGACAAGCTAAAGCAACCAATAATTGCAAACAAGGACATGGATGGATAGAACATAACATAGACTTCAAGACATGGTCATTAGACATCCCAAAACATTCATGGATTTGAGTGGGGCACCAAGCAAACATGGCATCAGGATATAACAGTTTTAGACTTAGCAGTTTTCAACAAGTCTCAGGAATCAGCAAACAACGAGTAGGCGACTTTACAAGCTTGTTGCACTCACCACAAGGCATATCATGAAAACTGGATTGCACCACAGCAAAGATGACATGCCATAGTTCGTAACACATGTTGACATGTAGATCAAACAAAAATCACACAAAAATATATGAAAAAGACAACTGAGCAAGTTATAACAAGTTTCTGCATTTAACAGCAACATGCACTTTTGCAATAGAAATAAACATGTCAACATGCAATCTAACATGAATGCAACAACCACCATCATGTATAGCATCACTAGATGAATAATTTGACATAGCATACACTCTATTTGGACCAACATGCACAAAGATACAACCTCACAAACATGCTAACATATTGTTGACAAACAACAAGGACTGAGCAGTAACATCACATAGCAGTTTTACAACGAGGATTTAGGCATCAAGATGAACGGTAACATGCATGGAAATGCAACTAACATGCAGAGCACCTCGAGACGAACATTTTGATATATTATATGCTCCATTTGGACACTCATGCAAGAAGTTATCACTTGAAGAAGATGCACTCATAATGACATTTTTTAGGGACTTGGCAGTTTTCAGCTCAGAGGAAAAAAACAACGCGAGCGACTAATAGCTATTCGGTGCACGGGCGGGGAATAGGGGGGATGCTCACGCTGGGCTTCGGCCCAAGTCGAGGAGGAGGCCTGCTGGCTTGGGCCTACGCAGCTGGGCCGGCAGGCGAGGCCAGGGCCCACGTGAGGGTGTGCTGGGTTGCGTGCGTCGTCCTCCTCCCACGAACTGGCGCAGGAGGCAGGGCGAGGCGGTCGCAGTTGCCGCCGGCGGCGGGCAGGCGGAGGCAGTGGGTAGGACCGCAGTGACGTCGGGGAGGAGCGGATCCGGGCAGATCCGCATGTGGCGGCTCGATTCCCGGCGTCGGCCACCGGATATAGGCGGCAGTGAAGAAGATCCGCGTCGGTGGGGGTGAACTACGAGGCTATGGCGGCCCGGTGAATTACCTGGGAGAGAGAGGGAGCTGGCTGTGAGGGAGAGAGGAGAAAAAGGAAGGAGGACGGAGGAGAGGGAGCGGGGTCCGGCCTGGGGGGTCGGGTGGTCGTCGACGGCGCTCAACGGCGGCGCGGACGATGACCGATGGCGTGGTCGAAGGGTCTCAAGGCTCCTGGCTCGGGAGCGCACGGAGGCGGGGAGCTGGGCGCGCTGCGGGCGGGCAGCGGCCGCGCACGGGCACGGTTCGCGGCTCGGGCGGGCCCCGAGCGGGCCTACGGCGGAGGAGTGGGGCTAGGGGGCACGTGGCGCTCAGGGAGAGGTTGGGAGCGGCGGCGCTGCCGGTGGTTGGTCGTTGGCTGGCCGCCAAGTGGCGGATTTGGAGCGGGGTGGCGTGGATTTCGAGGAGGAAGGATGGAGGAGGCCAAAACTGGCATGGGGACTATATATAGCAATTTGGCCAGGGTTTGGGGGTTTTGGGGGCTTTCGGAGCCCTCTGATCGCGATACAACGGCACCGGAGCGGAGGGGGTCTAGGCGGGCCTTCGGTGGGGTTAGTGGACTGTGTAGATGGGCCAGTCTGAGAGGAGAGAAGAGCAGCGAGGCATCCCGGAACAGCGTTTCGAAGACCGAAATGTCCGACATTTTATTCGGCGATAGTGCTGCTATAGTTTAACGGTTGGGCTACCAAACGAGCTCCGAGTGCGACGAAATTTGACAGGCAGTCTACCTATACTATAATAAGACCGCACGTCAACTTTCACCCCATTTCGAGAACATTTTTCGGCCACTTACAAAACAAGGTTTCGGAGGTGCTACAGGCGCGTGCAAGTGTGTCTGGGCTCAGAACGGACAACGAAAAGGACGGGCGGACTCGTACGGATGCAAGTTTTGAAAACCATGCAGATGCAATGCACATGATGACATGACAAGCAACAGGCAAGCAGATGACATGGCAACGGCAACGAATAACTGGCTGACACCTGGAGCATCGGTCTCGGGGCGTCACACGGAGCCGGGCCACCCGCAGGCGGCGCGGGGACCTCCAAGAGCGGCGGCGTACCGCGTACGGGCGGCGCGCTGACTTTCAAGACGCCCACAGTGGCGCCCACGACACGCTCCTCCCAGGTCGTGCGCGATGAGCAGCGTCGCCACGCTGAGGACCCCGGGCGCTGCCGCGGAAAGAGCCCTGCGCATCAGTAGCGGGATGTAGAGGATTAACATGCTCACCGAGACGCTGGCAAAAACGGCATACGGCTGCAGGACCGTGATAGAGCTCCTTCTAACAGGGTTAGAAGTCGGAGCGCGTCACGGTCCACGTAGCTTTCACTGCCGCCCACGCCGACGGAGGCCTTAGTGCGCGTGCAGTTGCTCCTCGACTTCCCTCCTGCCGCGGAGAAGCTCGACGAGTAGAGAGCTACCATCCGTAGCCTCATCGCTGTCGCCAACAAAGATGAGCCGTGGCCAGCGGGGCCCTCAGGCCGACGCTCTGTCAAGCCACTGCACGCCAGTGGTGGAAGAACTGGAGGCGCCGCAGCCACGGTGCATTCTCCTCCTCCTCCTCGCCAGCTACCACGAGCACCGGTCCGTCGGGACGACGCTTGTGATAACATATCCAGAGCATCGTTCGACCCACGGACCCACTGCGATCAGCACCAAGTTCTTCGGGAGCGTGCCCATGAAGACGCTCGAACTACCATCGAGCGCCGGCGTGAGGCATGCCACCAATCGGATAGGAGAGCAGGGCCCACTGCGGACCACCCAGCACCGGGAGGCTCTGGAGGCTTACCTTATGAGGTAGGCTGTCCAACCTTTACCCGCAAGCTACGGCGGTTCCAATGGCGTACTCATCGCACCTTCAAGCCTGACGTCGGTGAGAAGTACAATGGCAAGAGTAATTTGTTCACCCACTGTAATATTTGCTATAATGAGAGAAGCCTCTAGTGAAACCTATGGCCCCAAGGTCTATTTTACATCTTATAAGTTTCTGATCTACTATTTTGCAATCTTTTACTTTTCAATCTATAAACCAAAAACCCAAAAATAATTACTTTACTAGTTCATCTATCTCTATCGGATCTCACTTTTGCAAATATCCGTGAAGGTATTGACAACCCCTTTATAGCGTTGGGTGCAAGTTGTGTGATTGTTTGTGCAGGTATTTGGCGGAAGACTCACCCATCAGAGTTTCTCATCATCTACACCATTGCGCTGCAGGCCGCCGGAGCACGTGATGACAAGGTGCTTGCCAATTACTTCTCGTTGGCGCTTAAACCCAACGTCATGTCATGGTTAATGCACTTGCCAGTAGATTCTATTTCCTCCTGGTCGGATTTTTGCCATGAGTTTGTTGGCGCCTTTACGGGAGGCCACCAGGCTAATGGCTAGGCAAGCGATTTGCATGTCATCCCCAGAGAGAAGGTGAAAGTCTGCGCAAGTACATATAGAGATTCAGCCGAGTGCAATACAACATCCCAGATATTCATCATGCCGCCATCATCAGCTCATTCCATCAGAATGTGCGGAACCTCAAGATGCGTGAGGAGCTGGCGATGAATAAGGTCAAAGATGTGGCCGAGCTCTATGTTCTGGCCAACAGATGCGCTCGGGCTGAAGAGGGAAGGAAGTTCCTCGGCGAAGACGCCGGTGTGGAAACTGGTTCCCCAGACAAAGACGCTATTGCCCCGGCGAAGAAGGGTCGATGCCGCAACAGGGAATGCAAGGGCAAGGCTATCAGGGATATCACTATTAGGTGTAAACCGCCCAGGAGGGGCTGGTTTATACCTATGAGGAAATCACTTCTATGAAGCCCATCAAGACATAAGGATACGACGTTTCACCATAGAAGAATATAGAGGCCTAGTGCCCAAAGGGTGTTAGGGCCGGTAGTTGTAAACCGCCATACGGCGTGTAAAATATATTGTAAGATAAGCAAGGCAGAGACCGAGCCGGGCACGTTATGAGCCAGCCTCGGAGTTTTGTAAGCCGGCCGGGCGTATCCTGTGTATATAAAGGGACGACCCGGCGGCGGTTCAGGGACAAGAGACAACAACTTGAGACACAGGCAAAGAGGATTCGCACCCTGGTCATCGAAACCCTAGCAATACCACAACAAACTAGACGTAGGCTTTTACGTTCATCGAAGGGGCCGAACTAGTATAAAATCCCTTGCATCCTTTGTCCGCTTTAACCCCTTTAATCTAACCAGTAGCAATGGCTCCACGACTAAGTCCTTATGCTAGGACATCTGCCATGACAAAACCATGACTATTGGCGCTCACCGTGGGGCTATCACACGATGGTTTCGAGTTCTTGGAGGGAAGCTTTGAAGGACTCAAGGGCTATGCAGTGGGCCGGATGACTAAAAGTCGTCACGGCAAGATCTACATCGACGACGCAGGCTGGGGCCCGGAGGCCGATTCAATCGATTACGAGTACCGAGTCCCCTTCGGCAGCATCCACGTTTTCATTGGCAAGATCGGCGAACCGGGCCCTGAGTCGGACATCTACCCCAACATCATCGAGTCGGCTCAGGGTGCGAGACCTGCCCGGGTTCGGCCCGCCATGAAGCGTGTCTTTGTGGGAGTTGTCCACGGAGCAGAAGCTGAAGATAGATCGGAATCTGGTGATGAGACCGTTGTTTATTCCGGCGACGAGTCATCAACTGGAGAGACCGAGTCTTTATACCTACTACAGGATGGCCGGTCTGGGGGCTGTTCCGATGGTGACTGTATTCCGGACACCTTTGATCTGCCAAGCCGGGTTGCGGTCTTCATGGCCGGATCACAATTTATGCAACAATCTTCGACTGTGGCAGCATTAACGTCCGGTCTGGCGACGACAACAGCAGCCAGGGCAGGAGGCCCTGTGCAACCGCCTACTCAAGTCATGTCCGGTTTATTCGATACTTTGACAGCATTGTTGACCACGGAAGTCAGCCAGGCCGATAAGGAGCAGCACGACGCAGAAGTTTCTAAAATAAGGGCACAAATAGATCAGGCCAAGCTGGACCTAGCAGCTGAGAACACTAGGATGGTAGCGAGACAAGCTGAGTTGGACGCTAAGGCTTATCGGCTCATGTTAGATCAAAACGCATCAAATGACGTAATGAGAAGAAGGCGCCAGTCTCGCCTTCCTCCGGTTTATGAGGCAAGAAATCTCTTTAATACACCAGGGGCGGGAACCAGCAAATAGCCGGTGGTAAATTGGGCGGAAATACCTGGAAAGGGGGCATCTATTCAGCCACACGCAACGGACCCATCACGTCAGATCGTTCCCTCACAACGTGTGCCGACACCTCCTGGTCATTACTCCAACCCCTTGGATAGCATAGTTGCAGCTGCTTCATGACTGGCGTCCCTCCCTGTCGAAGGAGAATCCCCTATAGCAGTGGAGGCGCGACGGGCTAGGGAGTTCCTCGAGACGGCTTTGATTCAGCAGCAGCCTTATTCTCAGAGCCGCGAGAGGATTCATTCAATCCCCCGTCCAAGACGGAGTTACAGCAGGCATCTGGGTGAACTGGCTGTATCCAGTAGTGCGCGGAACCGTAACCCGCCACGGAGGGATAACCCGGCAGGTGGAGATGCAAACGCTCAGAATGTGGTAGACCAGGGCAGACAGCGTCGAGAGGCAGAGTTAACAGCGCAGTATACAGCCCGTCAGCTTACCCGGTTCGTCCAACTACCATGATGGAGCCAGGAGTTTCTTTCAGCTCTTTGGGAGTGCCGTGTCTCACCCGCGCTTTACGTAATGTACGGCTTCCTAAGGATTTCAAAGGGCCGTGGAAGGTGCCCAATTATACTGCTGATCTCTCCCCTGTGGCGTGGTTCAAAAGTTATGAGATGGCAATGGAGATGCTGGATATGGATGATGTGGCGTGTGCTAAGTACTTCACCATGATGCTGGAAGGAACAGCTCGTACTTGGTTGAAAAGTTTACCGGCTAATTCCATTGGATCATGGGCCGAGTTAAGGCGCCGGTTTATCAATAATTTCAAAGATACATGCAAGCAACCCATGTCATTAGTGGAGTTAGCTACATGCATTCAAGGGGAGAACGAATCAACAAGTCATTGGGTACGCCGGGTTTCCGAGATTCGGCATTCATCAGATCGCATCAATCCAGACACAGCAGTCTTGACATTGGAAGGCAATTGTCGGTTCGAGCCTCTGAAGCTGAAGTTGGGACGGCTCAAACGTCACTGCGATGACATGGGAACACTTATGGCCGCTCTGGTGAAGTATGCCGATTCTGATAGTGCCAAATATCCAGAGTCTGATGACGAGAAGTGAGGAAAGGTAAATAAGAATGGTAAAGCGCCACAGTCTAATTCGGCGAATCAAGGATACATCGGTAAGCGTAAAGCGGATAATAATTCAGACTTTGTGGCTAACACTAGTACACAGAATGATGGCCAGCGTCGCAAGGGTAGACCACCCCACGGGGCGGAGGATCAAACATCAATCTTGAACGTCAGATGAATCTTCCTTGCCCTAGGCACGTCACAAAGGAAAAACCTGCCACGCACCTCTGGAAGGACTGCTTTATTATGAGGGAGTTCAAAAATTCGGATCGGTTCCAATACGATCATGGACCGTCCGGCGGTTCAGGACCTGGTTTTCATGGGCCGGGTTATCAGGGTGGTGGTTCTGGCTTAGGGTTTTCAGGTAATCAGAATGGACATGGCAATCATAATGGACACAACAGACATGGCAGCCAAGGTGGTTATAATCATCAAGGCAATCATCAGCAACAACAATCAGGTTATGAGAGCAACCCGAAGCAGTTGAGTAGCGGGCAGTATCACGTCTTCACCACTAGCCTATGTAAGCATGATCAGAAGGTTTATAAGAGGGCGGTGCACTCTGTTGAACCGGTAGTACCTCGTAATTTACGCTGGTCGGAACAACCCATTGTGTGGAGTCGTGAGGATCATCTTCCCCGGGTTGATAATCCGGGTCAGCTGGCACTAGTGGTGGCGCCTCATGTTGGGGGATATAAGATCACTAAGGTGTTCATGGACGGAGGGAGCAGCATCAACATCCTGTATTATGAAACCTTCCATCGCATGGGGCTAACAGATAAGAAGCTAAGACTGTCCAACACGGTTTTCCATGGCGTGGTACCCGGTAAATCAGCATATCCGGTCGGTAAAATTGACCTGGAGATTACCTTTGGCAATGAGCAGGACTCCAGGTCAGAGACTTTGACCTTTGAAGTGGTGAAAATCAAGAGCTCGTATCATGCCTTATTCGGGCGGCCGGTTTATGCTAAGTTCATGGCGAGACCCTGTTACGTTTATCTACAGCTCAAGATGCCGGGTCATAAGGGCACTATCACAGTACATGGGAGCCGTAAGATTGCTTTGGAATGCGAAGAGGGTGATGCGGCCTACGCTGAGTCGGTTTGTGCAACAGAGGAGCTGAAGTTCTACAAGGATAATGTTGATCCGGCAGATATGTCTCCGTTAAAGAAGTTAACTACACAGCATGATCTGGCCTTGAAGTTTAAATCGGCTGATGATACCAAGCTAGTTGATTTTGTTCCTGTCGATTCGTCCAAGCAGTTTAGCATCAGTGCTAACCTAGATCCGAAATAGGAAAGCGCGCTCATTGAGTTCATCCGTGAGAACCGGGACATCTTTGCATGGAAACCTTCTGACATGCCAAGTGTACTGAGAGGACTCGCCGAGCACGCTCTTAATATCGATCCCAAATTCAAACCGGTCAAGCAGTTTCTCCACCACTTCAATGAGTAAAGGCGAAAAGCTATTGGTGAAGAGGTAACCAGGCTCTTGGCAGCCGAGTTTATTGTTGAAGTGTTTCACCCTGAGTGGTTGGCTAATCTGGTGCTAGTACTCAAGAAGAACGACACTTGGCATATGTGTGTGGATTACACATATTTGAATAAAGCTTGCCCAGTTGATCCCTTTGCTCTCCCCCATATTGATCAAATCATTGATGCTACGGCGGGTTGTGAGCATTTAAGTTTTCTAGATGCATATTCCGGCTATCATCAAATCAAAATGGCAGTTAAGGACCAGGAGAAGACAACTTTTACATCTCCCTTTGGAGCCTTCTTCTATGTATCTATGCCCTTTAGGCTCAAGAGTGCCCAAGCAACCTGTCAACGTTGTGTGCAGAATTGTCTTCATACACAGATTGGGCATAATGTTCATGCATATGTGGATGATATTGTGGTGAAATCCAGAAAGGAAGAGACGTTGTAGATGACTTGAAGGATACTTATGATAATCTCCGGGTTTATAAGATGATGCTTAATCCGAGCAAGTGCTTTTTTGGTGTACTCGCAGGCAAGCTCCTGGGGTTCCTGGTGTCAAACAGGGGAATTGAAGCTAATCCGGAGAAGATCAAGGCTATTACGTTATTGGCTAAACCGGCGTGTATCAATGATGTTCAACGTCTAGCAGGCCACATTACAACGTTGAGCTGGTTCATTAGCCGATTCGGAGAGAAGGCTATTCCACTTTACCAAATGATGAAAAAGACGGGCAATTTTGTCTGGAGTGATGCTGCTAATGCTGTGTTTGAGGACTTGAAGAAGCAATTGGCTGATCCGCCTGTCCTTGCTGCTCTAGTCGACAATGAGCCACTGTTGCTGTATGTGGCTGCTAATGCCCGGGCTATCAGTGTCGCCATTGTAGTGGAGCGCAAGGAGGCTGGGAAAGAATTTCTGGTTCAACGGCCGGTTTACTACATCAACGAAGTGCTCATTGAATCTAAGCAGAGGTACCCGCATGGGTAGAAGTTGGTGTATGGAGTGTTCATGGCAAGCCGGAAGATCAGGCAATATTTTCAGGGTCACCCCATAACGGTGGTCAGTTCTGGCCCTCTGGGAGATATAATCTAGAATAGAGAAGCAACTGGCCGGGTTGCGAAGTGGGCCATTGAGCTTGGACCTCACGGGGTAAGATATATTCCTCGTACAGCAATCAAGTCCCAGGCGCTGGTGGATTTCATCAATGATTGGACGGAGTTACAAGCACTGGAAGAAAAGCCGGATCATACATACTGGACTATTCACTTCGATGGATCTAGGCAATTGGAGGGCTCGGGGGCTGGAGTCCTATTAACTTCCCCACGAGGTGATAAATTTTGTTATGTTCTCCGTTTAATGTTCCCTTGCGCTAACAATGCAGCATAATATGAGGCTCTCCTCCACGGTCTTCGAATGGCTAAAGAGATGTTTAAGCCGGGTTAAATGCTTTGGTGATTTTTACCTAGTGGCCCAACAAGTATCTGCTACTTGGGATTCCAAGGACCTGCTCATGGCAGCGTATCGTCGAGAGGTGGACACTGTCGCTGGACACTTCAAGGGTTATCAGGTGGACCATGTGGACCGGCGAAAGAATGAAGCGGCAGATGCATTAAGCCGTCTGGGTTCCCAATGTAAACCAATTCCACCTAATGTTTTTCTGGACGTTCTGCATAATGCGTCGGTTAAATTACCTTTAGAAGAGTACTTGGCTGTTCCTGATCCAGAGGGTCATTTGGTAGCGGCGCCTCACGCTATCCCGGATTGGACGGTCCCATACTTGGCGTATATGAACCGAGGCGAGTTACCAAAGGATGAAGTCTTGGCTAGGCAGATAGTCCGACGGTCCAAGTCAATGACTATTGTCAATGGGGAATTACATCATTATAGTGTAACAAGGGCGTTTCAACGTTGTGTGTCTCCGGATGAAGGTTGTGAGATTCTTCGAGAGATACACGAAGGAAATTGTGGTCACCACGCCGATTCAAAGTCCTTGGTAGCTAAAGCTTTTCGTCATGGATTCTATTGGCTGACGGCTCATACTGATGCAGAAGACTTGGTCAAAAAGTGTGATGCTTGTCAGAAATTCTCACGGCATGCTCATATACCGGCCCAAGAATTGAGGATGATTCCAATTACTTTGCCGTTTGCGACTTGGGGGCTAGATATGGTTGGGCCCTTTAAGAGATCTCCAGATAAGAAGACCCACCTTCTAGTGGTGGTTGATAAGTTTACCAAGTGGGTCGAGGCAGAGCCGGTCAGCAAGTGTGATGCAGCAACGGCGGTTCAATTCATCAAGAAGGTGATTTGCCGGTTTGGCTTTCCACATAGTATTATAACTGATAATGGCACTAATTTGTCCAAGGGGGCTATGAAAGAATTTTGTCAACGAGAACACATCCGGCTTCACGTATCTTCAGTGGCTCACCCCCAATCTAATGGTCAAGCTGAGAGGGTCAATCAAGAGATCTTGAGAGGCATCAAGCCCCGGCTCATGGTTCCCTTACAAAGGACGCCGGGTTGTAGGGTGGAGGAGCTACCTTCTGTATTATGGAGCATCAATACCACGCCCAACAGATCCACGGGTTACACGCCTTTTTTCATGATATACGGAGCTGAAGCAGTTCTCCCTAGTGACATCCATCATGATTCGCCTCGCGTGGCGGCTTACGTTGAAACTGATAATGAGAAGGCGCGACAAGAAGCACTGGACCGGTTGGATGAGGAGTGTGACATTGCAGCGGCTCGGTCGGTGATTTACCAGCAAAATCTGTGTCGATACCATAGTCGCCGAGTTAGAACCAGAACGTTTCAAGAATGCGATCTGGTGCTCCGGCTCATCCAAGACCAGATAGATATGCACAAGCTATCCTCGCCTTGGGAAGTACCCTTTGTGATCAGCAAGAATCTACACAACGGGTCATACTACCTCATCGACGTTCGAGAATACAAGGACTCACGCACCGCGGAGGAGGAGACCCAACGGCCGTGGAACATTGCTCATCTTCGGCCTTACTACACCTGAGCCATAGGCTCCACTTTATGTACATATATTTACAATGTATATATTATGATCAATATAATAAACCGGCATCCCTGTTAAAGCGGGGTCTCTGCTGTTTTTTCCATAGGAGTTTATCACACGGGGGCTTCTATGTGCAATCAGAGTTCACATGGCCCTCTTAGACAGGCTATCAAGCCAATATTATCATAAGAGCACAGCTTTGGTTACTTCGGTAATCTGGCTATCAAGCCAACATGATGATAAGGGGAAAAAGAGAGTTTGACGCATAGCACAACTCAAACATAGGCACCCATCGAGCACACCTCACACTGTTACTTGGGGGCTCTTGTCGCATAGCGACAAAGAGCTTTTAAGTCCCTTGTAATAGGCTATCAAGCCACGGCTTGGAAGCCTGGTGTATACACCTAAAACCCCAGGTTAACCTGCCTGCATCAAGTAAGTCACTCCGTCGAGGTAAACCTGGTATGACCCGTCGAACGATTGACAAGTCACTCTTATACAGACCCTGAGCTTGTCAACGTTAAAACAACGATTGGTTAATGTGAGGTCCATCTTAACAGGCTTTGTGAAATGGTTTAACTCAGCGGCCTGGTAGCCCATGAAAAGGCTCGAATTTGGAGCCTGGCAGCTCGTAAAAAGCCTCGACTACACGTTTTCATTTGTTTTTGTTTGCCAAGTTTTAAATCTCTCAGTAAGATTGTTGGTATTCATCCGATATCTATCGATTCGGCCTAGTGGTTGACTAATAGTCACCACCATTAAATAAACCGGTGTTTACTAAACCCGGTCTGGTTTGATTACAAATCGCCAGTATTATCTGCAGCTAATCCGGTGTTTATCACAACCTGGTATGCTTTCATCATAAACCGGCGAAATATTGTAGGAGTCATCGATACTCACAATTTGGGATGACCATCCTTACTACAAAAATTGGTAAAGCCTATGATACGATTTGATATCACAGGTATGATATGTATTTTCGTATTTATTTCAACATACAGCTTGGGTTATAAACCTAGGTCATGTATTTGGGCATTATGACCCGTCCGGCGATAAACCGCCAAGACACTTTAAAATTTATCTTATGCAGAAACAGATTGAGTAAAGTTGTTCAAAAGAATAAGGAGAAATACTATAAAGCTGCCGGATTAAGTAATATTATGCAGAGGAAATATGCACGATGGCATAACAGACCAAGTGTTTTCAGATAACCTATTACAAGGCGTTTTGCAGCCAAAAAGAATAGTAGTTGCTCATCAAGGATCACGAAATATTGAAGGTTAAACTGGCTCCGGTTCATGCCTCCTCGCCGGCCCGACCAGACGGCTGCGGATCACCCTGCGCTGTCTCCTCCTCCTCATATCCACCCAGCAGCTGGAAGTCAGTGGTTACCCAATTGATCCCAGTTAGGGCCCGGAAAACAGCTTCATCGCTTATAAGCTCGGACGGTTCAACATCAGGGGCTTAAGTGTGCTTACGGACGGGCGGTATGAGATCCTCAACATCATGAGTCGGCGCGTTAACCCGTCTGTTGTCAGCATCAGAAACTGCCTGGTAGTGGGACAGATCAGCTTCTTCTGCTAACTTGCTGGCCAAGGGCCACATTTCCTTTGTTAAAGCTTGCAGATCCTCATTGGTGAAATCTGATCCGTCCTCTTTCAAGCTTGGATAGCCATTTACTACATCAGCCAGATCAAGATCGGGTACCCATGCCTTTGCCCAGGTTAGTGCAGTTAAAGCACCTGCCCTTGCAGCCGATCTCTTTAGTTCTTCAAACCGGGCGGGCAGCATTGACAGCTTCTCCAAGGTTTCCTTGATCAAAGTTGGAGGCGGTTTGTTGTGAGTGGCAATACAAATGACCCTCTGGGCGCCGGTATAAAGTTGCTCTATAAGCGTATAGGTAGCCTTCAGCTTCTTCTGCATGTCAGAGCCTAGATGGGCAGTGCGCTTTCCTGCATCAGTGGAACCAATGTTAAGACAAAAATTTGTGGGGATGGTATATTCAGAGTTGTGATAAGGGTGCTTACCAAAGACAGAAGTGATCATAGCGTTTATTTGACGCTTTAGGCTAGATAGCTCTTCTGATACCGGTTTAAGGGCGGCTTCGGCGTCAACAACCATTTCCTCCAAAGCAGATCTCTCTGTCTCCCAATCCGCTCGTTCCCTTTGGATATCTTTTTTCAACCGTTCCATGCTTGCCAAGGCGCTGGTCAGCTCATCTTTGTCTTTGGAGGCTGCTGCTTGCTGGAATTTCAGATTTTCTTGAAGATCAGCGGCTTGAGATTCCTTCTGGTTTAGATCAGCCTATAAAGAGATATACACATCATACAATATTAAATGATATCAAAGTCCCAAGCACATAACAAGTTATACACATGGCACTTGGGGGCTAATGCATATTTGCAGTTATCAGATATTTTTATCGAAGTCCCAAGCACATAACAAGTTATACACTTGGCACTTGGGGGTAATGCATAATTGTTCAAAGGAAAGTTACAGACTAAAGTCCTGGTTCATTTTAAAGAGATAAACCGGCCCTTGGGGACTACACAGGCGAAAAGCTATAAATTTGGTGTTCTGAAGTCCCGGTTCATCCAGAAAAGATAAACCGGCCCTTGGGGGCTACATTGGAGTTGAGACAAGATATTGGACTTAGGTAGAAATAATATTGCAGAAGTTAAGCAATAGTTACCTCATATCGTTCCTTCATAAGGTTCACCAAACCGGCTTCATAATCACGGCTTGTATACAACCGGTTCAGATAGCCGGAGTGAAGGTCATGGGCGCTGAGATGAGCATAGCTCGATAAATCGGCATTCCATTTGCCTTTGTCCATACCAGCAACTTCTTCCTTAGTGTTATGCTTTGACAGAGCGATGGGTTCACCAGGAGTGGTGTGGCCAAAATCGGTAATCGTAACATCCTATGTCGTAGCAGCAGCGGCTCTGGAAGGGCTTGCCGGATTGGTACTGGCCCGGACGGGGCTATTTTCATTATCATGAAGGTCCATTGGCGTAGCTTCCTGTTTAGTAAAAATTTCATGATCCGGTGGAGGGGGGTCGTCACGCAAGGCATCAGCATCTTCTTCTGCCGGCTCTGGAGTCTTTTCCGGTTTAGGGTTTATATCATCATCTGCCAGTTTACTAAATTTAGCTTTCTTGATAGGTTTTGGCCTAGTGAGAAAGATAAAGGTAAAAGTTAGTCAGTGGATTAAAAGAGAAGGATTAACAGGAAAATAAAACTCACTCAGGAACCATTTTGAGACAAGGAAGCTGTGTGGCTATTGACTCGCCAGATGACGAACGAGGGGTGTCCTGATAATTTGAATCAGACGAATTAAGAGGCTGGCGGAAACGACCCGCTTTGGGATAAAGTGCATCTGGAATATACAAGACCTCTGATCGACGTTTCAGAACCACAGTATGTGGTAATCCGGTGGACATAATTACTTGACCGCTATGCCCAGTTGTGCGGCGAGCTTCATGTTACTATTTCTTCAAAATAAATTTTGGGTCCAAGTAAGCTAAAGGGTGAGAAAATCTTACTTTCCGGTTTGCTTGACGGATTTTCCGGGTTGGCAGTGGGTCTAAACCGTAGGAAAGGGTAATTACCTCAACACCATCAGCTTGACTGCCTTCAGCGTTTTCTGAATATAATCATTATCAATAAGCTGCAAGAAAAGGGAGCCAAGGTAGTCAAGTGCTACCTCTGAAGCCGGTTCATCATCATCAAGGTTTAACTCGGATGCTTCAGTGGTTTTTTTCTTAACAGTCTTCTTGACGGTCTTAGTCTTAATACGAGATGCCTTTGCCGGTTTATCCTGGTGTTTCCTCTTCCAGAACGGATCATTACCATGTCAGAAATTGAGGAGTTTTTTTAAAGAAAAAAGGGATACTAAACAAGATTGAAATAAAGCAAAAAGTATAAGGAGATTTATCGCTGGCGGTTTATTAGATTCGCAGAAGGGAGCCAACCCAGTTTTGCTACAAACATCCACCGGTTCATCCAATATTTTCTTGACAGACTCATTGATTTCATTTTCTGACAACACAACTTCAGTATGACGTTGAGGGTATTTGGGATCCCCTATGTACTCACACATCAAACCGAAATGCTAGCTTAGCGGTAGAATGCTCCAAGAAATCCAGCAACAAACAAAATCAATGCCTGTTAAACTGTTTGCGGTAAAGGCCTGGAGCTTTGAGAGCTGCGGTGCGTATTGGGATCGCTCCTGAGCACTTAGTCGCTGGGGGAATGGATGATTATTGGTAAGCCGATGAGGTTGATAACCCGGCAGAGGATTCTCGTCACCTGGAGATGTATCTTGACAATAAAACCAAGTCTGATTCCAATCTTTAGGATGACTATGATGCTTGGCATGAGGAAAACTGACATCTTTCATTTTTTGAATGGACATCCCGCCAAGTTCGGTGTTAGGTCCATCCGTAAATTATGTGCGGCGGTTCAAGTGAAAGAAATCCCTAAACAGTTCCACTGTGGGCTCCTCTTGCAAATAAGACTCACAGAATACTTGAAAATTGCAAATATTGGACACAGAGTTTGGTCCAATATCTTGAGGGTGGAGTTGGAAGCTAGTCAGTACATCACGAAAGAATTTTGATCCGGGAGGACTAAACCCTCGGGCCAAGTGATCAACAAATACAATTACTTCTCCATTTTTTGGTTCAGGAGGGTATTCCGGACCAGGCACTCTCCAATGGATGACATCCTTTTTGGCTAAAGCGCCAACCTCAACCCAACCGTTCAGTTCCTCTTCGGTAACCCGAGACCGAACCCAGTTGCAGGAAGTAAATTGCTTGGCTTGCATTGCCATTTCAAAGGAAAAAGCTGAAATTACAGACAAGGGCCGGTTTATGGTTTATGACTGGCAGGTATTGAGATATATGCAATAATAAACCAGATATAAGCATTAGAAGGGTTATAAGAACAGCTACAATGGTGGTTTATGTGGGGCCTAATGTTACCTACCGGATTATGATTTTTCTAAGGTTAAACCGCCGATGAGGATGCAAAAGATGCAAATCTCAAGTTATGGAAAAACAGGTTTCACAAATCAACAACAGAATTACGGATCTACAACATGTCGATAAATTCAGAAATATGCATGCTTAAATTGAACAGGTATCTCAGCAGTTCAAACAAACCTAGATGGGGGGTTACTTTAAAGGGATAAGTGTGTTAATGAGCAGAAAGAACGTTTATCACTACAGCCACGGACAAAAAGTATCAGATCTACACTTAAACTACGATGAAGAACATGGAGGAACCGCGCGGCTGCTGGGATGAACTCACGAAGGAAAGCCTAATGAGATCTACAGGAGAAGGAAAGAAAGGGCTTACCAGAGCTAGCGGATGCAGAGGTGCATCGGAGAGACTCTGGTCCGAACAGGTTGATGCAGCGGCCTGAGTTGGAGCATAGGTGAAGGTCGACGACGGCAGCGATGATTGAGCACTGAGTGGCGCGAGGAAGAAGAAGGGCCAAGAGACGAGGGGAAGAAAAAGAAGGGACCCCTAGCCCTATTTATAAATCCGAAAGGATAAACGGCAGGCACGAGAATCAAGGAGCCCGAAAAATGGATATGGAACGGCGCTGTCGCCTCGATCTCTCGAGATTTAATAAATAAAGGTTAAAACAGATACAAGCATTAAATGTACAGGTGACATCATGACGCTTTAACATAATCACGGAAGATGACGTTATGGCGGTTTACAAGGTCATTTGAAACCACGAAGGACCAAACTTCCCCGAAGTGTTGAAGATTGACATTAACAGGTTCAAATCAATCTGGGGCATAATGTCAGGGATATAACTACTAGGTGTAAACTGCCGAGGAGGGGCCGGTTTATACCTTTGAGAAAATCACTTTTATGAAGCCCATCAAGACATAAGGATACGGCGTTTCACCATAGAAGAATAAAGAGGCCTAGGGCCCAAAGGGTGTTATGGCTTGTAGATGTAAACCGCCATATGGCGTGTAAATTATATTGTAAGATAAGAATGGCAGAGACCGAGCCGGGCACGTGATGAGCCGGCCTCAGAGTTCTGTAAGCTGGCCGGGCGTATCATGTGTATATAAAGGGACGACCCGACGGCGGTTCAGGGACAAGAGACAACATCTCGAGACACAGGCAAAGCGGATTCGCTCCCTGGTCATCGAAATCCTAGCAATACCACAACAAACTAGACGTAGGCTTTTACCTTCATCGAAGGGGCCGAACTAGTATAAAATTCATTGTGTCCTTTGTCCGCTTTAACCACTTTAAGCTAACCCGTAGCGATGGCTCCACGACTAAGTCCTTATGCTAGGATATCTGCTGTGACAAAACCACGACAAAGGCCGTGCTTGCCGTCGAGGGATCCAACGACGCCGGCGCTGCCAAGAAAACCAAGGCAAACAACTCCGGCAAGGAAATTGTCGGGTGTGTCACCTGGCAGGCCTTGGAGGCTGCCGACAAGCCAGGAAGCTCCGACAAGGAATACTGCAAGATCCACCGCACCAAAGGCCATGACATCCAGAACTGTCGACAAGTCAAGCAGCTTGCAGAGAAGCAAAAAGACGAATATGAAAGGCGGGACAAGGAGAAGGGCCAGGATGGTGTTGAGGGGTCCGGCAAGAAACGTGGCGGCCATCATGGCCGCGGCGGCAAAGATAAGCAACAAGAAATGCCCGCCCGGGGCCGCGACAAGAAGCGAGAAGAAGATGATCGTGATGAGGACGACGAGTCCAGCGATCAAGAGTTCCAGAAAGCTATGGAGGCGATGTACATCGACGGTGGTGCCTCCCTGCACACCTCTCACCGCCAGCTCAAGCAGTGGGCACGTGATATCACAGCAGCGGAACCATCGTTCGATGCCTAGAAGCTGTTGAAGTGGTCCAATACTCTTTTACACTGAGGATCAGCCTGATCGCACAACCAATAATACGCAAGCTCAAGGTGACGAAAATGCTGGTTGATGGCGGAGCCGGTTTGAACTATATCTCACCCGTTGTGATCAAAAGGCTACAAATTCCAGATGGAGACCTCGAGGAGACGGGCACGTTTCAAGGGGTCAACCCAGGAAGGAGTCAGCCCAAGGGTAAATTCACGTTGCACGTGATATTCGGAGGCAAACTGAACTACATGACGAAGAGGGTTGTTTCTGATGTTGCCGAGATCCCCTTGCCTTACAACGGGATCCTCGGCCGCCCAGTTTTGGCCAAGTTCATGGCAGCATCACATTACGACTACAACACACTGAAGATTCCTGGGCCGATGTCCATCATCACCGTCCCCTCCGTCAAGAAGGATGTGCTGATCTGCGCTGATCAGCTTTACCGGGAGGCAGTTGCAGCAACTGCCGCTAAAGCACTTGCTCCTGCCGTTGATGCCCGGGAGGGAAGAAGACCGATAGGACCTCTCGCACCCACTCCGGCAAGCGCTCCCCTTCGGAGTGCAATGCTCCCGTCGAGAATGTGCCAGAGAGCTCCACCAGCAAGAGCAAGAAATCCAGAGCTGCACCACGAGAAACCAAGAAGGTGTCCGTCAAGGAGGATAGCACGGGAGGGGCTTTCACCATAATCTCTGCCCTCGACGGCAAATAGGAAGACGCGCTCGTCACCTTCTTGCAGGCGAATGTCGACGTGTTTGCATGGCAAGCATCCGACATCCCCGGTGTTCCCAGGGAGGTGATTCAGCACCATCTTGCTGTCTGCCCTCATGCGCGACCCATCAAGCAAAAGGTCATGAAGCAAGCTCTGGAGCGGCAAGAGTTCATCAGAGAGGAAACTAGGAAGTTAGAGGCGGCAGGCTTAGTGAGTGGATTGCTCCACCCGACGTGGTTGGCCAATCCGGTGGTGGTGTGCAAGGCAAATGGGAAGTGGAGACTGTGTATTGATTACACATATATCAATAAGGCCTGCCCAAAGGACCCATTCCCGTTGACGCACATTGACCAAATTGTAGACTCCACGGCCGGGTGTGACTTGCTATCATTTCTTGACGAATACTTAGGGTACCACCAAATCTTCATGACAAGGGAAGATGAAGAGAAGACAGCTTTCATCACCCCATGTGGTACATATTGTTTCATAAGAATGCCTTTCGGGTTGAAGAGTGTTGGCTCAAAATTCGCAAGAGCAGTCCAAATTAGTTGTGAGCCTCAGCTACATAGAAATATGGAAGCCTATATGGATGATATAGTGGTCAAAACCAAGGACAAAGCAACGCTTGTACAAGATTTGGAAGAGACGTTCGTGAATTTGCGCAAGATCAACCTTAAGCTGAACCCTCAGAAGTGTGTCTTCGGCGTTCCGTCCGGCAAGCTTCTCGGTTTCTTCGTGTCACGTCGTGGAACTGAGGCGAATTCGGACAAGATCAAGGCCATCGAGTAGATTGAAGCACCCATGCGGATCAAGGATGTGCGTCGACTTGCTGGTTGCATTGCCGCCATGAGCAGATTCATCTCCAAATCTGCCGAATGCGCCCTTCCCTTTTTCAAGATCTGGAAAACGGCGGGCCCAATGGAGTGGACCCCAGAAGCCGAAGCAGCACAGCAAGATTTGAAGAGATACCTCTCCTCTACGCTGATACTGGTCGCACCCAAACCACAAGAGCCGTTGCTGCTGTATTTAGTGGCAACGAATCAAGTGGTCAATGCTGCGCTACTAGCCGAGAGGGAGGTCAATACGAAAGCAATAGCAACGACAGAACCTGATGCCACTAGGGCCGAAGTGACGCAAGCAAATGAAGTAGTGCAAAAGAAGAAGATGATGCAGCAACCGGTTTACTTTGACAGCTCCCTCTTACAGGGGGCTAGGTCGAGGTACTCCGGTGTGCAGAAATTGCTCTTCTTCCTCTTTATGGCCTCGAGGAAGCCGCGTCATTACTTCCAGGCACATGAAATTACCATCGTCACCTGCCTCCCGTTGCAGCGGATATTGCATAACCCAGATGCGTCCGGGAGGATTGTGGAATGGGCCTTGGAGCTGTCGAGCTTTGGTTTGATGTTAGAAAGCACATCGACGATTCATAGTAGAGTATTAGCGGAGTTCGTTGCAGAATGGACCTCAACACCCGACGAAGAGATCCAGGAGACTACTCTCCCCGGCAAGGAAACGAGTCACAACTAGATTATGTACTTTGAGTGTGCTGCTTGTTGCACCCACAGGAGAGCATCTCAAGTATGTGGTCCAGATGCACTTCCCCAGGCAGATGTTGATGAACAACACTGCCGAGTATGAGGGACTTTTTGCAGGTCTCAGGATCGCGGTAGACCTCGGAATCAAGAATCTCATCGTCAGAGGTGATTCACAGCTTGTCGTCAAGCAAGTTAACAAAGATTACCAGAGCCCGTTGATGGAGCCCTACGTACATGAAGTGAGGAAGCTAGAGGAGCATTTTGACTGTATACAAGCAGAGCATGTTCCCCGAGCGAAGAACGACATCGCCGACTACTTATCAAAGCGCGCCGCCCTCAAACTGCCCGTGGAACCAGGTACCTTTGTGCTTCGATTAACTCAGCCATCCGTTGAACCATAGACCGAGCAGAACAAGCGAAGGAAATCAGGCCCCGACAAGTACTTCCCCGCCGAGCCCCCAGGGGTCGCTGGCAAAGATGTTGCCGGGGGCGCTCAGCTTGCTGTAGGGCAACAGACTCCGCTAGGGCGTCAAGCCCTGACCATGGAGACAATTGCCCCTATGGTAGAGGATATGCCTTTAGTCCTTGCCATCGAGCCTCAGGCTCCGGCATGGGCACAGCATACCGTCCAATTTCTCCAAACCACGGAGCTTCCTGAGGAGCGGGAGGAAGCGGAAAAAGTAGCGCGTTGGTCTGCCATGTACCAGTTTGTCGATGACGCCTTGTACAAAAAAGGCCGAACGGTGTGAAATTAAAGTGCGTTCCCCGTGAGGAAGGACTGGAGTTGTTGGCAGAAATACATGGAGGCATATGCGGCTCCCACATAGGGTCGAGGGCCCTTGCCGGCAAGGCATTCCGGCAAGGTTTCTTCTGGCCCACTGCCCTCCAGGATGCAACGGCACTAGTAACCAAGTGTGAAGCATGTCAGTTCCATTCAAAGAAGCTTTATTAACCAGCTCAAGCTCTCCAAACAATCCCTCTTTCTTGGCCATTCTTGGTCTGGGGGCTCGACATACTGGGCCTCTTTCCCCGTGCTGTCGGTGGCTTTGAGTACTTGTACGTTGCAATCAACAAGTTCACAAAGTGGCCAGAGGTGGAAGCAGTGAGAAAGGTGAAAGCACAATCAGCCGTCAAGTTCTTCAAGGGTCTAGTCTGCCGATTTAGGGTACCAAACAGAATCATCACCGACAACGGCACGTAGTTCACTAGCCACGCCTTCATGCAGTATATTCAAGACCTCGACAGCAAGGTCTATTTTGCTTCTGTTGCGCATCCTCGAAGCAACGGCTAGGCTGAGAGGGCAAATGCTGAAGTACTGCAAGGCCTCCGGACAAAAACTTTTGACAAACTGCACAAGTGCGGAAGGCGCTGGATTGATGAATTACCGGCGGCTCTTTGGTCAATCAAAACGCTACCAAATCGAGCCACCGGCCAGACACTCTTCTCCCTCGTTTACGGGGCGAAAGCAGTTCTCCCCACGGAACTCACATATGGGTCACCCTGAGTTCTTGCTTATGGTGAGCTTGAGCAAGAGCAACTGCGGCAAGATGATGCAATGCTCCTCGACGAACATTGTCTTCGGGCGGCTGTGCGAGCAGCGCACTACCAGCAAGCGTTGTGCCGCTATCATAGCGGCAAGGTTCATGCCCGAAGCTTTGAGGAAGGCGACCTTGTTCTTTGGCACGTTTAGTCGGCCAAGAATTCCAACAAGTTAACGCTGAAGTCGGAAGGCCCTTATCGAGTAATACGAGTCACCAGGCCTGGCGCAGTCCGCTTGGAGACCGAAGATGGTATTCCAGTGAGCAACTCCTGGAACATCGAACATCTTCGCAAGTTTTACCCATGAGGCGCGGTTGCCGGGCTCCCCGGCAACCCACCCTTTTGTACAAGCCTTGCCGGCAAGGCATGTAACCCTTCGTACAAAGCCAGGCGCAGACCCTAAGCATAAATAAACGAAGCACTGGCGCCCCAAGTATTAGCATGCATCCTAGGTTGAGTCTCTTTCTCTGTTAGGGTTGATAGTGCTTGGCGGCGGCTAACCCCTAGCATAGAGGTCGAGTATGTGTCTGTCTGTTTCCTTTCCGTCCTCTTGTTCACAGGATGTGATGGCCTGGCTTATTAGGGATGATAGACTACTCATATCAATAAGGAATTCCTTCTTTTCCGGGAGCCCATTCAGATAGAACTCCAAAGTTAAGCGTGCTCAGCTTGGAGTAGTTTCAGGATGGGTGACCGACCGGGAAGTTGCTCCCGGGTGCGCACGAGTGAGGACAAAGTGCGCAGAAAAGACTAGTATTGATATGTGAGGCCAGTCTTGATCCCGCCAGGAGTAACGACCACCGGCGGGTGTGTCCGGGGCGTTACAAGTTGGTATCAGAGCCAACCCTCGCGGTTACACGGATGTTTGCGGACAGTTTGCAGTCATGTTGTGCATGACGTTTGTGACCCGTCGTGGCACACGGCATGGCACATGTGCTGTCCTGGAAGCACAGACGGTTGTGCCAAGAGGGAACGTTCCTGTGGCCCGACGAGGACGTCGGTTCCTCTGAGTGAGGGTGTATGTGATGGCCTGGCTTATTAGGGATGATAGACTACTCATATCAATAAGGAATTCCTTCTTTTCCGGGAGCCCATTCGGATAGAACTCCAAAGTTAAGCGTGCTCAGCTTGGAGTAGTTTCAGGATGGTTGACCGACCGGGAAGTTGCTCCCGGGTGTGCACGAGTGAGGACAAAGTGCGCAGAAAAGACTAGTATTGATATGTGAGGCCAGTCTAGATCCTGCCAGGAGTAACGACCACCGGCGGGTGTGTCCGGGGCGTTACACAGGATGCGTGGACATTTCTGCTGAGCTATTTGGAAGAAAGAGGACGAGCCGACACTCCGACCCTGGCAAAACCAAGTTTGCCGGTGGGCTGCAGATCCAAGGGTCAGGCCACGGCAAGACAAGGTTGCCGGGGGCTACAAGACCAGATAAGTCTTTCATCTCCCACTCCTTACTTCCCTATAAAACATGAACGTACGATACTTCGTACGCTCTTATGCCATCATGCTCCCTTTTTCCCTGTGTCCAACGAACTTTGTTTTGGACCAGAACTCAGTAGTAGTGTGATGGGAACGGAGTAGACCAAGGGCCTAATCCTACTCTGCTCCTACTTCCGCCAAGGGCGTGAATACGGTCGAGCTATGGAGCGGGGGTGGGGGGCGGGGGGACGGCAATGCCTTTTACCGGGGTACGATGTTTATCTTAAAATAACATGGATTCGTTCCTTCGTGTGGCTCCTGCCCACGCACAAAAGAAACCCGGCAAACACCCTTCTCTCAATTAATACGTTGTAAACAAGTACAATTCGTACGGAATGCATACATGAGCGAGGGAGTTACAAGATTTAAATCTTACATAGGCCCATGGGCTTAAAAACTAAAAAGAGATAAGATGCCCGTAATCCCTTTCTTGTCCCTCTCCTGAGGAAATCGAACAAGATCGCAAAGGGCAAAGGGAACGCCTAGGCAAAGCGCGAGCAGCAGAAAGCACCAAGAGAACATCCCGGCAGCCGTCCCGAAGAAGGCTGGTGATGATGGCACCGGGAGAAGAGCCGAAAGATGGGGCAGCGGGACAGCAACGCGCGAGTTGATGCCCGCGTACTTCGACATGACGGCCGCCGCCCACCTTCTTCTTCTTCTCCAGCCTCTTAACACCAGCCGCCCAAGGAGACGACCCCGAGAAGTTCGAGGGGGTGGCGATACAGATGATTGTGTTGCCAGCATCGCCCAGGGACGGCGTGTCCGCCGCCTAGTCGGATCCGTCTTCCTCCCACCCGCTGCCCTCGTCGTCGTTGCCGCTATCCTCCCCATCACTATCGCTCGGGGAGGAGTTTTCATCATCGGTCGAGCTCTCCGCACAACACCCTAGCCTGTGTCTCGAGCGCCCAAAGACCTTGACGGAGAGCAGATCGCTCTCCGCTAACCTGAAGCAGAGGATGTTCCCTTCATCAAGCACTGGGCACGCACGAAGGTCTTCCTCCCCCAGCAGAGGAGCATTACATGAAGAGCGGGGAACTTGGTGTTCACCCACATGGCGCCATGGCAACACCCCTCCATGTGAAGCCTCAACCTCGATGGTTGGTCTACCACCAACAACCTCGCGAACGCTTTAGGAAGACGGAGGCGACTGCGCGGCGGCTCGCGCTGTTGCAAGATGAACTTCAGTGCCATGTCCCTGACATGGCCATGTGGGGAGGCAGGAGGAGACGGCAAAGGAGATGGAGACGGAGATGATGATGGCGCGGGTGTCCCCCAACCTCGCCCGCCTCTGCCTCGACCGCCTCGCCGACCATGACCCCGGCTAGCGCCTCTACCTCCAGCATGACCCTCGTCTTGGGCATCCAGCTCTTCTTTGACTGCCGCCGCCCTCTGACGAGAGGACGACCTGGTCGCCTCCGCAGGGGCACGGCCACGCCCACGCCCTCTCCGCATAAGTTGGGAAGGGAAGGAATCGAACTGGAAGTGGATGAGTGGAGAGGGGGGCGCACCGTCCCTCTCCCCCTCTTTATAGAAGGCGGCCGCCTGAATCAACCAGTCCAAGCACCGAAGGCACAAGAAAACAAGACCGACCCGCTGCTCCAATTAGCAGCACCCGACCCCCCGCCTCGGCGTTAAAAGCCCGCACCCTCTGCATCCGCCGCTTGCCCTCCCCGATGCATGATGGGTACGTGGCGAGCGGATCGGGGTTCAGATGGCACGTGGTACGACCGTTTTTGCACCCTGTGATCATGGGGCGACCCGAGTCCACTTAGTGAATGAGCCGCGACCCCGTAACTTCCTCTATTTTTTATGAGGGGAACATGAACCGTCGCTTTACTAATTGGAATCATGAGATGACACAAGCATGCTGTGATCATCCCACACACGACCCCCATGTCAGCGCAAATCGTGGGGAAGCGCAAACACCGGAGGAGTTACTGCAGTAAAAAGGATCCAACCTCACTGACCGCGCACTGTTCTAGGCCTAGCCCAACAACGCGTCGCGCTTATGTATGGCCTAGGCCCGGGGGCTCCTGTCGGTGTACAAAAGTAGGGGCGCTCCTTTATACCGCTTACTTGTGCACGGGCAGTCAGAGCCACGCCTGCGACCACACATAACAAGACAGAGGAGGGAAGCCAGAGACACAAGGCTACCAGAGTAGCACCAAGATGGTGGCAGAAGAAGGCCAAACAAGAAGACATGCTTCCCCTGGCAAGACCCTTGCCGGGGAGGCCTACACGCCCTCGAGAAGACCCCTTGCCGGGGAGGGGGACTCACCCAAACACCTCCATTGCAGCCACCCTTGAGCCTAGGAGCTCCAACATCATCAATAGCGTTGGAACCAAGGCTCGGGAAGCACCCACGTGATGGCATGCAGATCTTTGTAAATACAAGGGTCTATGACTCCCAAGATGAGAACTAGGAGATAAGGCAATCGCAAGGCTCCTTGCCGAGGATGCCCATGAGGCCCCGACAAAGCTCCTCGTCGAAGACACCCCGAAGCCCCGGCAAGTCTCTTGCCGAGGACGCTCGCAGAAACCCCGGCAAGCCTCTTGCCGAGGACGCTCGCAGAAACCCCGGCAAGCCTCTTGCCGAGGACGCTCACAGAGGCCCCGGCAAGACCCTTGTCGGGAACAAACATAGGACTGTGGCAAGCCCTTGCCCCCCCATCGTCGCCTAAGCTCGGCGGCCGACCCACTAGCCGAGGTAGGTTTCCACGTGGCGGTACGTGGTTCCTGGTCCACCTAGTCAAGCACCTGCTTGGTGGCATGCATATCTTCGTGAAGACCCTACCACCACGCAATCTCAGCTGCCTACCCCGCTGGCCTGGACTCGTGTCGTAACCAGAAGGAGCGGCCACGGACGGGATGGGCCTCGTTTCCGTCCCCGATAAAACGAGTGGACACCTAAGTAGCGCATTTAATGCATCTTGTCCCGTAATGGCATGAGATAAGCATGTGCACTGTACACCTTTCCACCTCCTATGTGCCACTGTGGCAGCCCCTTTTTGACTATAAAAGGAGGCCCAAGGCATACTGGAGAAGGATTCAGATCTTTTGGGCTAGACATGCACCGTAGCTAGTTCAAGAACTCAAGAACACTCAAATACACACCAAAGCAGGACTAGGGTATTATGCATTTGAGCGGCCCGAACCTAGGTAAACGATCCTCGTACTGACTCTTAGACCCGCTCTTTGCACAACCTCTCGCCCGCCAACAGTAGAAGGGATTCTAGTGATCCCATAGGTGTCGTTCTCCACCGACACTCTTCAAATTTGATTTCCATAAAGGTACCCCCTCGCGGCGGAATCTAAAAGATTTCTAGAAACATAGACTACTCCCGCATAATTTTTTGGATGATCATCCGTAAGTTAAAACCATGAGTGGGGCAATTTCTTGTCATTAATTTCATTCTCTCCCAAGATTGTGCAACATGTTCATGATCAAGTTGCTAAAAATTCATAATATGAGTTCTTAGAGAAGTAATTTTTGCAGGAGGAAAATACTTGGTAATAAAAACATATTTCCACCTATCCCAAGAATCAATACTATTTCGGGGCAAAGATGAAAACCAAGTTTTAGCGCAATGTCATACTGAGAATGGAAATAATTTCAATTTAAGAATATCATTATCCACATCCTTCTTCTTTTGCATATCACACAATTCAACGAAAGTGTTTAGATGGGATGCAACATCTTTATTAGGACTACAAGAAAATTAATTTTGCATAACAAGATTTACCAAAGCAACATTAATATCACATGACTCCGCACTAGTAGCAGGAGGAGCAATTATTGTACTAATAAAATCATCATTATTAGTATTGGAAAAGTCACACAACTTAGTATTTTCTTGAGACATGATAGCAACTTCAAGCGAAACCAGCAAACAAGCAAACATACGAAAAAAGCAAAGGAAAATGTTTTTGTGTTTTTGTGAAACGTCTTACAAGTGGGGGAGATGAAAATGAGAGGGAAATGGAAAATGAAAGTAAATGCAAGGAGAAGAAAGTTTATGCGATGGTACTTGATAGGTTTTGGTGATGTCTCCCCAGCAATGGCCCCTGAAATTCTTCCTGTTAGTTGTGAGCCGCGTTGGTATTTCCTCGAAGAGGGCAGGATGATGCAGTACAATGGAGATAAGTATTTAACTTAGTTAAGAACCAAGGTTATCAATCCAGTAGGAGAACCACGCAATACCTCGTGAGCAACACCTACACAGAAAAGAACAAATACTTGCACCCAACGCGATCAAGGTGGTTGTCATCCCCTTAGCAGTTAATTTCAAGGATCAAGTCTGATAATGGTAGATAGATAAAACAAAACACAAAATAACAGAAGAGTAAATAAATTGCAGCAAGGTAAGTATTGATTTTATATATGATAAAGGTAGATCCAGGGGCCATAGTTTTAACTAGAGGCTTCTCACTCAAACAAAAAACATACGGTGGGTAAACTAATTATTGTTGAACAATTGTGTCGGGGATGAACCAATCGACACCTATAGGATCAGTGGAATCCCTTCTATGGTTGATGGGCACAGGGTTGTGCAAAGAGCGGGGTCTAGGAGTCAGCACAAGGATCGTTTACCCAGGTTCGGGCCGTGAGGATGCGTAGTAACCTAGTCCTGCTATGTGTATTTGAGTGTTCTTGAGCTGTTGAACTAGCTACGGTGCATGCCTAGTCCAAAAGATTCGAATCCTTGTCCAGTATGCCCCGGGCTTCCTTTTATAGTGAAAAAGGGGTTGCCATAGTGCTACTTCTCGAGCTTGCGTTGTATCCCCTCAAAGAGGAAGGGTGATTCAGCACAGTAGCGTAAGTATTTCCCTCCGTTTTTGAGAACCAAGGTATCAATCCAGTAGGAGACCACACGCGAGTCCCTCGTACCTGCACAAACAAATAAGAACCTTGCATCCAACGCGATAAAAGGGGTTGTCAATCCCTTCTCGGTCACTTACAAAAGTGAGATCTGATAGATATGATAAGATATTATTTTTGGTATTTTTGGTATAGGGAAAAAGTAAAGATTGCAAAACAAAAGTAAAGTAAAGATAAATAGTTGATGGAAGATAGACCCCGGGGCCATAGGTTTCACTAGTGGCTTCTCTCATTATAGTAGATTTCTACGGTGGGTGAACGAATTACTGTTGACCAATTGACAGAAAAGCGCATAGTTATGAGAATATCTAGGCATGCTCATTGTATATAGGCATCACGTCCGTGACAAGTAGACCGAAATGATTCTGCATCTACTACTATTACTCCACACATCGACTGCTATCCAGCATGCATCTAGAGTGTTAAGTTCATAAGAACAGAGTAACACCTTAAGCAAGATGACATGATGTAGAGGGATAAACTCAAGCAATATGATATAAACCCCATATTTTTATCCTCGATGGCAACAATACAATATGTGCCTTGCTGCCCCTGCTGTCACTGGGAAAGGACACCGCAAGATTGAACCCAAAGCCAAGCACTTCTCCCATTGCAAGAACTATAGATCTAGTATGCCAAACCAAACCAATTATTCGAAGAGAGTTGCAAGGATATTTAAATCATGCATAAAAGATTTCAGAAAAGAATCCAATATTGTTCATAGATAATCTTGATCATAAGCCCACAATTCATCGGATCTCGACAAATACACCGCAAAAAGAATTACATCGAATAGATCTCCTTGAAGATCGAGGAGAACTTGGTATTGAGATCCAAAGAGAGAGAAGAAGCCATCTAGCTAATAACTATGGACCCGAAGGTCTATTGTAAACTACTCACAACTCATCAGAGAGGCTATGGTGTTGATGTAGAAGCCCTCCGTGATCGATGCCCCCTCCAGTGGAGCTCCGGAACAGGCCCCAAGATGGGATCTCATGGGTACAGAAGGTTGCGGCGGTGGAATTAGGGTTTCGTGGTGCTCGTCGATAGTTTCCGGGTACGTAGGCTGAAGAGGGACGTCGGGGAAGCAACAGGGGGCCGACGAGGGTGGGGGCGCGCCTACCCCCCTAGGCACGCCCCTGCCCTCGTGGCCGCCTCTCTTGCTTCCTGGCGTGTACTCCAAGTCTTCTGTGCTGATATTGTTCCAAAAATAACTCTCTTGAAGGTTTCATTCCGTATGGACTATGTTTGATATTTCTTTTCTGCGAAACACTGAAATAGGCAAAAAAAAACAACAATTTGGACTGGGCATTGGGTTAGTAGGTTAGTCCCAAAAATAATATAAAAGTGTATAATAAAGCCCATTAAACAACCAAAATAGAATATATAATGGCATGGAACAATAAAAAATTATAGATACATTGGAGACGTATCAAGCATCCCCAAGCTTAATTCCTACTCGTCCTCGAGTAGGTAAATGATAAAAACAGAATTTTTGATGTGGAATGCTAACCAACATAATTCTCAATGTAATTTCTTTATTGTGGCATGAATGTTCAGATCTGAAAGATTCAAGACAAAAGTCTATATTGACAAAAGAATAATAACACTTCATGCATACTAACAAAGCAATCATGTCTTCTCAAAATAACATGGCCAAAGAAAGTTCATCCCTAAAAAATCTTATAGTTTGGCTATGTTCCATCTTCATCACACAAAATACTAAAATCATGCACAACCCCAGTTTTAGCCAAGCAATTGTTTCATACTTAAATTTTTTCAAACTGTTTCAACTTTCACGCAATACATGAGCGTGAGCCGTGGACATATCACTATTGGTGGAATAGAGTGGTGGTTGTGGAGAAGACAAAATAGGAAGATGGTCTCACATCAACTAGGCGTATCAATGCGCTATGGAGATGCCCATCGATAGATATCAAGCATTCTATTGGAACCTCTTCCGAAATAGTGGATTCATCACTAAATAAAGTCATGACCTCTCCAAATCCACTTTCATCAATATAATCATCATAAATAGGAGGCATGCTTTCATCATAATAAATTTGCTAATCAATACTTGGGGCACTAAACATATCATCTTCATCAAACATAGCTTCCCCAAGCTTGTGGCTTTGCATATCATTAGCATCATGGGTATTCAAAGAATTCGTACTAACAACATTGCAATCATGCTCGTCATGTACATATTATATGCCAATCATTCTATGTAATTCTTCTTCTAGTACTTGAGAACAATTTTCCTTCCCATCATTTTCACGAAAGATATTAAAAAGATGAAGCATATGAGGTAACCTTAATTCCATTTTTTTTGTAATTTTGTTTTATAAACTAAACTAGTGATAAAACAAGAAACTAAAAGATTCGATTGCAAGGTCTAAAGATATACCTTCAAGAACTAACCTCCCCGGCAACGTCGCCAGAAAAGAGCTGGATGTCTACTACACAACCTTATTATTGTAAACGTTGTTGGGCCTCCAAGTGCAGAGGTTTGTAGGACAGTAGCAAATTTCCCTCAAGTGGATGACCTAAGGTTTATCAATCCGTGGGAGGAGTAGGACGAAGATGGTCTCTCTCAAGCAACCCTGCAACCAAATAACAAAGAGTCTCTTGTGTCCCCAACACACCCATAGCCAGCAAGCCGACGCACATCCTTGATCAGCCTGGGTGCCTCAATTCGCTCGATAGCCTCGATCTTGTTTGGATTCGCCTCGATCCCACGCTGTGACACGAAGAAACCGAGAAGCTTGCTGGACGGAACGCCAAAGACACACTTCTCAGGGTTCAGTTTGAGGTTAATCTTGCAAAAATTCACAAACATCTCTTCTAAATCCTGTATGAATGTTGTCTTGTCCTTGGTTTTGACCACTCTATCAACCATATAGGCTTCCATATTTCTATGTAGCTGAGGCTCAAAACCAATTTGGACTGCTCTTGCGAATGTTGAGCCAGCACTCTTCAACCCGAAAGGCATTCGTATGAAACAATACGTACCACATGGGGTGATGAATGCTGTCTTCTCTTCATCCTCTCTCCTCATGAAGATTTGATGGTATCCTGAGTAAGCGTCAAGGAATGATAGCAGGTCACACCCAGCCGTGGAGTCTACAATCTGGTCAATGTGCGGCAACGGGAAAGGGTCCTTTGGACATGCCTTATTAATGTATGTGTAATCAATACACAGTCTCCACTTCCCATTTGCCTTGCGCACCACCACCGGATTGGACAACTACGTTGGATGGAGTACTCCTCTCACCAAGCCTGCCACCTCCAACTTCCTGATTTCCTCCATGATGAACTCTTGCCATTCCAGAGCTTGCTTCCTGACCTTCTTCTTGACGGGCCGCCCGTGAGGACAGACAACAAGATGGTGCTCAATCACCTCCCTGAGAACGTCGGGGATGTCGGATGCTTGCCACGCAAACACGTCGACATTGGCCCATAGGAAGGTGACGAGCGCGCCTTCCTATTTGCTGTCGAGGGTGGAGCTTATGGTGAAAGCCCCTCCCGTGTAATCCTCTTTGACGGACACGTTCTTGGTTTCTGGTGGTGCAGCTCTATATTTCTTGCTCTTGCCGGTGGAGCTCTCTGGCACGTCCTCGATGGGAGCACTCACTCTGAAGAGGTGCGCTCACCGGAGTGGGTGCGAGAGGTCTTACCGGTCTTCCTCCCTCCCAGGGCTTCAGCGGCAGGAGCAAGTGTCTTGGCGGATGTCGCTGCAACTGGCTCCCGGTAAAGTTGATCAGCGCAAATTAGCGCATCCTTCTTGTCGGAGGGGACGGTGATGATGGTCACACTACAAAAAAATACACTTCCATGATGATACGTGTTTGTCACAGTAGGTCACGTTTTCTGTCATGCATGTACATCCATGAAAAATTTATGACAGAATCAAGATAGTCATACCTGTGCTGTCGTAGAAGTGTTCCATGACATTGCCAAAATTATCATCACGGAAGTGTCCACTTCCATGACGATAGATCACGCGTCACAGAAGTGCTTTCGTCAAGGGTGACCGACACGTGGCATCCACCGTAACGGAACACCGTTAAGCTATCGGGTCCGGTTTTGGATCCGATAACCCGTTGAGAGCCCCGACCAATGGGGATTTTCCAAGTGTAAAATCATCATTGGCTGTAGGAAACACGTGTCGGCTCACCGTTGGGACAGATGTCATCCACTCATTGGACCCAAAGCGCCTATGATACGTCGACACGTGGCACGTCCGAACAGAGGCCCATTCCTGTGAAAAGGCCGGCCCATTTGACTTGGTCGAAAGGTGGCGGGCCGGCCCACGGCAAGCCTGTTAACGGCATGTTCGCATATAGAACATTTACAGCCCGCTAACCTAGGGCCCGTTTACGGCCTATCCGAATTAGGCCCAGTAGCGTCATCTGGGCCGTCCAATATAATTCCAGCCTTTTTAACTTCTGGGCCATGTATGGCCCATGACGTCTTCCGGCCCATAAGAGGCATGTCTTACTCTCGGCTCGTTAACGGCCCATGGTAAAACTGGCCCGTAATGAACAGTGTATCACTTTATACCCATTAACGGCCCATTATTCCGTTGGGCCGTTTCCAGCCCATGTTATATTTCGGCCTTCTCAGGGCCCATTTATTCTTGGGCTCATTTCCAGAATTCGTTTACTTTCGGCTAGTTACTGTCATTTTCTGCTTGTGGGCCAAATACAGCCCGTGGTTACAGTCAGCCCATTTGTGGCCTGTTAATACGTTGGGCCTTTTTCATAGTGTCATCAAATACGGCCCATTTATTCTTGGGCTCATTTCTAGCATTTGTTTACTTTCGGCCCGTTACTGTCATTTTCTACGTGTGGGCCAAATACAGCCTGTGGTTATAGTCGGCCCGTTTGTGGCCCGTTAATACGTTGGGCCGTTTTCATAGCGTCATCAAATACGGCCTATTAACGACGGCCCGTTATGGTCGGCCCATGAACGGACGATTTCAAGTCTAGCCCATTTACGGCCATAATGTGGTCTGTTATTGGCCCATGTTTGGCCAACCGATCATACGGCCCGTAGAAGGCCCATTGATGATACGGCCCGTAAAAGGCCCATTGTTTCTACGGCCCATAGAAGTCCCATTGTTTCTACGGCCCGTAGGAGGCCCATGTTAACTACAGTAAATATGTAGCCCATTGTTAATGTGGCTTGGTTTTAAAAAATAGGTTATTTCGGCCACTAGCAAACCGCGGAAAAAGAACTGCACTGACTACAAGAAAACAAATAAACAAGACAATAAGGAAATAAATAAGCTAGCAATTAACGCTAGCCTATTACCGCTATTACACATATTACATCCACTAGGCATCAAAGTTTGCCACCAGTGCAAATATAGGGAACAAAGCAGCATATTACATACACTGGCCATCAAAATTGGCCACCAGTGCAAATAAACGCGGCAGCAAAACATGAGCATAACTAAAACAACTTCAGAAGAGCTCAAGAAACGTGGTATCCACCATGCTGGCAATAAGCTTAGCAAGCTTATTAGCTTTGTCATGTTTGGCTCTAAAATCCTCCAACGCTTGCTGTTCCACCAGAAAGTATGCATCTGAATGCTCCAGGGACTTCCGCAGTCCTTCTGCTACTTGTCGCAGCACAGCTGATCGATGTATTTCAGTTTGTAGTTGAGACTCAAGAAACCGAAATGATTCAGACAGTGAGTTTGAATAGCTTGTGCAAGCAGTAGTGGCCAGTAACTCCAACACTAAACCAAGACAGGACTTTGGAGTTGTCTCACTGTCTTCGAGATAGTCTTTCTTAGATTTTTTATCATCTTTGTTGGAGACCAACAAGGATGTGTCACTATCTTGAACCTTATCTGCATTACTTCCTTTACCATTGCTTAATAAGGCACTCTTCCCTAATATTCTATCAGCATTCTAAAAGAAGAAACAAGCAGACACATAATAGTTTAGCATGTACTAGTATATGAAACTCATTTTGGTGAACCAGTTTATTAATAAGGTGGACATGGTTAAACTACCAAGTCTTCTATTGCCAAGTACTAGTATATAATAAAAGCATCAAACAAACATATATCTATGTCCTATGGTCACTGCATTGTCTTTCCAAATCAAAATAGAGACACAGTTCAAATCATATCAGTTCAAGACAAAGCAGAAGTGAAAGAATACAAAGCATGGGAAACTACACGGCACAACAAGATTTCAAATGGGTACCACAAGTATACATGTACAACAACACTATTTGCTTTGTTGTGATGCTAGTAATGTGCATGATATGAGAAGTCAACTGTATACACAATTGAAATTGAAATCAATAGAGCTATTGATAAGAGCAGGCCTTTTAAAGAAACATGCGTGAACATACCTGCTGTGCCGTTGGAGTTTCGATTGGATCCTTCAATTTAAAAATAAGTTTGTATGAGTAACTACAGTGATACAAGAGCAAAGCAATATGCATGATAACAATCATAGTTAAAAAAGGCGCGCCTAAGCGAGCGCGTAAGTGCACCTAGGCTCTAGGCGTTGGCGAAATGCATTGCGCATAACTACGCTTAATCTGTGCATAACTGCGCATACGCATGCGCTTTGGTTAGTAAAGCGCAAGGCGGTGGCAAAATGCACAATTAACGCCTAACGCTTTTCGGAACGATGATAGCAATGGAATCTTTAATTAGAATAGTTGTTCTTCAGGTTTAGGCACTTGTTCTACATGAACAGAGTACAGTAAGACGCAAGAATGTAGTCCTTAAAATAGAAAATGAGCTCATAGACCTTACCACATTCTTGGTTCGGGACCAGTACAGAACAAGGAGTTCCCAGTCATCGTCTAGTAAATGTGTATCAGGAGAACGTAAGGGAATTTGATGAGTTTCTTTGCTGGTGTAGTACGTTTTCTTCAGGTAATTCTGATACTGCCACCAAGCATTCTTGAAGATAGCAGAGGTTTTAGCACAGGTTACCTCATCCCGAGTTTCCAAATTGGTCCTTCTCTATAGAGAAACATGGGAAAATATGATGTATTACAACCATCATGGAGGTAGGATGTATGGGACAAAGCAAATTAATTGCCATGAATAACATTACTTACACATAACTCCTAGACAAACACCTGCAACTGGCATTTTCCTTCATCTTCAGTACAATATTTCCAAGATGGGAAGATACGCACATACGATTTAACAATATCAAATGCGATAGATGCTAAAGTCCGACTAGCTGGTTGTGCTTCCACCACAGGAATAGGGGTACTAACTGCTGGAGTTGGGGTTCGCCGTGGTAGTACTGGCCCTTTGGGCACTGGAACTGCCTTACTAACTGCTCTTGTTTGGGAGCTCTGTGGTGGAGATGGTGCTGTGTCAATAGGAACTGGGTTACTATCTGCTGGGGTTGGGGTTAGATTGGGTGAAGCTGGTTCTTTGTCCATCGCAGTAGGGGTACAATCTGCGAGAGTTTGGGTTATGTGTGGTAGGGCTGATTCTCGTGCATGTACAATCGGGGTGCTATCTCCACCAAGAGGTAGCACTGGTTTATTTGAAGACTGTGTTTTTAGTCCGCTAGATGCTGGCATCACCCGCTCCAATTCAAATGGCTGATAAACAGGAAACATAGTTGAATGTACAGACATTGTACGAGAGGCAAATGCAATAGATAGTGTGGAAACAAGAGGACATGAAATATTTGACATGTATATTGTTTAACTAAAACGGATAGCATGACATAATTTCACATATATGACGTCTATCTAAACTAGATAGCATAGCATAACGTAATTCAAAGATATGATGAATAACTAAAACATCGTGCCAAGTTAGAGCATACACCTCGGTGGGGGGATAGGACTGGTCATCTGTCTCTGAATCCATCTCTGAGGAGCTATCAGGACCCGACAAGAGATCTGCTTCGACAGGTAGCACTGTCTGCTCGGAAGGCCTTGTTTTCACTCCAGATTTTTCAATCTCCCACCCAAATGGCTGATTCACAGGAAGAGTAGTTTAATGTATAAACATTGTCGACAAATGGAAATGTAATGAATAAAAGGATGGGCAAGATATCATTCAAATATATGATGCCTGGTTAAAGAGGATGGCATTGCACACATATATTATGGCTGGCTACAAGACATGAGACTGCATAATTCCCATATATGATATAGAAACTAAACAGGTGGCGACATAACTTGTCTAAACTAAGCAGATGACATATATGATGTCAAAAATAGGCACTTCAAGGCAACATATGCATGATATGACAAACATCATCATGCCAAGGTAGAGCAAACACCTTGGGGGTAAATAGGAGTGGTCAGCGGCGTCTGAATCCGCCTCAGAACAGATATCTTCCTCTAGATTACAATCTGGAGAGGGGTGGGGAGGGTTTGCCATTGAACCCACCATGGAGCGATGTCCTCATGACATTGTATTGCCGTGCAAAACTCTTCTATTTTTTTCTACATGTTCAGCATGACTGTGTACAATATCTGACATGCATACGAAAAATATATGGTGAGATTATGTAAGGAGAGCATGCAGAAATTCAGAGTGATGGTAACAACCAGTGGATGGATCCAAAAATAATGATAGCAGGCTGATGATTGCTTTAATTTAATAAAAAGACAGATGATGATTGCTTTACTATTTGTTTCCCACCCAAGATGAACAACATAGGCATTCCCTAGGTGAACCAGATATTAGACAGAGATACTATTCATTGCTTCCTCGATATGTGCCCCACAACTAATTTAGAACTCAAGTTTGATTATTAATTTGGACCTGACTTGGAATCCAAGAGGTGAACAGGATGATAAAGTAGCAGGTAATTTTAAGCAATGCATAACATAAGCAGAATCAAAAGAGTGTGACCTCTCTTGTGGACCCGTGTACTCCTCAGGTTCATATGCTTAGTCCATGATGGTGATGCCATTGCGGTGGGTGCCGGCGGCAGGGAAGGAGATCTGACGTGGCGAAAGACAGTCAGGAGTCGTGATGTCTGGTTTGGTGGATGTTTCTGTCGACGGAGCACCTCAGGTGAGGTGGACGACATCGCGGCAGGAGCAGGACAAACCACACAAAGTTCCCTTCGACACCTACTTGTAACTGAAGTAATTCTGTAAGGGATCATTTGGCTTGCATGATTCTAAAATCGCAGGGATAGCAAAAACACCGGAATAGGATAGGAATGCACAAGGTAAACAGAGCATTTGAAAACACAAGATTTCTGTCAACTTTGGTGTTTGGTTTACAGGAATTGGAAGAGCGGAGGAATGCAAAGAAACATGGACAAAAATAAAGTGAAACCATATGAAAGCGTGTACAGTTAGAATGTTATTCTCCCACTAATGCACTTGGTCTTGTTTTTGTGCATAGGATTTTGAAAAGTAGGTCCAGGTGGATGTTTTGCTGCATTCCTTTCAACAAAATGCATGAATAATTGAATAGTAGAGTGCCATTGGAAAATTCCCTATTGCTATGTTTTTCCGTCGAACAAAAATAGCCCTAATGGATCGACATGAATGTATAGTAATAAGTGATGCAACAAGTGTACAACCTCTTTGTCGTAGCCATGTCGACCTCAGCATAATTGGGTTGGTCGCTGAAGCAATTGAGGCACAGGTGACTGTCGGAGGTGTGGAGGAAGATCTGAGGAATCTGTAGACGGCCTCCAGGGCACTGCTCTGTTGTGATGGTTCGTTCTATCATGGAGCAGCCCCGGTGAGCCGTAAGACGTCAAGGTTGAAGCAGCACAAGATAGACATCGTCAATCTCAAGTGGTATTCTAATAGCATCTCCAATAGATGATGTAAAATATATGTAAAATTTACATCACCAAAAACCACTTGACTACAACAGATGAGGTAAAAACTGTTGACTCTGAACTTAACTGTCGAAACTGAAATTTACTGTGGAATCTAAATGTCACTGTCTAAACTGAACGCAATGGTAGCAGAGAGGCACTTGACATGTAGTTTAGGGAGGGCCTTTAGGTCATCTTCAACCTACACCCCCCTGAGCCGCCAGCCACCACCGGCCCTAGCGCCGCCTCGCCGCTTCAAAACAACTCCCCACTGCCGATCCGCCGCCGCCCCGGCAAGCCCTACAGGCCCCCCGCCCCCACCCTGAACCCTAAGATAGATA